>MEHQ01000605.1:74631-357241 GCA_008828725.1 Saccharina japonica
TGCTCTCCGTACACGTGCTAGTGGGTCCTCCCTCACTCCGTCCCCCCCGAGGTCCTCCTCGAGGTGAACCAGGTCCCTCAAGATGTCTGGGTCCTCACTGAAGCGTATCAGTACGGCGTGTATCACAGCAGCGAAGAAGACATTGAACAGAAGCAGTGACAGCACACATCCTTGCCGCACTCCCTTAGTGACATCGAACCATTCAGAGTGCTCACCGTCATCCGTACACACGCGAGCTCGCATGCCTTCGTGGAACTGGCGGATAACGGTTAACATCTTCTCTGGTATGCCGAAGCGTGCGAGCACCACCCACAACAGCTCTCGGTCGACGGAATCGTAAGCCTTCTGCAGGTCAATGAAGCGCATGTACAGGGGGATTTGTTTGGCTCGTCCGAGTTCTTGCAGTCGAAGCACGACGAAAAACATGTCAACTGTTGATCGTGCTGGGCGAAAGCCGCACCGCTCCTCGGGGAGTATCCCTTCGGCCTCGCAGTAATTGCTGAGACGTGACGCGACCATTTTCAGTTATACTTTGCCTGAATGGGCAACAAGCGAAATCCCTCGGTAGTTGTTGCAATCGGATCGGTCATTTTTTTATGAAGGACCTTAATGGTCGCATCTTTCCATTGCTGGGGGACGTCACCCGTTCTCCACACATTGACAAGCAAGTTGTGTAAGTACCGGACGAATTCGGGGTGGTCGAGTTTCAGTAATTCAGCCGGAAGGGAGTCTGGTCCCACCGCTTTCCAGTTCGGCATACCCCGGACTACCGCGGTCATGTCATCCATGGTCGGTCCATCTCCAAGCGATGGTGCCAACGGTCGTTGTGGGAAAAGGACGCTGATGGTTGGGTCAAGATTAGGCGATTTCGCGGTGAGGAGGGTGCCGAAAAACTCCGCCCACCGTTCAAGAATGCGCACCTTGTCCCTTAGTAGCGTGTCATCCTCGTCCATGATGAACTGCTCGCTTCTCGCTTTTCGACCGTCCAACCCCACCGTGCCCTTCAGGTGCTTGTAAAACCCCGCTGGTGGTTGGCAGCGAGGAGTCTCTCTGTTTCAGCAAGATACTCTTCGGAGTAGGCAAGTAATCATGCGTCAATCACCCCTCGCAGATTCGCGCACGCCGTCCTCAGCGTCTTCCACGCAGTTTTGTTCCTCTTAAAACGCATGGATCGTCGGGCATCATCCCTCGCATCCCATGCTATTTTGAAGGCAGCTGCGGTTTCAGCGTTTTCGCACCACCCGAGTTTGTGTGTGCGACGTGGCGGGGGTGGTACCTCTTTCGCTACTGCATCAAGGATTATGCCGGTGAAGGATTCGGCCATTTCAGATATAATGTTCGTTCGGTTGCGGGGGTAGGAAAGGAAGCTTGGAGAGGATCCGCGTCATTACTCGCCGCCTGCAATTTCCGTCAGATCTAAACTTCTGCTGATCGAAAGGCCGGATTTCGTTTTTCGTTCGCACGTGTCGGTTTGGTTAAAAACGACCGCTGAGGCGGACCATCGCGTATACGCTATTATGGTCTGAATCCGCCCTGGCTGGGGGCGGAGGTTGGGGGTGGACCTTCACATCACACACGCGAGATCGGTATGCTTGGCGAGTTAAAATGTAGTCAATCCGTTTTTGGTCATTGCGGCTGCTGATGCCGTTGAACGTATGAGATATTCCACCCTTACGCGAGCTAAAAAACGTGTTCGTGAGAGCGAGCTTGTTATCTGAAGCGAATGCCAGTAGGCGTTTGCCGTTACTGTTGAGCTCATCACGCCCGTCTGCTCCAAGCACCCTACCGTCGCCACACCCTTCCATTATTATTCCAGTCCGCGCGTTTGCATCTACCAGTACGAACAAACATTATTTCGTTGGAATCTGTTCGACCATGTATCCCAACTTCTTCCAAAATTCCTCTTTCAGCTGTGTGTTAAGGCTGGCTTCCGTTGGGGCATAGGCAACGACTAGGTTAACGGCAACGCTTTCACCAGTCAATTCGAAGCGCATAGACATGAGGTGTTCGTCAATCAACTGGTGGGTATAAACAGACTTACGGCATATCGTTTCCTTCACTGTCAGGCCAACCCCATATAGTCCTTGCCTGCCTTCCGTGTCTTCTTGCCCCGAGCAGAAGACCCGGTACCCTGCTGCAGAGGAAACAGTTTTCTCAGGTCTCCTTGTTTCCTGCAGACCGACGAAGTCACATCCAAGTTGTCGAGCCTTCGCCAGCACGCACTCAGCACGCCCATACCCATTTCTCCCTTTTACAGCCAGGGTCCGCACATTGTAGGTCGCTACCACCACTCGTGCCTCCTTCTGTCTCGCTCGGGCCACGCGTGCTGCAAACTTTGCTAGCCGACGCGCGGTCCGACCCCTCCGTCTTTTTTGTCTTTTTCTCTGTATTTTTCCTTTTATCATGATGTAAGCTCTCTGTTTTTTAGCCCGGTGCATGCCTTCGTTTCCAATGGTTGGGTTCAGCCGTCCCAGCCCATCCCAACCCCGACACTCGCGTCCTCGCTGTCGGGGTGTTTGCTTACCCACGCGATACCCAGCCTCTCCTCTCTCCAAGCTGCACGCATTACGCTCTCCGCTGTGGCGATGTTCCCCCTTTGCTTTTGGAATCCAGTTGAAACTAATATTATAATTCACGTCTTACGGACGGGCTAGGCTGGGGGCCCAGTCAGGGCCGACGATAAAGCTTAAGACCGGCAGCATCTAGGCTAAATACATACCAGATATACTTACTTCAAACGGAGACGTTTTCGATGCCAAGATGCCAAGGGCCCGGAGCAAAACAATCCACCAGTAATCCCTGGCGCAATGAACAACGAGTGCAAGAAATAACGATGCTGCAGAGACGCATTTTCACGGTGGTAGAGGTGCACCTGCATACAGGCCATGTTTCTTCCTTCTGAGGGCGGCTACTTATCACTTGAGAAGCTCTATGCCTCGCCCAAAAAATAATTTTGGAAGAAAATGAACGTGCTACCCGAAGAACAATACCAGGTACACGAACAATACCGTGGGCTAACTTTACAACGGACAATATTGCAAAACAAGACAAGAATGGAAATACGAGGATTTTGGGTCAAGGAGCCCGACCATTCAGAATGCATTTCAGCCAAAACAAAAACGGGATACCTCTACCTCTATCGTAGCCCTTGTCCACAGAAGGCTCCAAAACTATGGGCTATAACCCTCCAAAAAAAAAATGGTGCTACTCGTATAACTCTCTCGAAATGTCAACAATTATTGGCTAAAATGCCAAACAGGTACTACTGTAGGTGTCTCTATTTGTAGTGAAGTTGTAAGGCTTTACATCTCCCGGGGCTGTATTTTGTAACCAACCGCATTTTTCGTCTCCGTTCGGCTCCACATCAGCTTTGAGTTGCCCAGTGCCAATCATCGTGCGGACCAGCAGCAGAGCCGTTGCTGCTTGGGCACCTGTACGAGGCGAAAAAAAGGAGAGGGGCCTCGGCAAAGAATCGGCACGATTCAGGCCGCCGGGAGACTCGTAAAACGAGAGGTTTCGTCAAGGTTGCTCGTGCGTGGCTGGCTCTCCAGCGCGACATGTCCACATCCCCCAATTGGCGATCCTTCACCCAATTGAATGGCACCAACACTGAATGAAACACGGTTCGTTATTCAGCCTTACACTCTCTGACTCAACGCCTCCGGGCCGAGACTGTATTCGCCCCACCAACAGTGAGGGGGGTATATGTCAATCTGCTTAGACGCATGATATGCCCGAGCACCAACTAACTACTTTTCTTGAACGGTAGAAATGTATCTGAGAAACCGTTTGGACTTTTTGTTTGAGAGAGGGTGCTTTCTACGCTAATTTGCAAGATAGCGACTCCCGAAATTCGTATTATCCTCTAAATCTCAGCCTGGCTTCCTTATATCAGCCTGTGTTTCGTCAGGTGCCCTGTACTGTATACGGAGAAGAAAAAACACGAGGCTGCGAGAAGATAGTATAGCTGTCGCTAGGAACTCGCGCAGCAGGATATTTGTAACTGTCGTCAGCTTGTGTGCATTGGTGGGGAAAACATCAGGAAGAAAACGTCAACGACGTGCCCCGAAAACCCCCTCTGCACTCCCTTCAGGCGGTACGTTTACGATAGAAGTAAATAAAAACTTGATATTCCTATCATTTGCACGTGTAGGGTAACAGGTAGTACAGATGCCTATCATCATGAGGGTCATGGTTTCGAGACCCGTACACAACTAAAAAAAAAAAAATGTGAGAGTGCAACGAACTAGACAGATAAAATTATGAGAATATGTTGGATAACCACGTAGTAGACGAATAAAATTCTGAGAATTTGATGAAAAGTGCCGACAGAAAAGTGCAGACAGATTCAACTGTTTAATCAAGTAAAAAAGCGGTCGACGCTTTCTCGCAAGGGGTCCCTATCATGAGAGGCTTGGTCAAAACTAGAAACTCGTATTCGCTCGTAATAAAAAAAAAATCATTATAATCCGAAAACCAGTAATATCTCACACTTGCACGGTTGGAGCATGGGGTGTTTTGGTCAATTTTGGTTGTTTGTGCGGGACGCATGCTATCTTCAGGTAGAGGTGCACCACGTTTCTGCCTCCTGAGGGTGGTCACTTATTGCCAGGAGCTCTTCTACACTTCACCCAAACACTGATGTTGGAGGAAAATAAAAGCAAGTGCTATCATACGTATAATATCCGATGACTACTGTAATACAACGAAAGATTCTGCAAGACAAAAGACAAGAACGAATGAGATTACGACGATTTCGGGTTAGAAAGCCCCGGCATTCAGAATAAACCGTTTCAGCCAAAAAAAGGTATACCTCTATCGTATATAGCACGCGTCGCCGGGATTCCCTTGGCATACACAATACATGGTATGCTACATACAGCATGCCGGTGAATTGTTGGGTTCCGGGGGCGTGACGGTGGTTTTGTTTTTCACAGTAGCATTGATTGGGTGTGGTGGTTTTTCTCGCTGTTGGGAGTGCTATATATACAAGTATATATATATCATGAAGACATTATAGGGCAGCATTGAATGGGGTTGGGTTCTCCCGAGGGCTGATACTTAATCTGTATACGGCATTGATTGGGTTTTGAGGCGTAATGCCGGTTGCCCTTGGCATGAGGCTTGCTTCTTCCGGTTGGCTAGCTGATAGTTTAGGTGCGGCGTTTTTTTCTTCCTGTCAAGATGCTGTGCCGGTTTCGTGTGGGGTCCTGAGGTGGTATGTGTCGGCCATTGTTTTGTGCGGTACAGCCTTTTCCCACGTGCAAATTTTGAAGTTTTGTCAGTATACAGCATACATATAATACGTACTACTGTGTAGCTTCGAAGCTTTCACACCCCGGACAGATCAGCTCACCGTAGCTCGAGCTAGCTCTTTAAAGAGCTAGCTCACCGGTGAGCTACGTGAGCTACATGAGCTACACATGTTTCCCTTCGCTTGAGCTATAGGCGATCGCTCATCTGCACATGTTTCCAAAGCTTGAGCTATAATCGGCAGCTCATCTGCACACATATGTCCGGAGTGAGCTATATGATCTGCCTGAGCTAGCTCATCCGTCCCGAAATGAGCTATATGAGCTACATGAGCTACACATGTTTTCCTAGGCTTGAGCTATATTCGGTAGCTCATCTGCTCATGTTTTTTATGCTTGAGCTATAATCGGTAGCTCATCTGCGCATGTTTTCAAAGCTTGAGCTATAGTCGGTAGCTCATCTGCGCATGTTTTTAAAGCTTGAGCTATAATCGGTAGCTCGTCTGCACATGTTTTAGAGGCTTGAGCTATAGGCGGTAGCTCATCTGCACTTGTTTTGGAAGCTTGAGCTATAGGTGGTACAGTAGCTCATCTGCACATGTTTGCAAGGCTTGAGCTATAGGGGACAGATGACCAAGCTCACGAGATGTCATTATATATAACAAATCTGGATCAAAGCTCGCGCGCGCGGACTTCTAAAACCGAGACCTTTTGGAATATGCCCGGGGTGTGATGTAAGTCCCGTCCGGGATGTGATGAAAGCCTCGTCTTGACCAAGACGATATTTTTTTTCCGTTATACCAAATCTCTGTTGATAACAAAAAGTCTTGGCTGGAAATCTCTCGACCAAGACGATACTTGCATTTACTTGATTTCAGTATCAGTGTGGGTTTGAAAACCAAAGTACGAAAAGAACATCGAAAATAAAATTGACCAAGATGAACAAAAATAAATACGAGCTACTTGATTCTAGTATTGGACGAAAAAACTTGAGTTAAGAAACCGAAAGCTGAACATTTTCTGCACAAGGTGGAATAAAAGGAAATTTCTAGATTTGATTCAAAGTGGAGTAAATGTAGGCCAAAGTGAGGGTGTTTTATGCATGTTCGCCGGGAAAGAGCTACAATGAGCTGCGTACATGAGCTATGATCATGTTTTCCCGGGGTAAGCTATAGGCGATAGCTCATCTGCACATGTTTTCCCGGCTCGAGCTATAGGCGGTAGCTCATCTGCACATGTTTTGAAGGCTTGAGCTATAATCGGTAGCTCATCTGCACATGTTTTAGAGGCTTGAGCTATAGGCGGTAGCTCATCTGCACTTGTTTTGGAAGCTTGAGCTATAGGCGCTAGCTCATCTGCACATGTTTGCAAAGCTTGAGCTATAATCGGTAGCTCATCTGCGCATGTTTTCAAAGCTTGAGCTATAATCGGTAGCTCATCTACACACTTTTGCACAAGGTGAGCTATATGATCTGCCTGAGCTAGCTCATCCGTCCCGAAATGAGCTATATGAGCTACATGAGCTACACATGTTTTCCTAGGCTTGAG
This sequence comes from Saccharina japonica, assembly GCA_008828725.1. Classification (NCBI taxonomy): domain Eukaryota; class Phaeophyceae; order Laminariales; family Laminariaceae; genus Saccharina; species Saccharina japonica. The sequence continues at coordinate 81,432 of MEHQ01000605.1, forward strand.
CTATAATCGGTAGCTCATCTGCACATGTTTTCAAAGCTTGAGCTGTACACGACAGATGAGCTAGCTCATGGGCTGTCCGGGGTGTGGAAGCTTTTGAATAAATTACAAAGCATTTCACCTGAAAACCTGTCGTCGCTTTCAACGCCTTTTCAATACGTACAGTACAGGACACCCAATAAGAAACGGGAAATATATATGGTCCAGGCTGGATTTCTTATTTGAGAAAGAGTGCTTTATACACTATAAATTTAATATAACGACTCCCGAATTCCTTATTTTCCTCTTATTAGCCTGTTTCATACTATGATGAATAGGTGTCCGGCACTGTAGCCTTCAAACTATAAAAGTTTCAATGTGCTTACAAAGCCTTTCACCTGGGGAGATATTCGAAGTAATGTTCGTCGTTTTCGAAGCCTTCTGACTTCGCACCCATCCCCTATGAAAAACACATACTGGTATATTATATATATTAATATCATGCAGCTCGTAGCAAAGATGAGTTTCGACGAAATCCTCGAGCTCACAGCTGTTGTTTTTTATTTTTTAAAATATTAAGATCATACATGAAGCGATGTATGTTGGTTGTGTGTGTTCGCTCGGCCATTGTTGTTTTTTTGTGCGGGATTCCCGTGCAATGGTGTGCTATCTTGTGTTCTTCTCGCGTTATACCATTGCCCAAATACAGTCCGTCGTCACCGGACAGGCTCCAATAACTCTGGAGTGGAACAGTACCTCAGTCAGGAAGGGCCATGCTGCGCTACGTACTGTTGTAGTGTCGCATTGTACCAGGCATATCACGGCAAAATATAATACACACGCTATAATCAGCCCATAATAACTGCAACAAATCGTATACCGGTACCTGGTACTATACTGCTGTACCTCAGAGGAAAATTAAAAAGTGAGATAAGCATACATAAGTGCGTATCAGATACATATATCATATGTACCATATTACGAAATACAAGGTTTCAAGGTTTCCCTTCGGGGAGTTGGTCACTTGAAACCCCAGGGGTGTCGCAAGTTGAAGGCGGACCACGCATTCTTCATAGTGCCCGATTAGTACCAGGCATGTTGCATAGGCTGCTGTACGTACATATAAAATATGTACGTATGGAAATAGTGGTACCGAGGGCCGTTCCTAACGAAAAAAAGAAAGCACGATGATATCGTATGTGAGGTACAGCAGTAGTGGGCTCCCGGTCGGTGTTTAGGACACGTCATTTTTTGGTCTCCAGGCTCAATGTCTTATTATGCTGTTTTCGACGTTGCTAATCTAACTATTTTGTGTAGGGTTTAAAGTCGATCCCACTGGTGAGCTGTGTTTCTTGAGCCATTTTTCCCATTGCTCGTGCCAATCTGAGCTCATTTTTCTGAACGCTTTGTTTTTTAACTGCAGGCGCCCCCTACTACGACTTATTTAATTTGTGTTGAATGTTTTTTTTTTATGTCGAGTAGATTCACGAAGAAGGATTGTGAATATTGACGCGATTTGTTTTAACCCAACAAAAAAAACACGGTCTGTGACAATTTGCCGTGGCTCCACTCGTCTGTTTTGTAGTGAATGCGCCTGATAAAGGCACTGACAGTGGATTATAATCCACGCAACCCAACGGTATGTCGAAAGACCGGTACAGGGGCAAATGGCTGACTCTACTTCGCACACCGATTGTGAACAGCAAGCGGTTCCCCGAAGCAACCGCTGGGCGCTGTCGAACGAGAACGTTGCGACCTCGAAACCTCGAAGAGCAGACGACACAGCGCAAACGAAAAGCGAAACAAAATATCCGGAGAATCCGAGCGAGGCCGGGCAGACGACCAGTGAGATTGGAAGCTCGCTGGCCGGGCCTTCCCGACGGCGCGGGCGATTGAAATGTCACAAGTTGTGCCGGGCTTCGGTCCGTTATTTGAAAATGCGTCACGGATCCGGCCCGGCCCGGCCCGGCCCGGCCCCACTCGCGCACCACTCGCAAAGAGGTTCTCGGATTAGAAAATTTAATGGATATCTATTAAACATTTTGGGAAAAACGTCACCAACCGTGACATAAACTGTGACATACCCGATCTATCACACACAGTATTTGACGTCGGAGTTTACTTCCATGAAGGGTTCCACGAAATATATTTTACCTACGCGGAAGTATAATTTACTTCCATGGCAGTTTTTTACTTCCATGTGATTAAATTGGGAGTAAAAATAATTTGTACTTACATGGAAGGAAAACATGGAGGCGCGTGCATAGGCGCCAACGGTTATAGTCGCGGTTGCAACCGTCTTGTGTTGCTTTGGCGTTGCCTCCTCATCAGCCTTGTTCCATTTCCGCATAAAGACCTTCGCCTCTTCCTCTACCCATCAGAACCATTTGCCGACCTTCTGTGCGGACTCGCGCCAACCTCAAATTTGATGCCGAACACCTTAAGGTCCTCGTCAAGGCCCGTCATCTAGTCCCACTCCTATAGCGCTCACCCCCTACCGTCTCCCCAATCATCACCCTCCCTGGCAGGCGCTCCCCTCGCATGCGGGCCACGAAGCCCGCGAACAACATTCATCGTCTGCGTACCGTTGTCTCAATGATCTCGGAGTCTATCCTGAGAAGCGCGTTGGCATACGATAGGATATGTGGTCTTCGCGCTTTCGTTTCCGCCAGGGAGGTATATCAGGATCATCTGGTGTTGGGCCTTCCGTAGCCTGCCGTAACCAGCCTTGTTCGGGCTCCGCGTTGTGTACCCATAGAGTAGCGTATCGACTACCTCCGTTTCCAGCATCCGCATCTTCAAGCGTAAGCGCACACCCGGGCGGCCATAGGTTTTAATATATTGTATATATTTCGAAAGGTGCTGTTATTATCACTGTTTCTCAAAGTCGTGAGGGAGAGAGAAGGTTTTTCCCCCTCCGCCAGATACATATATCGAAGCTCCTGCAATCTCCCGTGTATCTCGCTCACGCACTTAGCGCTTCTCTCGCCCTTTCATACTATAATACGATACTGAGACACCATAATATGATACCAGCCGGGTTCCTAACAATTACCGCCTTCAGTTGTTCAGACGACCAAGCCTCCGAACGGTAGAATACCATTCGACTTCTACTACGATTCCTATGTCATTTAAACCGCTGTTGTCGGGCTCTACTGTAGTTATCGTTTCCTACCCCATACTGTTCCTTCCCCCGGCTGTCTCTCCCTCCCCCCGCTTGCTGCAGCTACCTTACGTGATACCCTGCTAGCATCATCTATACCAGTCCGCGTCCACTCTTTGTACGCGTCAGATCTCTACCCCCCATATATACGTTCCACTCGTTCCGAAATGTCTCCTGCGGTCTCGAATGTGGTCGCTCCCCTGATACGCAACGGGTGCAAGGCGCACTCATCGGGATTGCGACTTGACTTCGCCACTACCTTCTTAGCTTCTCGGAGAGCCCGACCGTATCTCCCTACGCTTACGGACCTACCAAACCGGTACGAGGCGAGGGGGGGCATGACATCAACTCCAACATCAGGGCAACGGCCCCATCGTCTGCCCTATATAGGACGACCTCGACCCGCGGGCCTCGTCTCGCGTCCACACGCGTCCGCTCCCAATATGTTGCTGGTCGCCCTTGAGCCTCATAAAACGCACCTCGATCTTGTCGGCATGTTGCCATCGACCGTCGTGCCCTGGGAATCAAATGCGACACCAACCCAAGTCAGGCAATGCACGTCACAAACCGCCCCTGGTTCGCCGGGCGAAACTCTCGTCCGGCCGCGCCAAAAGAAAATAGCTCAAGCATAGGAAAAGCAACCACATCACCTCTTCCGCGCCCAATGACGGACCAAGAGTCTCTCAGATTAGAAGGTTAGGAGCAAGCCGAAGGAAACTGGTGATCGGACGCGGCGCGGGACCGGGTGATCGCTTTGACTGCACAAGGGGAGTCGTAACCGATAGCTCCACTTCTACTTTCAGTGGACGGAAATGCTGTACATCAGCGACGTTTCCGGAGATGGTGTTCTCCAAGGTTACGTTCTGACACTCAACACCACGAAGTAAATTCGACCAAGGCCCAGACCTTGTGGCTATCCCCGTCGCCCGACACCAAACGTTTCCGGCACCCCATCAACCTGCCAAACATACACCCCGATCGGCGACAAGTCTCGTACGTGCGGTTAGTCGAGCTCATAACTGAGTCTCCGACGTACTGGTGACCAAGATGTCGTGTAGGGGCTCGTCACCCCTCTCGCTCCCAGGTGTTGTCCCTGCCAGTCGATGTCGGGACAAGACGCGCAAATATTGTCGGCGATGTTTGGAATGGTTCCAACGCGACACGCCGTCTGCCAACACAATCGTAACGCCCCTCGCGTGTTTCGTCCTAAATTACCAACCACTGTGCATCTCCAGGCAACCTAACCCTCGCTTCAGTGCACCTGCCCGTGGTTCCCGTCCCCCCTGACAGCGGTTTACCCAGTGAATGATCGACATGGTGTCTCTCCTCGGTAGAATACTCTCCCCTGCGTAGCGCGGTACTACTTTGGCACGCATTGCGAACGTCCACGCCGTGACTACGATGGCGAAGAAATTCAAGGCATTAATAGACAGATCACTTCACTGCTGTACTCGTTGACGAAGGCGGTTCCGAGTGTCAGAGTCGAAATCGATTCGTCACCACCGCCCTGTCTGCGAAGTGCGAACAACCCTCCCCATAGCTTGGTGCTAGCAATGTCTGCCTGGTCGGAGAAAACCCGGCATGCTCCGTCCCGGCTATGTAGATGTGCGAGGGTCTATGATCATACGACTTAACCATGCATGAATATCGAGTACACCCCCCCCCCCCCCATAGCACCCCCCGACGCGTCGCTGGTGAGCGTGCGTGGAAGAAGTTGCAAGTAAAAACTCAGCAGTTGGGCGCCCAGTGTACCTGCTCCCCCCGGGCCTACCGCCTGATCTACCAGCAGACGCCAGAACCGCAGGTCGTCGTGGACTTCGCGCCTGAGACGAATGCGTGCGCGATTCCTCCTCCTCGGGCTCCGGGGCTTCTCGGCCACGGCCGGTACGGGGTGGAGGCCCAACTTATTAAGCATGCTGCACAATAACACTTTCCTCGCCTCACGACTTGACAGACGTGCAGCCGCCCCCCCATGAACGAATGCGACTCGGAATCCGAGGCGATACGGCGATCTACTGGCCACTGTGCAAGTAGCAGCCGAAGCTATACGAGTTTGGTCGGCGGCAAGGAAATCGCTATAGCTACTGTACCAGCCATCCATCCCAACACCTCGAGCCTCGTGTTCCACGAGGAACGTTTTTCCGGTGCCAACAGGGGCGGCTCGACGGCGCGTCGCTCGCCGAGGACCCGACCATGGTTGGATACGAGGCTCTAGGACGCCCTCAAACATCGCTCGCCTACCATGGAACACTGCATATCGACCGAGCCGGCGTCGTCAAAGTACATACGAGTAAAACACAGCTTGGTCGTGCCCCCCCCCCCCGTCCCCCGGTGGTACGTGGTGTTCCGGGGGGGGGGGGGGGGGGGGGGGGGTTCACCTTCCACCGGCAAGCTAGTATGCCCGTGGCTGGTATCCGCGCGACCGAACGGGGTGACTACCGCGATATGAAACGACTTGATGACGTAGAGGTGTTCAAGGCCGACCGAATCTACTGTAGACACATTAAAGACGCGTGCTGCGATAGGGGTAGCAGTTTGTTTTTTGCTGTAACACTTTCTGAATGACCTATCAAAGGCTCCTTAACCCGAAATCGTCGGCATGTCATCGTTTGGCAATACTATTCTGCTTGGATTCCTAGGCCATGGGATGATCCATCGTGATGCCTTTTCATGTTTACCAAAATCATGTTTTAGGCTACTGCAGGTATTGAAGTATGGAGCTCTTCATCCGAGGAGCCTCGGAAACAACATGGTGCCCCTTTACCGTAGCACGTATCAAAAAAATTGGGATATTCTGCCATCCCAACTGGAGGCGCCGCTCTACTATTACCACTTCGTGGAACGCGTACCCAAACACAGGACAATAGGATCATTCCACGCATATCTGCCGGAAAGCATCCTTCATATCTATCTTGCTCAAAAGCATGCGAGCGAGGGGTCCTGACGGCCGAAACAGGTGAGACCTCGCCAAATTATGTCACACAGCACGTGGTCTAGTTTACAGTCCGGCGCAGACAAAACTTCGTGTCGGAGTTAACGTCCGGCGCAGACGTTGAGAAGATCAAGTCGTGGAAAATTATGATATTAACGGGGGGAACCCTAACTTCCAGTGGTGACACCCGCAGGCCGGGGATCTGGCCAGCAGCTTCTCGCGGAAAAACATACACGTGGCCGAGCCGCACGTCGTCGGATATCTTGGCGACCACGGTGCCTGTTTACGGGGCCACCGAAGTATGTTTGCCATACGGTAGGGTGGCCTCTAAACCCCCGGCACCGCCTAAGGCTACTGGTACCCCGTACAATAAGCTTTGTACCAATCAATCAGTGTGAGGAAAATGCTTAATACCCCCGACCCAGGCCGCCACTCGCCCCACGCCCACACGAGGAACGGTCAGCTGGTTTTCTTGAGCCTTCATGCATACAAAACAACTCCCCGTGGGTGGACAAGAAATCTAAGTGTTCTCCGCCACTCGCGCTAACGCCTGCTCTACGTCGCCCGTCCCCGCAACAGCCGTTAAATAGTGTACCGACTGCAAACATTCACGGAACAGTGTCGTCACTCCTGCCCTCGGCTCCGTCGAAAACCGACTGATCTCGCCCCCCTATCCGCTCCCGGAGGGGGTCCTGGGATTGGGTTGGCGCCCCGAGCAGAGATCATTACTCTCCCGTTGTCTTCGGAGGCCCTCGTGCTGCCGTTGGTGGTGGAGGGCCCGTCCTTCACACGACCCATCACCCCCATGGCTGCCGACGCCACCGACATCCTGGCCTCTGCCTGGGCCGTACGTTTTGCTGGCCGGGTGGTAGAAGATACAGTTATTGAATTGGCACCCCGCCTTCTCCAACCACGCCCAGCAGTCGCGCTCTACGCCCTCCCCCCCAACAAGGTCGGCCATGCGCGCTTCTCGGCGCGCGCGAGCGCCCACGCCGTCGCCGCCGCCGACGGTGCCTGGGCACACATGAGACCGTCGCCGCGGGTCTAGTGGGAGAGCGCGGACCATGTGGGGAACATCGCGGGGGACATGCTCCCTATCACCGGGAGCCCCGTCTTCGCCACAGCCACCGCCTCGGCAAACAAACGCTGCGAACACTCCTTGAGGTTTTCGTCGATGAGGGTCGGCAGCAGCGCCTTGCCACTGGGCACAAAGGCTTTCGCCCGGTTTTTGCGGCAATGAACCCGGAGGAGGTTGAGGCCCTCCCGGAAGCCGTCCCCCAGGATGCCGAGCCGGTCGACGCCGTCCTCCGAGGTGACGCCATTGCCGACGACCGCCAGGAACGCCTCCACCATGATCTCCATCTGTTCTGGGAAGAACATGGTGGTGGCCAGGCGCGGGGAGTCCCCCTCGGCCATGTACCCCATGACTCGAAGCCCGGTGAGGGTGTTGAGTTAGCTGGTGGTCTCGTCCGACGCCCACGACAATTCCCTGAGCAGGGCCTGAATTTTGGTACCTTTGATGCTGTGCACCGCCGGCTTCTCGTTGGTGATAACCCTCGCCTATCTGGTGCTCAGGTTGCGCCAGGGCGTGAAATCATATATCTCGTCTTCCCACTGAACAGGCGTCCCGGGCCGATCTTTCTCCGAGCCGCCCTGCCCTTCGAGGTCAGTGATGGAGCGCTGCACCTGGTGACATATCTCGACGGCTGGCTCTCTGGCATCGGTCACGGTGGTGATATCGTCCTGCAGCGCGATGAGTTGCTCCCTCGGCTCGCCGAGCATGCCTCGCGTCGCGGCCATCGCCTCCGTGAACGCGACGGGCTTTCGGTCCGCTTAGAGCCCGCTCAACTTCTTCGCCGGCGACGCAAGTGTCACGCGCTCGCTCGGTGGAGGGGCGGACTGCCTGCCGCGCTCCGCCGCCGCGTTCGTGGCCCGCCCCGCTTTCGCATTACCACCCCGACCGGCCGTTGCTCCCGAGGCCCTCCTCCCCCCGTTCGTCATCGCTGATGGAATATGGTACACACAAGCGTGTTCGGGTGCTACGGGACGGAACAGGGCAAGGCACAGGCGCGTTGGGGTAGAGAGGAGAGGGTTGGGGGGGGGGGGGTCGCCCATGGCCCGCCCCGGTTTTGCATTACCACCCCGACCGGTCGTTGCTGCCGAGGCCCTCCTCCCACCGTTCCTCGTCGCTGACGGCATCTGGTACACGCGAGAGTGTCCGGGTGCTACGGGACGGAGCAGGGCAGGGCACAGGCGCGTTGGGGGGCAGGGGGGAGGGTTGGGAGGGGGGGGGGAAGTGGGTACTCATGTCGTACATGGCGGTAGTCGTATGAGGTTTAACGTTGTTTCCGCTGCGACAGGTCCCTCGACCCCGGGGCGACGCCCGCCTGTATTATTGTTGCCGCCGGATGCTCCAGCCGTATCGACCGGCTCGAGTCCGGCGATTTCAACAATGTGTGCGTGTAGCAACGTAAGTATGTTTCAATATGCCCCTTGTTGTGTCCTCCGTGCTCGCTTCGTGTTTGTTTCCGGACCTCAGTCTTTTTCGGGGGCATCGCCTTGATTTACCTATCCATGTATATCGGTGACATCCCCATGTCGCCGTTCCGCCATAGGTACTATACTAGTGTATGTACATATACATGAGTATATGTGAATAAGGGGAATCCCCCCGACTTGCGCACCATAGGTTGCCATAGAACATTTCCCAGAGTGCACACCCCCTTCTTTGTATGCTTTTTGCTTTTTTGTTTTTTCTCGCGGCATTGTGTCGCCTCTCTCTGCAGGGGGATGGCCTTGCGACGTGTGGCACCAGTATACATATCCCCTTCCAGCGGCGGCCGCCACGATCTTGTATTGACGGCCGTGGTTGCTCCCCTCGTTGCTCCGCGCAAAGTTCCCTTCATCGTGCATGTCACGGACCTCAACTTGGAGCGCGGCAAACTCATGTCAAAGCACGTACGTATTCTACTGCGAGCAGTCACGCCCGTCACTGTTGTTGCAGCGGTACCTGCTCGCCCCCATTGATCCCCACAATAAGTTCGCATAGCACGCTCAGCGCGCCTCACGCCCCGCCCCCCTCGTGTCTACGTATGGGGCATCACGTTGAAATGTTTTAACATATACCAGGTATAACGCACATACTCTATGTGACCACTTCGCAACCGCGACCGCCTCGATTCGTTTTCGCATCGCCGACGGCGCCTGCTTCCTCCATTTCTCCGGGGCTTGTCATGGGCCGTTTGTCCGGGCCGGGCCGGACCGGGCCGGGCCGAGACTTTTGAAACAATGATGGGCCGGGCGGGGCCGGGCCGCCAACATGGGCCGCGGCCCATCCCTTGAAAATGTGGTGGGCCGGGCCGGGCCGCGGCCCATGAGATGTGGGCTCTACATGGGCCGCTCCGCCCGGCCTATGAAGCGACCCATGTGTTTTGACGGGCCGGCCCGGATCGCTGCCCATGAGATATTGTGTGCTACCTATACTGCTACTACCGCCTCCACTGTGCCCATGAGGTGGCCCACTGCTACAGCTATGACTTTTTGGGTGAACTTAGGTTGCTGTCCGCAAAAAAAAACAGCTAGCTACGTTCGTCAAGATTAATCTCTTCTGGCAAATCGCCTCGGGTACCATGATGCCTTGTGCAAATGTCGGATGAAAACCTTGGTACCGTAGTGGGTGTACGGACGACACTTATCGCCGGCTCCGCGATGCAGGCAGCATTCCGCTCTTGCCCTGCTTCGTCCCGCGGCAGCGGAATGTATTGCAGCAGTAGTATCGGGTGTTGCAGCAGCATGTACTATTGCAGCAGTACCGGGTGTTGCAGCAGCATGTTGTGTCGCAGCAGTAGTACCGGGTGTTGCAGCAGCACTTGCTGCTGCTGTTGCTGCTGCTGCGGGTGTTATGCAGCAGCACGAGGAGGTGGTGGTCCACAGTCGGGACGGAAGCCATTGGACAAAGTCGTTGATGGAGCAGAATTGTGTGAGTACTCGTAGTGGGTACTGGTTAGGCGTGCCTTATGGGCCGAAAACAGCTGTGTCCCTCCAAATCCAGACGGGAAAAAACGAAAATACAAAAAAAAAAATTGTACGATCACGTCAGGGTACACTCATGCACCTTTTAGTACGGGACAAGACATGGGCCGGGCCATGGGCCAGCCCGTCAAGTTCACGGGCCGGCCCATGAAAACTGTCGGGCGGGCCCATATAGAGCCCGTGTCTCATGGGCCTCGCTGCCATGTGATGGGACGGGCCGGGCCGGGCCGAGACTTGTGAAATGTGATGGGTCGGGCCGGGCCGGCGGGTCGAGACATTTGAAAAAATGATGGGCCGGGCCGGGTCAGGCCGTGCATGTTTGAAAATGTGATAGGCTGGGCCGGGCCGCGGTCCACCCTCTGAAACATTGGTGGGCCGGGCCGGGCCGCGGCCCATACTCTGAAAATTTGACGGGCCGGGCCAGGCAGCGGCCCACCAGACTAAAATTTGATGGGCCGGGCCGGGCCGCGGCCCATCAAATATCGACAATTGGTGGGCCGGCCCATCAGCGTCGGCCCATGACAAGCCCTGCATTTCTCCGCTCAAGGTTTCATCGTTCGTTTCGCCGACCTCCGGCCCCATTCTGTTCCTCTTGTGGAGGCACCCCCTTGAAATATCGCGCCACAGGTAAAACGTTCGTATGTATCCGCTAGCAGCCGCGAACGTCCCGGTGTTTATTAGGCGGAGCCTGCTCCCCCCCGACCCTTTCTCGGCGCAAGTTTGATGTTGCCTATTTCGCGAACCCCAGACTCCAGGTTTCTGCGGAGGCATCACGTTGAGATGTATGTAGCGGTGTGTGCATATATAGAAATGTTGGTCGTGTTTTTCGCGAACCTCGCCCCTAGCTCTCTGTGGGACATCACCTTGAACACCTACCGTTATAGATATGTATATGTAAGTGTTTCACATATATATTGAGCCGCTAGCAGTCGCGGCCGCCGCTTCCCTTCGGCGAGGCCTGCTTTCTTCGCTGTTCCGCGCCCGTTCCGGTACTGTTGTATTTCGAGCCTCCCCCCCCCCCCTCCCCGAGCTGTGTAGAAGCTTGTCCTTGAGAGGGGACGCAGGGCTTCCACCGCGAGACCGCAGTTCGGATTCAGATGATGATGGATGACAGTCCTTGTATTGTTAAGCTTGCTGGTTTGGGCAAGCTGGTATGAGTGAGCACATGTGGAGTCTGCCACATGAGCTGTTCACTGCGGTACGTAGCGTTAACCAACTTACGAAATGACGAACCGTTACTAACTTCGCCAGCTCAGACCCCTAGAATGCGCATGACGAAGCGTTACTTCAAGTCACGTCATGGGGTACGTAAGTGTACTCGCGTCTACTAAAATCACAGCGTCCCAAGCTATAGATTTTACAACGAAAATGCGGTAAATTTAGGACACTGCAGGGATACGATCCAATGGCAAGATACGACCTATGATAAACTATGATATAAACCTACTGCTGTGGATAATATTCTATATTGCTCATGCAAAATAGCGCACAATAACAGATCCCTGTGGTGGCACTCCTCGAAATACATCGAGAATAGTCAACGATTAGTGTTGCAGCGGGCTGTGCACCATGAGGTTAGTACTGTGATGCGTAAGCGACTGTCGTGGCCAGTGCTACGCGGAGGGTCCATCGTTATAACAGGGGTCAAGCTGTTCGAAGCTCCTCGCTTGAACGATGGAGTTTGAGGATGGGTTCCCTGTATCGGAACGCCATCATGCCAATGGAACACTGATGCAGGCCACAAGCTAGGTTCTGCTCAAGTGGGTTTCGCCTGGTTTTCAGTGAAAGCTACCCCCAAGTGAAAGATCAAAGTCATACCCCATGTCTATCGTTCAGTGATATGTCTATTTGTCACGTGTTCACCTGTCTGTTGCCCGCTATGCGCTTGGCTTACGCTTAACCAACGCACCACGCGTCCAACATCGGACAACCGGGGTATTCGGCAGCTCTCGGACGAGAGCTTGGCTAGCCTTTCGGGAGGCAACTCTATCATCTCCATCGAACTCAACCAGCAATGAGTTGAGCCTTCTCTCGGGACTGGCCCGAGAGGCGGACGCTGCTGTAACATTAGCATGTAATTTCCTCGTACCTTGTTTTTGTGAGATAGAAACATCGAACATATGTTCCTTCATATGTATATTTATGTGCCATACGCCATACGTACTGTAGTGACGTGTACATCATTACTACAGCAGTGGTATGTATTATAGGTAGGAGGTCGATCGATTCTTCAATGGGGCTTGCTTAGGGCCTGGCTGTTGTGTGGAGTGTGGCGATGTTTACCAAAACTTATTTGCAAACCTTGGCCTCTCGGGGGTGGTAAAGAGTCACTAGTATATTTTGGGTCAGCTGGTAGGAGCGCAAGAGCCCGTGCAGACATAGCTGGGCTTCGAACCCCACCTAGCCCGCGCTCTTGTTTTATTTTTACAGTAGTTTCGCTACAGCAGTAAACTAAATTAAACCCATACGATTTTTTGTTTCGTCGTTTTTTTTATGTTTTTTTTTCCTACTGTAGGCAAAAGAACGGGCATTGGCTACTGCAGTTTTGCTTTTCGTTTTAGTGATCTACCCAACCCTGCGCGTCTACATGTCCAAGCCACGGATGGATGTGAGTATGCTAAAACCCACACGTTTTTTTTTTCGTTTTGTTGCGTTAGCCCGGTGAAAGAACGGGTATTGGCTCGGTTTTTTTTTCGATAGTCATGTGCCCGACCCCCCGCAACTACGCGATCGAGTCACGGGTGCGTTGTTCCAACAAACACAGGGGTGTTATACAGCAGATAGATGTTGATATCATACGTTGTCACGTTGTGCGTACAGTGGTATACGGGTACAGCATAGCTACGTACGCTCGACGTACGCGTTGTTTTCTTCGGCTTTTTTTTCATTTTGCACCGCAAAAGGGCGGGCATTGGCTCGTTCGTTCTTTTAGGTTCAGTTATATACCCAATGGTCAGCGGTAGAGCGCCCGTCTTTAGAGACAAGGCCCGTGGTTCGAATCTCCCGACGGTCTGCTTTATTTTTTACCAACCCTAGCCCTCCGCGAGCTGCTACTCCATTCTTGCAAGTGAAGGCATGCCGGAGCACCTGTTACGGTTAATATAACGATAAGTTGAGTGGTCAGCGGGGCCCTCCATGATTTTGCCATGCACCTTTCCATGTAGATTACGGCGGGTACCCCGACTTTTGAGAGGAACGGTTCGGGCAGTCACTTTCCTTTTTTAACTAATGTAGTAGCCTTCTCTCTTTTCCCGACGTTCGATGGTTCCTTCTCTCGTAACCCCTTACGAACTTGGACTGTGGATCATGTCCAATCTACAGCAGTAAGTGAAAAATGCACCATCAGCCGCACCAAGCAGCCCGGGCTGCTATCGTATGAAATGCTCACCGTGCGACACGCGGCTAGCATGGCTTTTGTGGTAGCATTATGTGCATAAGTCCCACGACATGTTGTAGGTGTGTTCTGCTTTGTCCTGCCGTCCATTTCTACGACTGGTGGTGGTGATCCTGTAACCCTACTGCAAAATGCGTGTGTATACTCTATCCTTACCCTACGTTGTTTAATTCGTTCGGACGACCTCGTGTATCCAGATTATGGACGATCTACCATCATTTGACCGAAGAAGACCAGTATACTCCCTAGTATTCGTATACTTGGGATGTGAGAGTCGATAACTACTTTATTGTAGGTACCCCCCAGACCTCCACATGAGATCATCGTTTATGTTGCCTCGCACCAGGTATCGTATCTCTCTACTACAGGCGCCATAGGAATCGAATACATGTCCATTCATGTCGATATGTATAATACGTACAGCAGTAGTGACGTATACACATGCATGTATGATATGGGATGTGAGAGCCTAGAACTACAGCAGCAGTAGTAGGTCCCTCCCTGGCCCTCTACATTAGGCCATCATTAATTTCGCCTTCCAGAAGGTATCGTACCTCTCTACTCTAGGCCCGGTCGGATAGAAACCGAGTATTGATATATCATCCGTGGTATACTGTACCTACCAGTATGTTATACTCGTAGCGTTGGACCTGTTTCGTCACAAGCCGTCTCGAGTTGTAGCCGCGGTCGCCATGGTGCTGTGTTTTTGGTGACCGTGTTGCTGTGTGTTTCGAATGCGTCAAGACGTTTTGTGTTTTGTTATTTACTATCCACCGCTGCTGCTGCTGTTGTAGATCGCACACGGCCTACAGTACTAGGGCATGGATAAGGCAAAACCTTGCCTCATTCCTATCCACACGCAAGTACGAGTACGACCCCTTTCTTTTTCTGCAGGTGGATGGTGTCCCAGGAAGCACGACACCCTCGCAGGCTAGACGCCAAGGCGCAAGTCTGGACGGGTCATTTTCGATTCGGGCTCTTCAACGTGTACTTGAGCGGTTTTTAAATGGGACCTGTTCGCGCTGCCCCCCGATATTTTCTTGTATCAGGGTAGACGCGTGCAACGATAGAGGTGCCACTTCTTGGCTGAAACAGTTTCTGAATTGAGGGACTCCCTGACCCAAAACTCTTCGCAATTCCATTTTTGCGCCGCAATAATAGTTTTCATTGCGTCATTCATTGTGTCATTACAGTAGGCGATGGGGTTTTTCATTGGGTAGCACTTTAGTTTTCATCCAAACGACCACTCTGTACCGAAATATAAGCGCAATGCTTTGATTGAATATTAATGTATACAAGGTGCTTATATTTCGGAACAGGGCAAGGGGTGCACAAAAAAAAAAGAAAACGACACCACACACCTAGGAAGGTCAGAATGAAAAACAAACCGGATCGCTGTGATCACAGGACGAAATGAGCAAAAAACATTTTTTTTTCGTTTTTTGTTCCCTTTTTTTTACTTGGTTTTAGAGACCCCCCCATATTTTTTTTTCGCTGGTGGGTGTTTTCTGGGATCACAACAGTCCGGTTTCTTCCCTTCAATATAGGGGGGGGGGGGTGTGTGGTGTCGATAACTTTTTTTTTTGTGCTTTTTGAGTGGGAGACAGAGCTCATCATGTGACCACCCTACAAAAAAACGTGATGCACCTCTATACGTCGGTACGTGGCGTCCATTCCCTTTCAACCCAGGAAGGAGTTCCTCGCTGGGCTTAGTATCCAGCTGGACTCGTTGTGAGGCCATAAACTTGCTGCCGCCTCCTTGAACAAAGAACAAAGTTTTGTACTATAGTGTTGTTCTCTTCCAACGGGGAGTTCGTGCTACGGGCTAGAGCGGGTGCCCGCATTTAAGAAATAGGAAGTACCTGGTTTGTCGACTTTTTTGTTTTCGTGTCCCCTTGGGTACAATATATATTTTTATAAAAAACACAAAAGCCTTGGATGCCTGTGTGTCGTCAACACGAAAAATGATGTTATTTAATTTCCCTTCCGCCAAATGAGCAGAGGATTAAGAAGGACGGGCGCTCTCCACTCCCCATGACCTTGAGGAGGGGGTGCTGACTCCCAATGTCCGCAACGCGGAGCTTTCAACTTAGTGGGGGGCGAGTTGGTCCCCGAAGTGTCAGTCTATATATATATACTTGATGGCATCCATAGAATGTATATGGCAGGCTTGATTGAGCTATCTTTGTTTGAGTTACGTCAGTGTTGTTAGGTTTCTCGCCGCAGCTCATTCATGGTGGATACAGCAAGTTGTGGCTTCAGCCGCACACCTGCAGCGTTCTTCGCATATTATTTGGGGGGGGGGGGTTAAGAGAGTAATACTCGTCGGTTGCGGCTGACCTGTAAAATGTCAACGTGGGTTGTCGTTCCTGCGGTGCATATAAATAAGAAACAAGAAACGCGGAAAGCGGTTCAATTTGAACCGAGAAACATAATAAGAATCATCATATAAGAAATGTGGCAAATGTTGCTGGTGAGGGCACACGAAATAAGACTTCGAGCCTGGACCCCATATTGACGTAGCGGGCCCCCACTGTGCTTTAGATTTAGCAGGAAAAGGAGATAACAATCGTTATGTTTGTATCATAGGAAGTGCAGACCAGGTACGAAGTATGGCATCTGTAAGGGAACGTATGGCCTGGACTGTTGGGACTCCCTGGATTTGAGTCATGTGGGAAGCATATACATACTTTACTACCAGGTACTACAGTACTACTGCTGTAGTAAAAAAACTGGGAGGCTTACATTTCCTGGATCGGAGATGTTTTATACGTAGGGCTCAATGGTGCCGCGTTGCCAACCCCCACTTATTCAGTCCGCCGTTGAGAGCAGCAGCACCAGATTAGACACTTCAGAGCCGTGTGCCCCTTGCCAGTACATCAGAGGAGTGCTGAAACAACAGTACAGCACAACAAGCACACACACGTGGTGAGTGAGAAATGCAACGGGACTTCAATCCTGGAAGGCTGACTGGTCGCCTCCCCGATTACTACTCACTGTACTAAGGTTTTGGTTGAGCGGTGTAGCGATGGCAAAAAAAACTTGCATGTCACAATATTGTTATTCTAGAGAGACGGTCCGTTCCCTGGTCAGAGATGGGTTCAGGTGTGTTTTCTCGTTTAAGGTACGGCTACGTAGTAGGGCACCTTACTCGCTGTGATACACTATTATTATTCGATTTACCTTCTAGCAGTGTGTAGCGCTTGTTCCAATCACACCGCTCACGCATATATATAGGGGAATCCGGTGTCCGGCGACTTCAGGCATAGATGTTACCAATCAGAGCAGAATACTTGACGAAACTCCTGCTTATACTGTAGATCAAAAACAAACGTAAGCCCCCATATGAATTTGATCGTCAATATGTATGTATACGAGTAGCGCTATGAACAACTACTACTGCTGTACCACAGACCTACCAGGTGCCATAAATACGTCGTACCAGGTACCGGATGCTATACATATATCTATGTATTAAGCATAGTATACGTTGGATGAGATCCTCGCATCCCTCCACGGCTGACAGTAGAGCTGTTTTCCCGAATACACCCCTCTCAGTGCTTCGAAATATCCCCGTGATTGCTATACGTAGAGCACACTTCATTTCGTGTTGTGCCCCATATCGGGCCCGCCGACCTGAACTGCACCGGAGAAGCCCTCGAATCGCTCGCACCGTTTCGCGATAGCCAGAACGGGCGGTGGTATATAACCTGAGAAAACTGAAACCTCTGGACCTACAGCACACAGTAGTACCACTACTCGTACTGCACCGTGTTTGTAAACATTAAATTTATAAGACACCACCGCCAAGGCTAGCTGTGAGGTCGAGAATTCCGTTGCAAGAAGATCCATACCGCGGGGTAGGTTTAGGGGTTGCAGTTAGTTTTCGCCTTATGTGGCAATATGTTGTCACTGGGACCGGTTGAGCTCCTCTCAAGTGAGCAACTACCGGTTTTTTTCCGTGAGTGGCATAGTAACTTTACTATGTAGCAATACAGTACAGTACACAGTACAGTGCAGGACACCTACTACAACAGTAAGAAACAGGACATATGGTCCAGGCTGGATTTTGTATTTGTGGGAGAGGGTGCTTTCTACATTTTACTTCAAGAAAACGACTCCCGAGTTTCTTATTTTCCTCTACAATAACTCTCACAGCCTGGCTTTCTTAGTAGCCTGTTTCTTACTATAAATAGGTGTCCTGTGCTGTTACGGGACACCATAGTAAATAGGCCTAGATGTTGTTAGTAAAAATAGGGAAATGTATAGGTGTTTGTATGTACCGCAGGTCCTATATACTATGGACCCCCTCAATAGCTGAAGTACAGTTGGTTCTACTGTAGCATAGAAACCTTAAGGTTTCTTCGAGTTGCGCAAACGCAACCTTATTATAAAGCATGCTTTCCGGTGATCATTGAGCCCCCCATGTGAAGACCTCAGAAAATAAGGTACTTGTGTTGTACCCCTACCAATCAATGTCGTGCCACATTGCTCCAAAAACTCGTCATATCTGCAAGCTGTGCGTGATAGTTTGCGTCGGGACGTTTCGTCCTTTCAAGAGTGTTCTGCATTTCTTCAGTGCATTTCCGCAACCCGTCTATTCGGACCCCCGTTCTGTCTTCTTCTTGCCTTGCTGAGGGCGATGTCTCTTCTTTGGGTATATGAAGAGCTGCAGTATAGCAGTTATCCTATACCGGTACAATACCCGCCCTCCCGGCTGGGATAATTTCGCGAGGCCGTGAACAAACCAACGGTTTTCGATGTCGCCCTCCAGAAAAGGCCCCCATCATCCGCCTTCGGGCACAGCGGAAAAGGGTGCCCTTCCGCTGCTCCAGTGTAACACCCGACCTGGGATATATTGGTCGTCGGCACCATACCTACTGGAACAAACTGTGGTTTTACTGGTCATTGCGTAGAACACCTCTCTGTCTTGGTTGTTGTGGCGAATAGGATATTTGAAAGTTGTACGAACTACTTGTACGCAGTCCCTCGTATATAGAACATTGTGGCCACTACTGTAGTACACCTGGTGCCTGGTATATACTACTCGTACTGCACTGCTTCAAAGAAACTTTAGTGCTCTCCTTCCTTAGGCCCTGCAGCATGTTGTGTTACACGTGAGAGAGTTCTTGTACTGTAGCATGTGTTACACGTGAGAGCGTTCTTGAGCCTTCTGGCGGCCGTGGATCCTCCGTTGTACACCAGAAAGTTACGGCTCTGATGGTAAAGCATGATTGGGCCAGGAAGAAAAAGGGGCCGGAGGGGGGGTGAAAGGAGACAAGCCCATAATATCCATGGCGTGAGGATGGAGCTTATTGGATGCTGCCTAGGATTGAAGAGTAGAAGGGAGATATCATGTAATGAGCAGAAAGGGCGGGGCAAGGGCAGCAGGTGGAGCAGATCGATGTGAAGCCAGACGTGGGCTTACTTCGAAGTATACATGATGGAGCTCGGCAACTACTATAACAGTACAGTGCATACATGCCGTGCGTTCTCCTTTTTAGGTTTCCACTACTGTAATGTTCTGACTATTTCTGGGAACGTGTGTAACTGATCGACGTCAACGCTCATGCTGCACAGAACCAGATGACAAGCAGAATACCGACAATGTGAACAACAAACTTAATTACGCAGTACAAGACGGCGAGCAGTAGTACGCAAGAACCGATACTATATAGCGTGCTGGCACATACCAGGTGCTGGCACTACACAGGTGCTGGTACAACCAGGACTGGTGGTTATTGCGTGCGGTTTGTATTTTATTGGGGGGCTGTGGTCGTCCGGGGACATCCGGGCCACAGGTTGCTGTTGTGTACCAGTACGTACCAGGTAAGGTGCTGTCCCTGGTATGTACTGTGTTATTTGCCGTCCGACGATGTGTCCGTGGTATGTACTGTATATGTGAAGCTCAATAGCAGCGCCGTCAACGAGAGACGTTGTATGCGCTAAGTGTTGCCTCTATGCAACGAACGCCCGGCAAGACTACCTGTATCACCCGACCCCCACTAACTCTAAAGAAAATTCTGCCACAGTTCGACGACCTCTCTGTATGCTGCTCTGTAACTATACATAGGTTTCCGTGCGTATCGTACGGTGCGGACGGTTGCGTTGCGGGTTTACGTTAGTTTCAAGCTTGAAACTTGCAATGCTGTAATGCTTGCGTCAGACCGAGGTTTGACCGAATAATGGACCTACGTATAGTATGTAGAAAATGTTGGGTAATAATGGTCAAAGGGGCCACCACCGCCACCACCACCACCACCACCACCACATCACTATGATACCACCACCAACAACAACAAGGTTGCTTGCTGGTGACGTTGGTGCTTGCAGCTGGAAGAAGCGACGAGAAAAGTACACCCCCCCCTTGTTCAACCAAACGGGGGAGGTACATAGGGAAAACACGATCCTGCAGAATAATATTATATGTGTCTATGTGCCATATCTTCATATCGGGGTAGAGTTTGGTACTACTGCATGATCTCCTTGGTGCACTGCCGGAATCGTCGGAAGTACGATACGGTGTTGGAAAATAGAGAAACGAACAACCCTTTTTCAGCTTCAAACCGCTTCAGAGCGGAAAAATACCGGGGAAAAAAAAACGATTTCAGTATCGGCCACACGATGAAGCATCCCGGGCTGCTGGGGTAGCGGCTGTGTCCAAAGCGCAGCGATAGGAGATACGCGACGCAAGCACAGCGACGCGTGCTGCGATAAAGGTAGCCCTTGTGGGCCGAGTATACAGCAGTAGTTTCTGATTTGCGGAGCTCCTCAGCTACTGAACTTCTGAGCACGGTATCCCCATTGGTGTTGCAATAGTATTCGTTTTGATACCTACAGCAGTAGGCCATGCGATTGTTAGTTGGATTACGCTGACATATTTAATCAATAGTCAGTTTTGGGTAAGGTATACGGAGCCCCTATACTACAACCATTCAAGTAAGGACCGTCAGAAAAAAATAGGTGCTACACCTATGAGGCAAGCACGCCTCAAACATGCTGGTTTTCGTACATACTGCTGCGCGTTCTTCGTATTGATACCTGGTAGATAAGAGTAGGCGGTTGAGAACTACATATACCAACATAGTATGGGGGTGGCAGATCCCCTAGACAGAGTATATCGCCTCCCTCTTCTGCCAGAACTAATTATTCGCGAACTCAAGTCATTATGGAGTTTATGTAATCCATCCCTAACCTGCCTTACCCACAGTATTTTCCCTATTTAGACAAAACTGATCAATCCACGCTACAGGTACATAGTATTCTCGCAATAAAAAAGCAAGGCACGAACCGTAGTGTGCATAGCGTTGAAACCCTTCCTAGAGTGACTCATCGACGTTGCCGAAACTGGCAACTATTTGCGCTAAGCTTATTGCCGCCCACTCGTTCGGTCTCGTCAACCACGCTTTTGGGGGCGCACCGACCGAGCGGGGGCCCGAACACACCAAGCTCGTGTTGCGTTTGCTCAAGCTGTGGTACATCCTCCCAGCCCTGTTTCACTCACAGGGCGGGCGAATGAGTCGGGCGGCGATGTTCAAGTCTGCCTAACGTGGGGACCTGACGATGATTATCCCATGGCATATGGACTACACCGAGGCCACGCCGACGCGTCTCCGGGTGCCAGCACGCGAAGCAACGGACGAGGCGAAGCTCGAGAGGGCCATGCCGGTGTGCTGGCACCAAGGGGGGGGAACAGTAGCAGCGCGCGGCCTTCTGGCGGAGCCGCGCACGCACGGCAATGAGTCTACTTGTGGACAATATTGAAGACCGAAACTCCCGGAAGAAGATCGAGCCTCCGTTCACGAAGCAGCGGCGGCAGCTAAGGTGGCAAGTGTTACCCAACGAGAGGCAGGGAGTGGCCCCACGTGACCCTTGGAAGGAGAGTTTAATCTTCGGGTGACTTTCGAGGTTATCAACTCTGGCAACTCACTATTGATATCAGTAGCGGGGAGTGAAGGTTTGCGTTTTTCACGCCTACAGTCCATAATCAGGACTCAATTTGGCCAAAACCACTTCAGCGCCGGTATCGAAGAGTTATGGAGGAGGATTTTGGATGAACATGATGCTTTCCCGCCGGAGTTTTGGGAGTTCTTCCTGCAGTCAAATAAAACGGGCTCGGGAGGGAAATGCCGGCCGGTTTGTGTGGAGATGGCGTGGAGGCACCTCACTGCCGCGGCAGGGACTATGAGAGAGTGGAGACCGCCTATGGAGGATCTCAATCTCGAGTCAAGGCAGTACGGGGCTGGGGTGTCGGAAGGAGTGGAGCATGTAGTGTTACACGCCCGAATACTCCGCGAAGCAGTCAATTGGATCATCCAAACAGACGCGTCCAACACGTTCAACTCGGCCATACGGAAGCCAACACGAAGGTAGGTGGCCGCTTACACGCCATCGCTAACGGGGTTCGTCGTCAAGTGTTGAGGTGAGAGGCCCGCTTCGGTGTTTTTCAATATGGACTCAGGAGAACGGACTCATCTCGAATGTTCCCGCGGGGTGTAACGAGGAGGCACTAACGGGATCGGCTCCGTTTGTCCTGCCGGTACGGCCGCTACGGCCGGTACGTACGAGGATTCGGGAGGAATACGAGTTGCATGGGGTCGAAGCCTATGCGTACCTCCACGACATCACTATCGCTGCCCACGATATATCACCCGGGACGGTGGAGGTGATTCCCTTCCTCGTGCGAGAGTTGACAGAGAGGGGCGTACACCTCAACCCGGGTAAGACGATTGCCTTGGACCCGAAGGGAAACGTGCTCACGCCGGAAGATGTATCACTTTTGGCAGGAGTTGGTGTCCGCATCCTGGGCGAGGGAGGGGTAAAGGTGGTTGGGATATCCGTCGGCACCGACGATTTTTGATATAGAGAGCGCCATGGGGATCGTGCGAGACGGGGAGGCAGCACACCTCGCGCGGATGCTGATGCGAATGCCGAATAAACGAGCCGCCAACCTGATCGTCACCGGGTCTACTTATGGTGCAGGGAACGGCGTACGCCGAAGAGATGATGGACCCAAAGCTGTCCCTGCCAGCTTGTCGACGGGTAGATAATGGCCAAATGCGGGTGCTCGAAAACCTTCTCGAGCTTCCTGGAACGGCGGAGGAACCGTCGTGCTTCGAGGAGGGGTGCATGGTGGGACGACTTACACTGCTGCCCCCCCATCGAGCGCAGGCTAGCTGGTCAACGGGAACTGGGGGGTGAGGAATATCGTCGGTAGAAGCGAGAAGGGTGTCCGCATTGGTAGAGAGCTTGGTGACAACGCTGCCCGCAGTCCCGGCTAACCTCTCCGACAGTCTGGCGGAGAAGGTACGGAGCAATCTACCGGAATCGGAACTCGTAACTAGGATGTGGGAGGAAGTGAGAGGTCTCCAAGATGATGGCGGCGTCGCAGAAGAGAAGATGAGCGAATTAGTACGGAGGGGCTGGAGGGACAGGGCATTCCGCCCTGAGGAGCATCCAACAAATCGGAAAGGGAGGCACGTTGGCGGCACGCGACGCTGAGATCATCAACTCCCACAGAACTCGGAACAAAAACGGAAAACAGGTCAATCGGGTGCGTTACGATCGGTACGTCATATCTCTGGACAGACTCCCACCCAGGCGCATCTGCCGGAAGAGGTCGGCTCTTTCGGGATGACCGAGAGCATGCGTAAAGACCAGGCAACGAATCCAGTCAGGACCAGGAGCTGCCGCGTGGTTACGAGCGACGCCGGTGGACGCTTCACGCGTCATACCATCCCAGGAGTTCCTGTGCGCAGGACGGTGACATCTGAGGATCGAAGAACACTTAGCGGCGACGTGTCCTACCTGTGGGGCAGCGGACGCCAACACGCCACATGAGCGTTTGTGTCGCCATGCAGGCGCGCAGGTAAACCCAACACCAGCCGTTGGTCCACGCCACCGCCCGCTTCCTGAAGCGGACGTCCGTCCGCCACCAAGTGGAAAGCGGTGCGCCCTTTAACGCCGGCGACGACCTACGCATGGATATTGTATTCGAGAGGGGACGTCGCCGAGATGCGTCTGCGTCGGATTTCCGACACAAAGGCATGCTTATCGACGTCACCTATGCGGGCCCCCAAGCGGGGGTTAACCTACGTCCCGGGAGTGATGACCAAGATGGACCAGCTGCTTCTACTTATTAGGCGCAAAACCGCAACTACTACGCCCGTCCTGGACATGTGTCCTTCGACGAGCGCAACCATAAACGTGTTACTATTGCGGCGGAAGACTTTGGGCGTCTTTGAAAGGAAGGAATCCATCGATCAGGCGGCGACGAGAGTAATCGGATGAAGGGATGGGGGGGATCATGGTCAAGAAAGGCATCTGCAAGGGACGTCTTCTACGGATAATCTCAGTGGTCTGTCACGATCTCACGTCGAATTTCACCAATACAAGCTCGCAGTACGGGACTGTCAAGCGACTACTGTAGAGGGGGGAGGGAAGAGGAGTGAGGTCTACTGCCAATGGCGTGGAGGTGGCCCATAGATACTACAGTAGGTAGGGATTTATAAGAGTTGGACGGAAAAAGGGTAGAGTAAAGGACCAGAGAGGTTATGTCTAGAGTTGTTGTTGTTGTTGTTGTTGTTGTTGTCTTCACATTAAAAACCGTGCCGGTCTCTCTATCCAGTACCTCCACCTGTCCGTACTAATCCAACACTTGACACGGTCGATTCCCGTGGTCGCAGGCTAACTTACCCGAAAAAAGGTATACTGAAATAAAAGTGGAACCCGAAGGGTCCGCAAAGCGATCAAAGTCAGTCAAAAACAGATAGTCTGGGGCCCTCCGCTCCCCTCTACACGCTATGTGAAGATAAAAATAAAACTGGAAACGTCAACATCACCAATCGGGGGTATACGCCCCCTGATTCTATTTTGGTGCCCCTATAATGCCGGGGTGTTCCGTACCGGGTTCACGCCGGCCAGGCAAACAAATCGAGTCCTCCACCCCGATTATAAACGCAGACATGATACGGGGGAAGGGAACTATGGTCCCGTGCTACTGATGTACCCCCGGCCTGCGAGCAGTGTAACTGCAAAGGGTCAAAAACAAAAGGTCAAAAACAGCGAAGGGAAAAAAAAGACAAAGACAAAGACAAAGAGACAAGTCAAAAGTACAAGCAAACACTCAAACAAGGAAAATGATTTGGGATATTATTGATCGGGATGTTGTAAGCCGGTGGTTGCGAAGCATCAACTTTCTGTATGCATGAGGGTGCCGATCTTTTTTTCGTGAGGGGGGGCACAATTTGGATTACAGTAGTTTAATCACTTGTTTATATTTGATTGGTAAAGGCATAACATTAAAAGTAAATTCCACCCTTTTAGGTATAATTTTTTTAACGTCGGTTAGGAGTCGGTAGGGTCAGTGGATGAGTCATTCGTAAGGGAGACTGCACTACTGGCATTTTTTTGTCTGGTATTTGGATCTGATTGATAGCATATTCCATGTTTTAAGTCGTGGGATTGTAGTTTCCCTCCCATATGATGGAGTCCATACGACTCGGTCTTGCCAGAGGCTTCTTAGCCTCATTTCGAAGTGTGGGGTGGATCTAGTATACTGTATCTTCTTTATTGCGAATAGCCGCATCTTCGATCCCCCTTTCAGATTTCTGGATGTTTGTTGTGTTGTTGGCATTTTTTATAGTCGTGTGATATGCATCTACGACTATTCAGGGTGGGCTAATGTGATGGATTCCATACGTATAGATATGGGAACGCTCTTAGGATTCTTAGGAGAAGTGATGTCACACCTCTCAAATGAGGTGCAGATAGATGTATAGATTGGTGGAACCGGAATAATAGCAGTGTGTGTTTGATTCCCCTCTATCTACCACTACTTACTGCTGCATCAGACTGCTTCAAACTTCTGTTTCGTCTATCATACCAGCTTCGTGTACCATTTTGTCTCCCTGGTCTTTGTGCCCTAGTTATAGTGCTCTTGATAGAGAAAGGGCGACAGCAAAAATGGAAGGACTACTTAATAATATGATCGACGAGTAACTCAGCACCAACAAACCTGCACCCCTCTTGGAGGCAACACTCCATAACGCAATAATACGCATGTTTTTCGCACAACTACTACAGTACATCAAAAGCCCAAATGTTCTCGCCGTTTTTTAGAGATAGATAGGTCCTGAAAACTTACACACACGCGTGTGCTTTGAGCCCCTTCCGAAGCCTTGACAAATAAATCGCGGGGGGGAGGGGGGGCTCGTCGGGAATTTGAGATTTATTGTGACCCAAAAAGCCTAATCCAGAAATATAAACAAGTACGTAGTACCTGGCGGAAAGAAAAAACACACACCACACACCGTCGGCAAAAGGGTTCATGAGCCATTGTATGTCGTGTGCGTGCAACATTTCAGGAGCTATCTATCTCCCAAAAACGACGTGAACTTCCGACCCTGACTGTGAATATGGGGTATTCATCTTGAACCAGCCTGTCTGTGAGAATCTCCATTTTTGGCTATATAAGACTCGCGGCATAAATAACGCTACGGAATCATTTAAAAGAAAGAGTGTATTACATGCAAATAGGTTGTTCCTCGCTGAGCACAAATGCTTCGTATAGCTGTGTGTTAGAAAAAAACTTAAAGGTACAACATCAGGGCCACAGCACACAGCAGCAGCAGCAGCAGCAGCAGCAAGCAGTAGTACGATTCGTAGCTTGGAATCATCAAAAATTGAAAATTATGGACATCACGTGCACAGCTGTGAAGAACGACACAGCAAGAAAGTACGTACGATTTTTTTACTTCTGTGTACGTACGTAGTGCTCTATGCGGACGGTTGGTGTGTGTGATTGGAACAAGCGCTGCACACACATTGCCACAGCCAAATGGAATAATAATATTACAGCTAAATACCTGCGGTACCGAGTAGCTACGACGGATTCGGGTAAGTCCGTTAGTACCGAGTACCCGATATACATACACCGAGTACCGAGCACATGATGGGCGAGTCAGAGCCATCAGCTTCCGTCTCAAACAGTCAATCCACCCCGTTCAACTTGCACCGGCAGGATCAAAATCATCAAAATCGTCAGACTGAAAGAATTACATTTCAAAACGAATTCTTTTTTTTTGTTTGTTTTTGTTTTTCCAAAAACTTCGGAAATCGAAAAATTGGCCGAACAAAACAAAACTCTCAATCATCGTCGTCATCACATCAGCACCAAAGAAGGACAAGTTCGACACATAGGAGAAGAAGAGGGGGAGACAGCCTCGCCTGCTACCCACCACCTGCTTGCTGGGGGACACACACACGAGAGAAGCCAGGAACAACAGGCGACCGGATCCACGGAGGAGGAGCTACTTTGTTACCTGCGAGGAGCTGCACAGCTCATACACACCCAAAACCCTCTTCTCACCGGTGCGTTGTTGGTTTGCCCGAGCGATCGTGTTACTTTCCTCCCATCGGTTCTGGTTCTTTCTTTCGGTGCAGAAGACAGACACACCGAAGAATTTTTTGTTTTTTGTCGAGAGAGGAGAGGGTTTTAGCCTCGACGGTACCTGGTACGCTACAGCAGCAAGCACCAGCAAGCAGCAGCAGCAGCAGCAGCAGTGCGGCGTCGCTGTGCGCTCCATCCATCCCAAAAGTCGTCGTTGGTTTTCGCGTGCTGAGGTGGTCTGGCGTGCATGTTTTCAGGGTCGCGGCGCATCGAATATTCTCGTAGATTCCTTACCGCTTGCTCTACGAGCACGACCGCGCACGAGAGAAGCAGCATAACGAGGAGCAGGAAAACCTCGTAGGTTTCAGCGAGAGGCTGCTGCTGTGCCCACCACACCGACAGTCACCCGTACCTCTATATTCTGGCGCACACAGACAGATGGCGAGTGCTCGCTGGTGTGCGGTGGTCGTAGCTGGAACGGCGGTAGAACGTCCCCTCCCTCTCCCTCCCTCCCTCCCTCCCGAGTTTTGGTGACTGAAACTCCCCCGTTGGGTCTTTCTTTTTGTGGTTTTTGTGTCGAACAACGAGTTTCCAACTCTCTCCCGCCGTGAACAACTGCTGGGGGTGTTCGTTAAGTGCACCCCAGCCGCCAGTAGAGCGTCAAGCAGCAGCAGCAGCAGTAGCAGCAGCAGCACACAGCAGTTTGTTGTGGAAACAAACGGTAAGAGAGAGCAAACGTCTCGTGTGCCGTCTCTGCTTTTTTTGTATGGACAGCAAAAAAAAACAGTACCAGTGGTGCAAAAATATACATATGATATTTGGCCAAGGTGTGGCTGTTCCATGAAGCGATTGGAGATAATTTGAGGAGGCAACAACTTCATGGGCTGCCTGGTTGGTACATGTTGTTATATGTACACCAGTTGCAAAATCATTCTGAACCGAATGGTGCAGAAGGATTACGTCCGAAACCACCCACAACATCATGTAGAACATTAACATTCTGTTGACCCGCGTTATAGTTAGTGCGTTGACCCCCTCGGGGGCACGGGCACTGCTGTGTACGCACTACGTTATCTATTGACGATACATACCAGGGTACCAGTTAACACGTACTCCGGAGACATTTAGCCAGGGGAGTCACGGGGGTCCATATCCTCCTGTCTCCTTCCGAAGGGATGTACAGCAGCAGCAGCAAGCAGAACCTAGAATACGTGCAGCGGACATATCATACGTACGTGGGAGTATGAGGCAACTGGGAGCAACTTGTAAAAAGGATGGGTTTCGATGTTTCGACCGGTTTACAGCTGCACTTGAAAAATATTATGCTGCAGTCTACCTGGGTACGATATGAACCTAAAAAGGCCGACATCGGCCCCTGGGCGCTGGGCATCTTCACATCTTCACCCAGTGTCGTTCGTTTTATTAACATAAATTGTGAAGTTTGATGTATGAAAACTGAATACGTGCGTGCGCCCCTTCAGAGGTGGTGAGTAGTGAGTAGTGCTCGTACGTACGTACATATAATATGAATTTGTGTTACCAGGTACCAGGTAACCAGGTACCTGCGGTTACCTGTATTTTATATCTGAATGAACCTCGTACATACAGCCAGTGGGTATCCCGACTTGAGAGTTGAGAGAGTTTAGAAGAGTTGAGAGAGAGGTGTGGTGGTGTGGTGGTGTGGTGGTGTGGTAGAGACCGAAAACAATTTTAACTATACGTACGAGTAGCCTTGTCTCTTGTTTGCCAGCCGGCGGTGGGGTGGGAAATATACGAGTACCCAGCAGTAGTACGGGCCCGCTCATAAGAAAGGAACCCACAAAAAAGTCAGCCTGAAAAATTGAAAAAAGTAAGAAAATGTCTCAGCCTCGTCAGTTTTAGGACTGCAGACCCGTTTTGGGGACAATAATCCACTCTAATTATAAGTAATTTGTCCCCAAAACGGGACTCCATTCCTATAAGTGTTAAGAAAGCGGCCCCTTCCTGTGCCTGGCCTGGGCCCAAGCCACCATTCATTCATTGTGCAGTACTAGGGAAAACGTCTTCTCGGGGACCAAGATAAGAAAGCGCGACACAAAAAAGTGTGCTTTCTCGCGCGCCCAGAATAAGAAAGTCAGCCTGAGCCCGATTTCAGGTTTTTTGTCAGAGGGCCGGTACTGCCTGTAGGTTCAGTGTCGTCGTAGGCGGGTCCAGCCGATTTAGGGCCTCTCTTTTAACTTTTAACTGTACTATTCTCTTGATAGGGCCCCCTCGTACCCACTGTAACTGTAACTGTAACTGTAAACTCGTTTGGGCTGGTCGGTGTTACTTGCCCGCCACTTGCCCGATGGCCGATGGCCGATGGCTCGTACTTTTTTTTCCTCTTGTTTTCAAGAAGTTTTTTTTTTAGTTGTTTCGTTCTTGCCCGTGATGGTTACGCACGAGTACGGGTAGCTGCAAAGATGTCAGGAGACGTTCAGTCAAGGGGAAACGAGCATCGGTCAAGCGTGTGGATCCGAGTGTTTTACACCTTTTTTTTTCTTCTTTTTTCTTTTTTTTTCCATCCCCTTCATTATCTTCGCACTTCCGTCTTTCTCTCTCCCTGGTCGTAACTCAGATCCGGGGTCACAAAGTAGGCTCCTCTCCCTCCCCCCTCACTACGTACGGTTCTTGCCTTGGTTTTTATCGCGAGAAGATTTCAGCACTTTCTTCCCTCGTCAACTTTCGTCGAATTTTGCTTACCCACGCTATAATATGCGCTCTCGACAGTCGGTGTCATTTGAGAATAAAAACCTCCACGGGGAGAATCGAACCCTCGACATCCGGCCCTACAGGTTTCGTGGCTACCAGTTAGACCACCGGGGCGACCTAAAACCTACGTACTGTAGTAGTTTGGCGTATGTCAAGGATAAAAAAAGACAAATTGCCGTCAGTCAAGGGGTCAAAGTGCCGTCTCCAGACATCTTTGGGTATAGCTACGTGTGTACCCCTTTGTAGGTGTGTTCTCCCTTTTCAGCTTGCGGCCCCCCCGGGGTTTGAAGTCAACCACATTCCCGAGGGGGAAGCTTGTTTGTGTATGTCTACGAGTACGAGGTATGAATACTAAATACAAGGTTTCTACGCTGACGCGCATCGCTTAACATGAAATCAAAATCCCGAAGACAATTATTAATAATTGGACAATATGGAGGACCAAATTGAAGAATAATGCAAGATGGGCAAAGGGCAAAGGGTTGGTTGTGAACCGAAAATGAAAATGTGTTGGTCGGTTTTTCGGTTTTTCGGCTTACTAAGTGTCTCGGTTGTGGTTTTCCATCGAAAATGTCGGTCAGTTTCGGTTGTCTTTTTTATTAAATAAACGGAAAAAACGAAACCCAAACCGGACACGTCTTCTCGGGTCTCGGTCGGTTTCTCGATCGATTTTCTAGGTGAAACCAGCTAAAAAGCTAAAAAGCCAACATTTCAAAGGTACATGTGTTGGTAAGTATCATGTGACGATATGACCGCATGGTGTCAAGCGGCCTTCCTTGTCGCACCTGCGACTGGTGCGCCGGACGGTACAGGTGGACACTAGATAGCTATATATATATGTGCGCAACATACATGTAGGACAAGGTTCTGCGGCCGACGCCACCCGATCAATGAATCTAGTCCAATACCTTGACAGCGCGATGGTAGTGGCTGATCGCTGATAGCGCAATACGGGAAGATTTTTGTTTGTTTTAAGACGGGTTTTTTGGGGGGGGCACGAAAACTGGCGTGACACACTGCCATATGCCGCACGAAATCAAGGCATGACGAACACTCTGGCCAGATATCATAGGTGAAACCGAACACTCTGGCCAGATATGTATAATCCGGCACCGCGTAAAACATGAACCCACACTGGGAGTTTAAGAACGTTTTGTATAGAGACGATAGTTGGAACACACAACAACCGGAACCAAGACCATTCTGCTTCCCATTCCAATGAAACCGGTAGGGATTGCCGCGCAAACCTAAACACGACAGCCAAGGGCGTTGGTTATAATAATCGGAACAACGCCGCCGCTGAACACAAGCTGCCGCCCAACCCAATGCCATACATACAATATCCCGCTGGACGCGAGCAATACTTATCGCACACAAAAGCACTCATTCGTGTACTACCCTACCAAGCTATTGTGCCCGAACGTGAAGCTGACAATACCTGTACCACACATAGAACTAATCTCGAAGCGAGTAAAACTTTGAAAACTAATCCTCCCCCAAGTCAATCATCTCGGCGGGGCCGGCCGCTCAAACCACTACCATTGCTGTCAAGGTCTTGGACTCGACTCGTTGATCGGACCGCGTCAGCCGCAGGTAGTATACTTATTTCGTGTTATCTCTCTTTTAACACGCCTGGATTGCTAGCATGTGTATGCGTGTCTGTCGTGTATGGCATTGCGGTGTCTACTCTGCTTGCTGCATTACGATGTAGTACTGCTGTATCTCTACAATGTGTCGTGGTTTTGTGTCTACAGTGGTGACCACAGAGCTTGTACTGGTATCTCTCCAGGATGAAGAATCGGCACGGATACTGACATTGGGTGTGCCGGATGTCGACGGGTAGAAAGAACCGTTTTACATGTGAAGAACACACACGTATATTGTAGTAGTACTAATAGTAAGCCAAACAGGCTTTTGTTTTCCCGCGCTTTCTTGTGGGAAATGTTGCAAAACAAATCCCGTGGTACAGTAGGTAGGTAGCCCCCTGTTTAAGGGACCCCGCGATAAGGCAAAACGGTTAATAAGTGACCTCAAATTTCTGCCCACCATTTTTGCCCACTACTGACTACCAGGTATAAAAGGGGGCAGTACCAACTCTGATAAGGGATTAGGGTATCGTATACAGGGGACCTCCAATACCGAACGCACTATTACACATAAGAGTCCCTTAAACAGGGCTACCTACTGTATAAAAAAACGGACCGTAGTCGCAGCTAAAGGAGCGGGCAGGTAGCGGAGGAAGTGGAACGATATAAAGGGATGAAGCGCACTGTTAGACAATCGGCAAAACATTGACAGTATATTTTAAAAGGAGTAACAGTGTCGAACATTGAGCCAATATTGAATGCGGCTCTCGCAAACATCGGACGAAGGCACGGTCGAAAGGGCTGACGGTGGACTAACTGTCTCAGGAGTGAGTTCTGACCGCTTACGGTTGTTCTAATTTTAATTTTCTAAACAATGTCACAGCTTCAAAAGAATAGTAGGGCATTCGGCTGGGCTGTCAAAAGTGTACCACTCTTTCCCTAAATATAAGCACCTTTTTACATTAAAATTCAATGAAATAGGTGCTTATATTTCGGGACAGAGTGGTAGATAGTAGTAACAAGAAGAAAACAAACAAACTTCGCAAAATATGGGAACAACACGAAAAACGAAACTATGGCACACGACAACACGCCGTGAAATCTGCCGTGAAAAACACAAAACACTCATCCATCGTACATGGGCTGCGTGTTTCGGTGTGTCTGCTTCGTTCCGTAGTTGGTATAGATAGGGCAGTAGACGGCTACGCAGTAGTGAGAGAATATGAGTTTTGACGAAATTGTCGATCACAGCTTGGCAGCTGCGAGCTGCGGTTGTGTGCCTTTTAATTAGTTGAAATGTGAGTGGCGGTCTGGTGGCATACCTACCGCATACCACCACGGGACCGCTACTACGCGCTCCGCCAAAATATATCTACCTGTGGTATTATATGTACAACAATACCGAAATAATTGCGTCAGTCTAAGCGATGCAGTGTGCCCGCTGTGTCATGGCATGGGGTCAATGATTTTGTGCTACGAATGCCTACGGTATTGCCCTGGAAAGCCTCTATTGGCAAAAAGATCGAACCGTCGCGCTCCTGCGCCGCCGTCCCCCGCCGCTAAAACAAGCCGCGCCGCTAAATAAAGCGCCTTTACGGGATTTCCGAAGTAAAATTCGACAACTTTTACTCGCATCTCTTGTCATACCATAACGTTCCACAACATCGAACCGATCACGATCTACTCTGCACACCATCTAGATCCTCTATTTCACGTTATGAGATGTTGTGCAAGAGCCGGGTGCCTTAAGGTTTCCACCCCGCAGGCATGTGCGCAGGGGAGGCGGCACACAGACCCCCGCCGGAAAACGTTTTCTAGGCTGGGCAGATCATATACTTGAGGCATGTACGTACCTCCCCAGAAAGACCTAGGTCACGAAACCAGAATCTGGTCTGTCGGGTGTCTCCAACATTTAGGGTCGTATACGAAGAAGGGTGAATCTGGCGGGGCGTTTGGGTGTCGTCCGTGGGCTAGGAAGAAGGGTCAACCTGGCTGGGCGTTTGGGTGCCGTTTGTTGGGTACAAAGGACGACATAATGTGTGGTAGTATATAGTATAGGGATATATAATTGGAAGTGCCGATAAATCGGAAATCGTATCGGATATCAAATCGGAAACTAAAGTGTCCCGATTTCCGACGAACATCCCACACTCGATATCCGATATCCAATACGTCGCTACATGTTTTCCAGGAGAAGGTGGAGGGCGGCAGGTTTACGAAACCTTTAGGCGTCCATTGCATTAACGAACCCCCCTACCCGTCTACCAGGTATAAATATACTTCGAGTCTGCTGATACAGGCGTCCGTGAGCACACGGACCCCTCTATTTATTGGGGGGTCCGTGAATCCGATGGGCCCTTACGTGCGGGAGTGGTAGTCACGACTATCAGTACGTCGTAGGCAATGCTTAGCATTTAGAAGCCATCCC
The DNA here is from genome assembly GCA_008828725.1 of Saccharina japonica. Lineage (NCBI taxonomy): Eukaryota > Phaeophyceae > Laminariales > Laminariaceae > Saccharina > Saccharina japonica. Next base: position 115,063 of record MEHQ01000605.1, read on the forward strand.
CGGGACCCCCGTCTTGCGTTTCGCATACCCCCGCCACGTCCGTCCTCTCCAGTACATTAGTCAGCTCCCACAGACTAGCGGGCAGCAACAACGAAGCCCTACAGCAACGTGTCTCGGGACTAAACCGTAGCCCTAGGTGCATACGAAGTATCAGGTCAAATTCCGTCGCTGCAGAACTTACATCTGCCCTCGAGACCCGCACTTATCCCCAGCCCTAACCGTAAACATAGCCCGAACCCGAAACGTAAAGCCTGAAACCCGGGGATGGCTCCTACTTTTCCCCCTAGTTTTGGTTTAAAGTTCGCGTACATCATCGTGACCATCATTTTCGCCTCGGGTGTTCGTGAACCTACTGGGCAGGCCCCCTTACCAGGTATCTAGTAAAATACAAAGCCTTCGCTGGTAGAGGGGCCGGTGGATCCAGTGAACCCCTGGGGAAGTCTGTACTGGTACAGGGGACCGTGGGCGAACGGACCCCAGGAGGATCCGTTAATTCAATGGACCCTTACTGTATACATGGTATAGAGGAGTTTACTACTTGTAAAATTGTAAAATTCAAGGGTCCGTGGGCAATCGGACCCCTACGTGGGGGGATTCGTGAATCCAATGCACCTCTAGACAATATGATAGGGGTTCGTCTTCCTAATATTTCATACCAGGTACCTGGTACGAGCCTATGGTACAGGGTTCCGTGAGCGAAAGGGCCCCCAGGGTGGTCCGTGAATAAAATAGACCCCCTACGTACAACCTGCGCCTATTATAAGTATTCACGGACCCCTCGTGCTCTGTTACCCCGCGTAGTATGTGTGGGTGGTAGCCGCTGCAAAGCGGACGGAGTGGCTGGGTAAGTGGGTTGCAGCCACCGCTGTACAGCGCTATGTGGATGCACCAGAAATGTAGTTAGAGAGGCTTGGGTGTATAGTGCGAGAAGTTGACACGGGGGGGCTGCAGTAGTGCTTGGCGCTATTGTACCAGATCATATATGAGTGTACTGGTGCAAGGCTCCGTGGGCGAATGGACCCCTGACAAGAGGGTCCGTGGATACAATGGACCCCCCCAGGGGTTAGGCAAGCTCTCACGAAAGAAAGGGATACCATCATGTTATCGGTGTTGTTTCCTGCATTTGTGTGCGTGTATTGTCCTCGTACGCTGTTATAGAATAGCCCGTAATACGTTACTCCTGCGGACTCACGCTCGCCGCTATCAGGAAAAAGGGTATACTCGTAGTACCGTTGCATCGTTGACCGTCGCCACATAAAGACAAAACTATACGCATCCAGCACATATGCCAATTGGATAAACGCCCAACCCTTTTAACCTCTCAAGCTTCGAAGCTTCACGCCCGCGAGGACTCATTCGAACCGCCTTTAGCGCAAATCTGAATTATTATCTAGGATGAAGTATAGAAATCGGGGAATTGGTTTTGGCCCGCGTGTGGTTCCAGTGCTATGAGAAGGAATATTTCGAAAAACGCCGAAAACACTACGTTAGGCACTAACCCTAACCCCAACCCCGACCCCGACCCGACCCTTATGATATTCTTCTCGAAAAAATCAGGCGTTTTTTGTTTTGGGCAAAAATTGGTCTACCACAAAAAAAGGCATATAATAAAACATTCCCCGATTTCTATACTTTATCCTCGATAATAATCCAGTGATGCGGTATATAAAGGCTACTGGCTCACTCGGCACTGACAGCGACCGCTACCCTCTGCTACGGCGCGTTTCCGCCTTGACAACTCTATCCCCTCATCTCCAGGGCCCTAACACCTCCCTGGTTCTACGGACGGCGCACAAGGGTATGAAGCCCCTCGGCTCCGCCGTGCGGGGAGCCGTAAGCACATTCTTCCTCGGCTCCGCGATCATCCTGCCCTGGTCAACGTTAACCGCCCAGACTGTGCGGGAGCAAGCCCTGGCCCCCACCCGAGCGTGCGCGGGTTTCTCCGCCCACGGGGGCAGCGGCGGTGGCAGCACCGTGTCGTCCTCGCCGTCGTCTTGGCATACGTCCGATTGCGTGGATGTCTGGAGCTCGTGGTCAAGAACGATCCCGATCTCGCTCCACCACGCCTACCCGGACCAGCAGCTGCTTCGAGAAAGTGCAGCGGATATGCGTCGGCGCGGTGAGGGGGTTCAACGATGAAGCGGGAGGGTGGCGGGGCGGGGGGGGGGGGGGGAGGTACTCATTTGTTGCTTGCCTTAGTCATTTTTGACCATTGACCACGCATCGCATCCCTTTCCTTTCGAGACGGAGCACCGTTCCTACGCCAAATAGAGACGCTTCCAACGTGTGGGCGCTCGTTACGTTTTTCCCATATATTTCATAGAAATTGTTTGTTACTCTTATCCCCTTCCTGTTGCGAGGGGGGCGGCAGGAGGCAATGACGAGACGGTAGGTTATTATAGAGGTGTACTCATGCCATATAGGGTGGCGCAGGTATGGGTTGGCATGCTTCGTCCCTATGTACGGTTGCCAGCTGTAGCAAAACAGCGTTCTTCCCGATGGGGACGGTTTTCCAGGAGGCGTTTTAGGCGTTGCTCGAACTCGGGAGTGAGGAGAGGGGACGTGCTCAAATATTTTCCTCTGATAAAAACAAAGGCGTGGACAACGCCAGCGAGGGGGATGTGTTGAGTCGGTGCCCGGGAAAGCAAGCTGGTGTTGAAGTTAATAGTCATAGCGACGTGAATTGAGGCAGTAACCCCTCCCCCCGCGCTCGCCCTCGTCTTCGAAACGCCTGGCAGGTTCGCCGTGCTTGGTGGAGTCGACGCTGCACGCCGACGGCGTCGGCAGCATGACGATGCGGCATTTGGCCGCGTGGATTTTCGCGGAAGAAGTTGGGTGCGACTGGGTGGTCCCGAATTGGGGCAGACCGCTAGCGGACGGGGACGGGACATCGATGTACTGCCACACCGCCGCGACCACTGATGAGGAGCAGAGGGGCTTCAACGCGACCGCGGATGGGATGGAGGCGATAGCGCATCGGTGCTCCGTGACCAACTGGCTGGAGTATTTTAACTTTAAGGCGACCGCGGTCGAGCTGCCGGTAGCCGACTCGTTTAGGGTTGTCCAGGTGCGTGGCATCGTGTACGGAAAACTTCAACCACGGCAGTGTTGTTCGTACGCTTTAAAAGCATTTACATCCGGCGTTACACAGGGAGATGTTCTCCAGCAGACATAGGTATGAATTATCTCTCGGGGGGGGGGGTAGGAGCGGAGAGGGCTTGCCTTGTAGTGAGGAGATCAATACGATGTCCCCGTGGAGAAAACCTTCGGAAATATTTTGTTTTGCGTGGTGTGCTTGTTAGGCTGTCCGAGCTTTGTTTTTTTCAAGGCGAACCCGCGCCTGTGACACGTTGGATCACACGATCGGCGAACCCGGCGTACACGTATGTTCGCCGTTTTCGTTGCGAGGTGCTTATCACCCGCTGGGACCACTACAAGAGGTCGTCGTCGGTTTCGAGCAGAACGGTGTCCGCGTCCAATGAATACCAAAACTCGAATAGCCTCCTGACGTACCAGGTATATATATACCTGCTACAATGCTTTCAACACGTGCCGTCGGTCGCGCATGCAGGGGGTACTGATGTAAGAGTCATTATTTCTTCGACATGTCTGCGTCTTGAGTAGGCTTGCGTATCCACCTGTTGCCCGCTTGATACAGCGAAGATGTTCCAAATGATAATCCCAAGTATACCTCATATGCCATTTACCTCATATGCCAGGTATATCGTTAAAAAAACTTTGCAAGTATTGGGGCGTGACGCAGCGTTTCATGATGCACTCCACGATGCCGTTTCCCAGCAAATCGCACCTCCCGACAGATCATGGACTCCCGCTTCATGATGTATAAGCAGTTGACCTTTCAAGGCAGATAGCTTCCGGATCATGCATGATCTAGCATAACGTTGCCGGGTGGGACCCGTACAGACTTCTGCATGAATCTAGCACATATTTTTTCCTGGGTTGGATGTTGTACTATCAATATGCAGATCCCGCATAACCTCTCACAGCGGCAGGTGAGGACCTACAGTACGTGATCTAGATGATCTAGATCATGATCTGCCTGAGATGTTGCAACATTTTCACCGTACCGCTGCACCGATGTTCTTGGTTATTTTGTTTGTCTCTTAAGGTCGACAAGCCCAACGCAGAAGACCTCGAGAGCGCCGTCGCAGAGCTCGAGCCTCGGGGCTTCGAAAGCCCCCAAAGGCGGCGGTTGAAACTCGTCTTCAGCCGGTCGCACGCGAGCGACTACTTCGTTGCCCTGGGGTCCTGGGACGACCGGAAATGGGACGCCGTCCGCGAAGTCTTGCGGGTCCTGCGGAACAACTTCCACCAGTCTCCTCGGCCGTGGTGAGTGAAAGGAAAAGTTGCTGCTCACCTGCGTTAAAAAAATCGGACCGAATTTTGCAGCAACGGCATGGGGTGTACTTCATTTTCATGCATGGCCGTAGTCGTATGACCATAGACCCTCGCATCCCTACAGCAGCGACATGGGGGGGGGGGGGGGGGGTCAAGAAAAGTTAAATACCGCCGCCATTTATTAAAATATACTGCTTGTGATGAACTTGTATTGTGGTGGTCGTTGGCGTTACTTGCCGGTAGTCTGTATCTGGATTGCTGGTGTATGTATGTTGTGCGTTTCGTGTCCAGGACGATGACACGTCTACTCTCCTTCTGTCTCACAATGTAGTGCCTGGTATCTCTGTGTCGTGGTTGTGTGACCACATAACTTGTATATCTCTAGGATGAAGAGTCGGCGCGGACACTGACTGGGTGTGCTGGATGTCGACGGGTTGAAAGAATGGTTTAATGTGAAAACACACACACACTAGGGGCGGGGCGGGGTGGAGGGCAAAACGCGTTCGACAGTATACGATACACTCGCATACCTCACTCTCTCTAGTCAACAAACAGGCAGAGACATGGTTGTTGCTGTTATCACATAAAATCCTCGCCAAAATGCAGTCCGTGGTCACCTAATAGGCTCCAACAACTCTGGGGTGGAATGCTACCTCAGGAGTAAAACCGAAACAAAAACGGAAGACAATACACGTAAATAGTGAAAACAAATCGCACAAGTCTGACAAAAAATAAAAACCAACACCCCACGAGAGGTGTTTCTCCCACCACGTACGAGTATCGTACGAGCAGTTACATAGCTGGTGTGCATTATGTACGATGTGTGATTTGAAAAGTGGGTTGCTACTGCTGTTGTCGACCGCGGTAGTGGAAAATTGAAACCGGCGCTGGCGTTGCGATATGGGATGGACGCCCTGACGTGGTGGCCTTACCTGGAGGAAGTGCGACATGTTGGAACACATGGTGATCGGCATGGAGGGGGAATAGAGCAGCGCCTTGAACGCACCTGTGCTATTAGTAGCAATCATTTTAGAGCGGTTGCGTGATCGTGTTGGTGGTTACGCGGGTACTGCAGAAGTATATGCCTACCTACTGCGGAGCCAGAGATGGTTGGAAGTTGAGATTCATTTCTGGCGACACTGTTCGGGATCATATCACAGATGGAAGGTGATTGATGTCACGTGTGAGCATTGCAGGGGAAATGGAGTTCGACTGACGATATCGTAAGTTGGTGCTCCTACCTTTACCCATGGTGTCGTGACATGTGCAACCGCTCTCCTATCGAACGCTGGGAACGCCATGACTCTGCTGGACGCCCCCTACGGCAAAGTGACATGCTTTATTTTTAATACTTTCCGGTATTGGCAGGGACCCGCCGCTTGAGAATGTCGCGATTAGTCCACAGGTTTCGTTCACAGCGTGAGACCTCCTTGAGGGGGATCTGGCTGTTTTCGCCTTTCCTGCCGCACCCTGACCGCCTGCCCCGCGCCCCGTCGACCTCCCACACCGCTGTGTATATAGGTACAACCAAGCTCCTGAATGCCACTACGAATCGGCGGAGCTAAACTTCGCCCTGCACTTGCGAATGGGAGACAGAAGGGGGATACAGCAGACCACCTTGGAATACTTCCAGCTGCTGGACAACTTCATGGAGGCCGTGACGGAAGGGGTGGTAGGGAAGGGGCACGCCGCGCCGACGTTTCACGTCTTCTCGGAGACGCTGTTTCCCTGCCCTTCCTCGGACAACGGCACGTTTGTCGAGTTTCCTGTCTGGCCGATAGAGATGGACCAGGTGAACAAATGAGAAGCGAAGGCTACCGGTTGTGGGGGAAATGTGCGACCGGATGACTTGAGACATTGGCTGGTGTGGTGTGACGGGCGACAGGTCGATCTCGGCGTTATTTGTTCATTTGTTTTGTGTCGATCGGAGCTACAGCAGTGTCTTTGGTCATGACTAACGACGATGACCACCGCCGTGTCGCGATCATGCAGAATCGTTGCTTCGCCGGCCAGCAAAAATATCCCTGGGGTTTCCTCCAATACTGTGCAATGCCCCCACGGGTGAGAGACTCAGGGCCTTAGTGTAAGTCACGCAGGCGTGGGTCCCAAGGCAAACGCTCCACCGGCAAGAGATCACGAGAACCTCGCCTTCATCTCGGAAGCGCTGATATCCTGCTCCGCGTAAAAACCTTCTCGTAACCGCGAACCTTACTCGCGACCCCAAAACGTAACTCCCCCTGCCCTAAGGATGGTAGGGGTGGCCTGGTTCCCTTAGCACTGGCGGTGGCGCTCTGCGAACGTTACCCGCAAAAAATCATCAAAAGCAAAAAATAACGAAGTCGGCGAGTCTTTCCTGTCACCTTCGCACTATTTTTCTTCGGCAACGTCGCTTTCGCGTACCGATTTTTGCTGTTTTTTTTTCTTTTACGGGACATGTTTCCAGTCTGAGTGATTACGAGCTACAGATTTCACTGAAATGAGCTAATACATATTGTGAGAACATTGTCATCACCAACATCGTCATCGTACGGTATAACTGCACACCCATTATTGAGCAAAACAAAATGGACAATGCAAATGGAGTAGATCGACATGACCCCTTTTTGCTATTACGGGGGGCCATAGTAAACAGGGCATATGGTACACACAAAAGCCTACATTCTCCCCTATTTTTACGAACAATATTCGGTCCTATTTACTATTACAGCGGACCGTATTAAATAGGACCTGCGTTTCACACAATTTTCTATACAATTACCCATTTTTACCAACAATATATGGTCCTATTTTTACTATGGTCTCCCGTAACAGTGCACTGTACAGAAACCTACATCTGACTTGAATTCCAACTGTTTCGTCCCCACAATGGGACTGCACTCCTAAACCAGGTGAAACCATAATAAGTAGGTACAGAAGGGGTGCCAGATTCCGTACATATACGTAATACATCCTTTTTTGGATGTCCCGTGGTTTTCTTCCTTTTTTCTGGGAATGTTTTGTGAGTGGTCAACGTTGAAGCTTGTGCTTGCTGCACATTGCCGGTTAGAAAAAAACACACTAAAACTACATTTATTTTAACACTGCAAATGTGGTGACCGCTCGCTCTGCTTACTGCCCGTCGCCCGCGACATGCTGCCACACACAAACTCTCCACGTTTCGAAAATATTCGCAGATCTCCGCGTGCGTCGGCGCAAAACGTCCTGACGACTGCCCGGATTTAACACTACAAGTGTGGTGACCGCTCGCTCTGCTTGCTGCTCGTCGCCCGAAACCTGCTCTCACACACAAACTCTCCGCGTTTCGAAAATTAATTGCAGATCTCCGCGTGCGTCGGCGCAAAACGTCCTGACGATTGCCCGGAGAAGCGGGCGGGCGCGGGCTCGTGCCACCCGAGCCGCTCCGGCGTTTTTCGCGTGCGAGGTCGACCCCTCCTCCTCCACGTGGGCCACGACGCCGCGAACGCCTTGTCGTGCATGGCCCAGGCGGACGGGCTGCTCATGGGCTGCTCGACGTTCGGCCAGCTGGCGGGTGTCCTCAACGAAGGAGGCATTTCCTTTTTCTCGACGGACTGCGGCGGGCTCGGCACTGCGATACAGTACAAGATGGTGCCGCCTCTGGCTGTCGCCGAGGGGGGGCACATGTGGGTTCCCGTGACCGGGTCGTGGCGAAATCCGGTCTTGAGGTCGTCTGCTACGTTTATGGCTGCGCTTGAAGAGCTCCTCAGGGCGAAGGGTTTGTCGGAATAGGTTTATTATAGGGAGAACCAAAAAAAGAAAGAGAAAAAAAAAGTTCGTTTTTCTTTTTTTTTGCTTTCGCGCGGTTTTGCTCATCGTGTAGTTTGGAGCCAACGTTCGCTTTTCGGCTTGGACACTCAAACCATATAAAATAGAAAAAAGCGTACGTGTAGGCGGTAAAGCGCCCTTTGGTACATCATAGGTGTGGTGGTGTTTTTACAGTAGGCTCCGTTGCTGGCGTATTTTCAACCTGTTTTTGAGCAAATACCAGGTACTCAGCAAATACTGTAACAATTATGTCGGGGTTTCGTTGTGGCTTGGTCGGGTATCCGGCTGCTGTGTATGTGTGTGTGTTTTTTTCTGGCGGTTAATTTGCCGTAGGTTTCTGCACAGTTTCTTCGTGAAATGTGTACCGAATTTTGGTTGTTGGCGCACCGTCCAGGACCTGATTAGCCTGTATAGTAAACTATGTTTTACCTGTTGTGGTGCACCAGTAGATAGGTCCCGCGAAATTTGTTGACGACGGCCGTGCCATCATGCTGGCCCTCAAGTCTGGTGCAAGCTCAAGACTTGTGGTGCGGAGGTTGTCAAAGCGAGGCTCCAAGCGGTGCCCCTCTATTTGCACGGGTCGAGCATTCGTACCACTAGTAGTTAGTGTTGTTGTGTTCGTATTTTTTTTGTTTGTCGGGAAATTGCATCGGTTTCGTATCTCGTGCTGTTATGCTCGTAGTGCTGTACACTACGAATCAATTACCTGATATATGCTTGTGTTGTCACGCGACGCGGGTAAGAAGCCCGCCTCAGTTTTCTCGCGCACCGACAGCTAAACTATATACATGCTCAGGGTAGGCTTGTGGGCCTTTCCCAGCAGGAACAAATCTTAGAAAATAAACTGTTTCTGTTCGCATCGGACACTCGTAGAATATGAGCGGCCGGCACGTCCAGGCTTTCGAGGGTTTCCCCTCATCATGTGTTTTTTTGTCCGGGGGGGGGAGTCCGCGGAAACGGAAGTGGGTGATAAAGGATGTGTGGCCATGGTTGGGCTATAACGTTGAGGGGTTGCAACCTTGAGCAGGTGGGTTGTGAGAAGAGATCTGTTGCCCTGTTGGGTGTTACCGCGTGGGTCAACATAGCGTGCACATCAGTAGGAGAGGGTGTCGGTTGTGTGCACGATCGCTTAAGCGCGGGGGGCGGGGAGGGGGTGTACTCATGTCGTGCACAAGGCACGTAGTCGTACTGACCATAGACCCTCGCGCGGGGAGGTGGAGGAGGGGGGGGGGGGGTCGTTAGACACTTGTTACGGCACAGTCAAGAGAGCAACGGCGTAGATTTATCGTGTCGTTGTTTCTAGAATCCGGCAGTCGTAAACACGTGTAACTATGGTTGCGCTGTCGGGAAGAACGTCCGTGGAAGGTAGTGTGAACATGTGAACGGCAGCCACAATCTTTGGTTATTACAGGAGACGAAGGAGTGGTTAGAAAGCGGAGTAGGGTGATCGCGTACAGGGACATACCCTCGGTCCGCGTTGTTGACTGGGCATGGGTGCTTGTATTGGTTGTGTGGTACGGTTTGGAGTATGGTTGATCTCTTTTTTGGTTCGGTGTTGTTTTTTTACGTCGCTCAAGATAGAGGTACGACTGCAGTGTTCTGTGCGTTCTGCGCGAAGACCATACCTACAGCAAGCGGCAGAAATAGAACCTGCAGCAGTACTACCACAACGGTAGTCTTGTTTTTTTTGCGGCACATCCACCTCTCGGACTGGGTGTTCAGCTACAGGTGAAGTGTATAGGTAGCATCACCAGAGGGGAATCTTCCACTGCTACTATTACGGCGACGGCGGAAGTCTCAGGAAGCTGTTGTCACATAGGCGCGCGTAAGCGTTTCGCCAAAATACGCAAACGACTTAGAACAAGACTAAGGGATTTGTGAACAAGGTTCATTTTCCCAAGAACGCAGAAAACCTTCTCCTATTGAACAAACATTTGAGGGTTTTAGCCCTTATTTTTCTCACTTTTGCGCCAAATTACAAATAATTTACCACCTCTCACGGCATCGGAATTTTCATGACCGCATTTTTCTCGGGTACGTCAGCTTACTACTCGTACGTCGTAGTCCAAATTACCCGCCAGGGAACCAGCGAAACTTTCGTGAAAAACATGTTTTCGTGGGTGATGTAGCCCGCAGTCCTAGGCTTCGGCGAGTTAGATGAACCAAATGTCCGAATTTGCGACCTTTTTGGCTGTTTGGCTCGCAACTTTGAGCTCATAAAATCACCTCGTAAATGGTTTATGGCTGCCTACAATCGGAACAGGGGGCCTTGCCGCTGTGTACCATCCGTTACTGCGTTACTGACCTGCAACCCTTTAGTCTGGAAGAGCACTGGGCCCTTCAGAGCACCAGCCCTCCGCAGATGTGTGTGGGCGTCGAAGGCTTGTAACAGAGAGGAGAGACACTTGCGGCGCCACGACGGGGATGGCGAGCGAGACGAAGTCCTAGCCTATATCGGGGGGGGTGTACTCATGTCGTGCACGGCCGTAGTCGTATGGCCATAGCCCCTCGCATCCCTACAATGCCGGGACGGAGCACGTTAGGTTTTCACCAACCAGGCAGACATTGCACCAAGCGCGAAGCGCCGTGAGGTACTAGGCGAGTCGCATGAAGGGTGAGCTGCATCCTGCTAAGAACCGCCTCTGAGGCGGACTTGCATACGGACGACAGCCTCCAATGAATTGATTCGGGGGGGGGGGGGCTTCATTGCCTTTGTTTCACTCGTGCCACTCTGTCCGAGTCAGTACCCAATTTTTAGCAAGGCGGTCCCCCTTTCACTGCCTGCGCCCTTCGTCAGCGTGTGTCGCCGTTGCCGCCTGGCACTACGTACTGGTGTGGATTACCTCGAGAAGCGGGCGATTCCTGCATTGCTCCTCCCCCCCCCCCCCGCCCCAGTTAGATAATTTGTGCGGGGTGGAGAACTTTTGTTCCGCACAAGGGGAATGATCGTATCACGAAGTGTGTATATAGTAAGGCACCCACGAGGCAGTTACATAGTGCTCCCATTGCTGTCTCAGGAAGTGGCCACACCAGAAATTAAATGAACTCATTGAAGCTGTCATCCATATGCGAGTCCGCCTCACAAGCGGTTCTTAGTAGGATACAGCTCACCCTTCATGCGACTCGCCCAACACCTCACGGCGCTTCGCGCTTGGTGCTAGCAATGTCTGCCTGGTCGGTAAAAACTCGGCATGCTCTGTCCCGGCATTGTAGGGATGCGAGGGTCTATGGCCATACGACTACGGCCATGCATGGAAATGAAGTACCCCCCTCCCCCCCCCCAATATGTCTCCTCTCCTTACTCCTTACTAACTCCCTCCTACTGGTAGGGTTGCTGCTTGGCGAGTCTCCCCCTTCACATCACTCCTCCGACACCGATTCAGTCTTCGCTCACGTACCGGTCTACCGGCGACGAGTTTCGCCTTCCACACGCCCGGGCCTTAAGGCTCACATGTTCCCCATTCATCCACGCCGTCACTCGCCGGTGATCAATTTTGCGCGCCGTCACGGCCGATGCTTCAGAAAAAAATCCGGCTACGTATACTCCTCTCTGGTCGTCAAGTTCCCCTTGCGACAACGTGTTTCTGACGAGCGAATTCCCGTCATTGGCGGGGGAAAAGTGTGTCAGTTTGTGCCAGGGCACGACATTTTCGGGCGTCGATATCAGCATCACCTTTCAGCGCCAAGCCGTTTTTCTTTTCGGGACCCTTCAACCATTACGGAGAGAATCCAAATTTATTTTCTCGGCACATGTCTTCCTCACGATAACTGCTGCTGTGAGCTTAGCGGGGGGGAGTTCATTTCCGCCTCCGACAACCCTTCTACGGAGCCAATACCGCCGACACCCACCTTTAGTGTCACGCTCGGTGCGGCAACATGCCCGTCACCAGCGAGCGACATTGGTACCCGCCCGTCCTGCAGACACCCTTAGTTCCCTCGCCGCAAGCACCCTGCCGTTGCACCAGGCACCCTGGTATAACACCAACACTGCTTACCCGCCTGAAGGTCGACCAAGGACTTTTGGCTTCCCGTTGGACAGCCGTCTCCAGCGCTGCTGCTACACCACCTTCTTCAGCCTTCATGGTTGGGGTTGGTAGCTGTCTGCTCTCGACTTTTAGGATTGAGAATGCCTTTGTAGGCTTCTCGACTCCGCATTGACTCCTTCACGACACTACATCCCCATTTCGGGGGCAGACGACTTGGAATCAGAGTTGAGTACTAAATAAAGTATACCAGGCATGTTTATGTAGTAAGGGTAATGGCCACAGGGAGTACACCCCCCCCTGCCCATTTAGCCGTCAAATGCAGGGGGTGGGGAAAATACGCCCACGGCAGGTGCCCGCGCGTGCCCCAGCGTGCCTGAATCACGATTCTGACGCGCAGCAAATCGCCCGCAGCCCATACGGAGCACTCACGCACGTACGCACAACGTTTTCTATTTTTTTTCCCGGCGTGTTATTGGGGCTAACGTCACCGTGGGACAGGAGAGTGCACAATGCTCCCCTCATTTGACGACAGTGTCGGGGGGTGAGGTATGCCCCCGCAATTCTTCTAGATTTTTGTAGTACACCTCTTCTTCACTATACTGTTACTCTAGGAGTCCCACCCCTCTTTGATCGAAAACATACCCCTTTTTGACCACTCTCGACAACTTCGAAGCTCCACCGTGAGTCTGTTCTGGACAGACCCACAGCAGCGGAACATCGGCCGAAGGGTCCGCCTTGAGCCCGCTCTCGGACATGTTCGGAACTGCGATTCATGGCGGAACTTGGCAGTTGTCGAGAGTCGAGAGTGGTCAAAAGAGAGTAAATTTTCGGTCGAATGGGGGGAAATCCTCTAGTCAAAAAGGGGGTTCTACGAGTACACGTACGCAAAATTAATAGAATTGCGGGGGCACACCCCCCTTAAAAGGGGGGTCTTTCCGCGCCCTCCTACGCCACGGTGCCGTTAGCCCCAACAACGAGCCCGCAAAAAAGAAAAGAAAAAGCTGTGCGTGCTCGGCATGAACTGTGCGGGTGTCTTGCCAGCGCGTCGTAATCGAACTTGAGGCTGGCTGGGGCACGCGCGGGCACCTGCCGCGGGCGGGCCTGTTTTCCCTATACCCCCGTTAGGTTTGAAAAGGGGGTGTTTTCCCCCTTTGGCCAATTTGTTTTTAAAGCTTTGCTTTTTTGTCACCGCGGGGCGTAGTTTACTATGAATAGTTTCCTACGGTGCGCGGGTACAGTAGCAGTAACTTCTACGGGGGATCATAGTAAATAGGACCAACAGTAAACACAAAAACCTACATATTTGCCTGTTTTTACTAACAATTTTTGGTCCTATTTACTATGGTCCCCCGTAATGCTATTATTAGTAATACGTAGTTTCCTGCGGTGGTGGGGTGATGACCTTTTTTCCCTTTTTTTTCTTCTTGTTCTTCATCCCATTTATGATCTTCGCACTTCTGTCCCTCTCCCTCCATGGTCGTAGCTCAGATCCGGGGTCACCGAGCAGGCTCTGTCTCCCTCCTCCCCACTACGGTTCGAGGCTTGATTTTTATCGCGCAGAGGGTTCAGCATGCCCAACGCTCGTCGATTTTCATCGAATTTTGCTAATTTACGCTCTCGCGCTTTCCGCTACGAGTCAAGATATTTTTTGCGAGAACAAGTCCCTACGTACGACAACTCGGGGGGGCTCGAACTCACGACCTTGAATCTAACAGGGACGAGAGTCACCTGTCATTCCACCGGGGACACCGGCTCTGCAGTTACTGTAGACCTACTGTAATAAGAAGCAGACTAATAAGAAAGCCAGGCTGAGGTTTAGAGGAAACTAAGAAATTCGGGAGTCGTGATCTTGAGACTAGTTAGTGTAGAAAGCACCCTCTCTCAAATAAGAAATCCAGCCTGGATCAGATTTCTAGTTTCTTATCAGGTGTCCTGTACTGTACGATGGTATCTAAGCAGTAATAAGGCAAAAAAAACGGCACACCGACGTACACAAAGTTGCAAGCATCAAAATTCAAAACATCTTTGGGCGAGTTCCTGCACTGCAGACTCTATCGTGTACGGTATCTTCGTCATCAAATCGTCGTCCTGTTGATACTCTTGTAATAATGCAATACGATCTGTCGTGTGTGTCCTTCAAGTTCAGGATGTATAATAATATGTGTTTTGGTCACAGTATACTCTGCCTCGGGCATACAGGTATACGTACCAGCAGCAGCAGTCACTTCAGTACACGAGCACATATCATTACCAGTACAATACAACAGGTACATCTACACCCTTCGGTCAGTACCACACATTCTTGAAGACGGGCTACGTACAATACAGCTCGAGGCAATGCTGCGTCGTACAGCAGCAGCAGCAGCAGCAGAGACAGGAGGACTATAGCCCCCGTCTCCACAGACACAGAGGTGTACCGCGCACAGCGCGGCAAGCAGCAGCAGCAGGCAGCAAGCAGCAAGTAACGGCAGGTAGAACATAAAAATAAGTTGTAAAAATGACAGAACAAATAAAATTAGTTGGCGTTGAGCGAGGAACAGGATACATGGGACGGGGCGGGGTGTTGCCCCTGGATCCCGGACGATGGCCAATCTTCAACAGGCTCCACGGAAACAGCTAGGCAGCACTGCGAGGTATATAATTCAATCACTGACCGTTGATGGACGAATAAGAACAAGGCGTTGCCCCTGCTTCCGTATACCAGATACCTTGCGCGGAACAACATAGTTTAACCCTCGGTTTACCGGCTGTCACCTGTCGTCCGTCACGTGATGATGCGAGATTAAAATAACTCAGAATTTTAGAGGTAGAACGCCTCCAAGTTCAACGGAACTCCCCAGCGTACATTTTTCTAAATCACCGCGCTTCCAGCAAGGCCCGCCTCACTGCTGCTACGCGAGTGCGGAGAAAGGGATGGAGGAAAACGAGCGACGAAGTCAAGGCGGCGTGAACGATTCCGGTGTGGGGGGTAGGAGGGATAGTGGATCAAGAGGGCCGAGGTTGGCCAGACGCCGAGTGCTCGACAAATCACAGCACGATGATGCCTCGCTTGGGTACGAGTATCCGGCGTCTCACTCCGCCGGGCTGGAGATAATCTCCAAGCACACCGACCAGATACACCTCGAATTCGTCGTGAAGATGGCCATCGCGTGCGTCGTGCTTGTGTGCCTCGTCGTGTGGTTTATCTGGTCCTTCTGGCGGGACAGTCGTCGTAGGAGAGGCTCGCACGGGCGCAGCGTTAGCAGGCTGGACAGCCAGCTGGAGCGGCCAGGCTCTCTCGATTCCTCTGTTGGCACTTCGGGAAGCATCACCTCCTCTGCGCCTGCCGCATATCAGCGAGATGCCGTCGCGCTAGGTGACCAGGACCAGGACGGCAGCGTAGTGACGGAGTTCTTGAACCCGCTCTGGGTGGCGGGGCGCCATAAGGATGGCGCCGACACTGCTGTCGCAGGCAGCATCGACGCTCGAGGTGAGTTTGTCGTCGGGGATTGGGGGGGGGTGATGGCGAAAGAAAGAGAAAGACAGAGGACGCCGCTGCTGCTGCTGCTGCTGCTGTGCCGCGTGACAAATAATGCAAGCGCGTACAGCAGACAGCAGCAGTATGTATCGTATTCCATGAATGCCACATGTTTCTCCTTTCCCAGTTTGAATCGATCGTATATACGACTCGTGCATACACCACATCATACATTCTCGTGTCCGCGTGATCTGGTGATACCATACACCGGTACTGCTTGCTGTAGATTGGTACATCAGCCACACAAGACACTTTTAACTTTTACACCAGATGCTTCAGTTTATACTGATGTACTGCCATTATGAAAGTATTGGGTTGGAATGAGGCCTCCATCCGTTGCTGGTGATATCACCCATACTTTCTGTCTGTTGTTTTGATCTTGTTTTGCTGTTACGTTGTTCACCTGGGAGGTTTGGTGGCCTCATACCCATACTTTCCGCCGAAGGCTGCCGTACCTTAAGGTTCTTGTCGTGCGAAAGCTGCACATTGTTTCGCGTACTCTGGCGATGTGGGTACCTCGTTATAACCCATGTAGCCCCGTTCATGGTTCCCGCTTCCAAAATTCCCGGGTATATCTCTGACCAACAACCACGCATTTCTCACTTACCCGTGACGCCTTGTCCGCTGTCGCCGCATCTGGAAGTGAACAGCTTACGGATGCTCCTACTCCGAAAGAGTGTATAGCGCATTTCCTGTTGGCGCCTAAAGGTAGAACCCATGCTTCCTGGTAACCAGTGGGTGGTACCTGATATATACTTGATCTTCACATTCGTACCTGGTTTTGCTCATACATAACGAACGGTGTTGTGCCAGCGTCGACGCGATCGGCCTTGCGTCGAGCAACCGAGCGAGTGAGCGACGCACGCTTGACAAACGGCGCCCCCGAATACCGAGCGACCAGACACCCGAACCGCGACGCCAGCGAACCGAACGACCGAGCGACGGTGTGAGGTGTGAGAGAAACGGCAGTATTTACTTTACTAGGGCACCAGGGCATTACTATTAATATTAAGCTGGCGCCACCGTAGGAACTTGGGCAGCAGGATATTTATACCTGTCGTCAACATGTGTGCGATGTTGTTTGTTGATGGAAACACGAAAAAAACAAAATCAGCAAACGTATCAAACGTGCTGGGTACGAAACTCCCAGCAGAACATGCGACAACTACGTACAGAGTAGTACGTACACGTAGAGGATTCCGCCGACCACACCCCATCGCACCAGCCACCGCCGTTGACCTGCCCGCCGCCAATCACGCCCCACCCTACTGGCTACCGTTGAACTACTGCCT
Organism: Saccharina japonica; assembly: GCA_008828725.1. Lineage (NCBI taxonomy): Eukaryota > Phaeophyceae > Laminariales > Laminariaceae > Saccharina > Saccharina japonica. The sequence goes on from MEHQ01000605.1 coordinate 132,000, forward strand.
GCCGCCCCCCGCCACTCGGTGAGCGGTCGCCCCTATACCGTATACGTACGAGTAGCCGTCCTGTGCTTCGGCGAACAGCTGTACCGTTCTCGGACCACTACAACTCCCAATACCTCCTCCGCTCTACTATATACGGGGGACCATATTAAATAGGACCAAATGTTGTTCATAAAACTAGGTAAATATATACCTGGTAGGTTTTTATGTGTACCGTAGGTCCTACTTACTATGGTCCCCCACAATAGTTCTCGTATGTAAGTACCTGGTACAGCCGAAGAAGGGGCACTTGAGTACCCAGCCAGGTGTAAGAATCGTTCGGAGGTAGAGGCTTATGTGGAAGGCATCGCACAACAGCAAGCACACTAGAGACCAGCAGAGCACAGCAGGTAATAGCCCCGGCAAGCCGTTCCCATCCGCGATGCCATTGGTGCGCACAACTTCTCTTCTTTTTTTCGTACTCTTGTTTTCTCTTTCATGCACCTGGATTGCTAGCAGGGTAGGTCTTGCCTGTCGTATACGTATGTCATTGCATTGTCTGCTCTGCTTACTGCACTGCAGCGTACGTAGTACATATCTATCGTGTCGTAGTTTTGTGACCACATAACTGGTATTATACCTTTTTAGGATGATGAATCGGCACGGACACTGGGTGTGGTGGATGTCGACGGGTAGAAAGGAAAGTTTAACGTGAAGAACACATACACAACCTCGGAGGCGGCTGTCTCTCGCCGTGTGGTGTTCTGCTACTACTGTGTTTGTGGGCCCGCCGTACTGGCTGTCTGCGCTGATCCGATAGTCCGATAGCAACCAACTGCTGCTACTGCTGCTTGTGAAGGAAAACACAATTTGGTGGCTGATGTGGTGATGTTATCCCGCTGTGAAATTTTCGGAGATCGTCGTGGTTGCCTACAAAGAGCGCCGTCGAGATTAGAAGCACTCGTGTTCGCTCCTATTAATATATAGTTGCTCTGGCACGTTGCTTTAAAAGCCAAGATGCCGAAGCGTTGGTTGTATCATACATCATACCGTCTCTCTGGCCTGTAACCTACTGAACTCAGGACCAGTGTCAGGGGGCAAAGGAAAACGTGAAGCTTCTGCCGTCGCGTGCCTTTTGGAGGCACGATGACTACCAATGGCCGACCGGCTGGTAGCACGCGGTGCACGTTCAAGCAGTGGGGGCGGTGCCTCCTCGGCTCGTGCGCGGACTGCTGCTTGCTTGCGGCCGTTGCCACCCCTTTACTGGCGCCCGTACTGGCGTTGCTGGCGTTGCTGCTAGCAAGGGGATCGTAACGGACGTAACCAACAGTCCGCGCAGGAGCCGAGGAGGCCCCGCCCCCACTGTACGTCCAGCGGGCGCGATAAGCGGGTCGGCCATTGGGAGTCAACGTACCTCCAAAAAACTCCGCGAACAGCAGTTGGACGCTAAGACAAGTTGCTACACATAAAAAATAGCTGAAATGTTCCTATTTTATTATTTCCCTCCCGTTTATTATCTTCGCCCTTTTTTCTCTCCGCCTCCTAGCCTTAGCTCAGACCCTGGGTCACAAAGCAGGCTCTTCTCCCCCTTCCCCACTACGTGCGCAAGGTACGTGTATTTTATTTTTATCGCGAGAAGGGAACAGCACTTTCTTCCCTCGTCGAGTCGCTTCGAGTTTTGCATACAACATGCCAAGCGCTTTCTGCAGCCGATTTGGTTCCAACTTATAATAAATAACCCGACAGCTTGGCAGGGTTGGAAACCCTGACCTTCGATGTTACCGATAGTGACTTTTCGAGGCTACCCACTAGACCACGGAAGCGATGGTGTGAAAACGCTCTAGAACAGAGTCGCCCTGAGGGCAGAAGTGGCCTGTTCGCTCCTACCTTCCTATGACGGGGGTCCATAGTATATAGGACCCACGGTAGACACAAAAACCTATATATTTACCTAATTTTTCTAAAACCATTTGGTCCTATTTACTATGGTCCCTCGTAATAGCGTCGAGCGCTTGCCGCGATAAGCTGGTAGTTGCCTACACCCCTCTGAAAAATTGTCGATAGGGACCCTCGAACTCTGATTTGGCGAGGCAGTGCAGCTCTGCGCGCGTCCAACTCAGTGGGAAGTTGTCAGCTACGTAGTGCTATTAGTACTATTACGAGGGAGCACGTCTGACGACGCCCGCCCGCTCATGAAAGCGAGCCCCAAGACCTTGGTTTGAATGTTGGCTGCTGTATACGAACATCACTACTAGATACGACCATCACTAACAACAACAAAAACTGGGCACCGGAAGGTGTGTATGCGGACGTTGAACAAAAACGACCAGTAGAGCGAAAGGTCACCATTTATTGCGTTAACATGGGCAGCATTGGAAGAGCGTTCGAAAGCAAGATGCGAACGGGGTGAAATTGAGCTCGAGCAGACACCTGCTCACGCAGGCACGATCCTTTTTTTCGGGCTCGCGCACAACGACGTAGAGCCTTTCCAAGCACAGCGACCCCACAACACACCAACCAAAGTTAGTGTTGGGATTGGAGTTAGAGTTCCGCTCGGGCCGGGGTGGTGGCCGCCGGCAGCCCAATCCAAAAATAATACATGTCACCGTTGACAAAAACTCCTACGTACGATGATCGTATTTAGTTTTCTGACAAACCAGTATAAACACGAAACCGCATCAATTTTTGGGCACGGAGGATCTTATCCACCCAGGGCAATACTTAGCTGTTGCGCTGTTGCGCGGGCGCAACATTTGGGTCAAAACAGCCGTTTTGCGCAACAACAGTCGGCGCGAGGCTGGTTGCGCGCAGCGCAACAAGTGATTTTGGGCGCGCAATAATTTTCGCCACAGGCTTAATTTTTTGTTGCGCGTTTATTTTTCACCGGAGGCGAGAAAACAAATTGAGGACCTTTTTTTCTAAATCGCCGTACGTAGGCGAAACACAAATTAAAGCTTTTGTTTTGCAATTCGCCGTAAGCGTTTTCTTTTTTCGACGCACCGTTTGTCCAATTGGCCGTAAATGAACATATTTCAGACCCCTTTTCCTATTTCGCCATAGTCGAAAACAAATATTAGGAACGTTTTGCTATTTGCCGTACGTACGTACGTAGGGTTTTATTTTTTTTTAGGCACCTTTTGCTATTCGCCATATACCATATAGCCGAAAATAAAATAAAAGGCTTTTTACTTGGTTGTCAGGTGTATGTTCGCGCATGTATCGCATTTTTTTCGACTCCGGCGGCCCTCCGGGGGTCCTCCCGCCCCCCCCACCGCCTTGCGTCGCCTGTTGCGCTGCGCGCAACAGACGCCGAACCAATAATCAAATGTACTACAGTAGTTATCCACCACCCATCCCCGGGTTTTCGTTACTCTAATTCTAGGAACTTTATCGGAACGTAAAATCCGCCGCTATTTTGACACGCTTCGTTTGCACCTTCAGCTGGTTCGAGTCCTAACCCCTTAAGAACTGGTCCCACGATTTCGTGTGCCCGAACTCGGAAAATAAATAATTACCTCTAATTCTGGTACGAAATAATAATTTTAGAAACGCAGGGTAATTGTTTTAATGTTTTGACAAGATTGCACCCCCGCACCTGAAAATAAATAATTAAACATGAGAGTGTTTGCGCAAAAGACTTTTTAGAAAAATACTTTTCCAAAAATTGACCCGCGGTAAAAATTAGCGGTACTTTTCTGAAAAAACGACCGGAAAATACTTTTCAGAAGTAACGATTTGGCCAAAATTTGCGGTACTTTTTGTGCTCTTTGTTCATTGGCGTACAACGTACCGATATTTCACCCGACGCACTGGGTCTCATCGACACCACCGGGAGCCGTACCTTGCACAACCGACAAAAGCGCTGCTACTCACAACACGGCAACTATCCGCGGAGCGCACCGAGGCTCAAAAGGTGTAGGCTGGGGTATGGCACGGACGAGTGGCGTTGGGCTGTCACGCCGGCCGCTGCTGCGGCACCCACCCACTTGGTGTCGTCGTGAAAGGTGCCTCGATCAGAAATTGGTACTCGTACGTGCTGCCTGTATACCTCCCTATGATACAGCATGACAAGTCTTGTGTACCATCTCCGTAACACGACCGTGGTGGCGGCAGCACAGCAGCTGCAGCTACAGCAGCAGCAGCGGCGGCGGCGGCGCGGCGGCGGCGGGCACGGAGGCGACTGCGCCGATGTGCGAGGGGATCGGGCATGCTTGAATCGTAGCGTTGGCACGCGTAGGCTCGAACAGCGAAGCTCAGCAGCAGCACAATAATAAGAAAAAAAGCTGAGCCCATGATCGAAAGTTGCAAAAACGGAAGCTGATTGCTGCTGAGCTGCTGCTGCTGCTGAGCTACTACTGCTGTTGAGCTTCTGCTGCTGCTGCTGACCCTAGCCACCCCTAGGAGAGTACGAGTAGCTGCTGCTATCTGTGCTGCTGCTGCTTCTGCTTGCTATCTGGGTATACAGCGGCTGCCGCCGATGCTGGGTTGCTGTTGCTGTTGATATATACCCTGGCTTGTATTCGTTGCTGTTTTGCTATAGGGTGCACCTGGTACCACGAGTCTTACGCCTATATACATACGTAAATTCGTACTGTGCTGGTATACGAATTCCTTTTTGTTTCTTCGTTTTTGTCTCCCCGTGCTCACCCGCTTTCCCTGTTTCATACGGCACGAAGGGTTTGCAAAGTCTTTTTTGGATTTGCTTTTGCGCAAACACTAAGAAATCGCGAGGGAAAGGAAATTCACTTTTTTTAGCGTCCAGAAAATTATTTTCTGAAAAGACTTTTGCGCAAACACTCTATGAACACGTTTTTGTTGTGGACAAAGTACTTCTTGGAATTAGTGTGGTAATTTTTGTTTCAGTTCTGAATGGGCTAACAGAGAGCGGGTGGTGACATGGTGACCCGAAGTGTTTCAGTTTCATCCGCAGCAGCAGATTGTGATTCTCTTCAGATTGGTATATATTTGTCAGGTTCTCAAGAGAGATCTACACCTCGACTTTGAATTGTTGCTGCAGCGGTCGAAATTATATTAAAAAAATAAAAATGAAAACAGCAGCTGTGAGATCAAGGGTGTGCGCGGATCTGAATCCCAGACACCCCACTACCCCCCCCCCTATATTGGAGGGAAGAACCGGACCGTTGTGATCCCAGGAAACAATAAGTCAATTTTTTTATTTAGTTACCCCCCTACCCCCCCCGCCAGCGAAAAAAAATAGGGGGGGTCTCTAAAACCAAGTGGAACAAAAGGAACAAAAAATGGAAAAAAAAATGGTTTTCGCTCATTTCGTTCTGTGATCACAGCGATCCGGTTTGTTTTTCATTCTGACCTTCCTACGAGTGTGGTGTCGTTTTCTCTTTTTTTTGTACGCCCTTTGGTGAGATCGAGGATGATTTCGTCGAAACTCGTCTTTTATTATGGGGTACACAAAATGAGACAAAAAACAACCCCCCTAACTGAACTTGGGCACTTCACGTGCGGACGGCTACTACAGCTCCTCACGGGAAACTACAGCCCGCGAAGTTGAGAGACGCTCCTGCTGGGGTGTGTCAGGGCGTCGGGCGCGCCAGACAGCCGTCGCCGGCAGGCCAAAACGAATTCTCGTGGTGTTTTCGTGACCTCGAAGTTACGAGCGAGCAGCACGAAAACACAAATAAATCGCAATAAGAGTGTTTCGTTTACCACGCGGGAGGGAGCCGACTGTAGTACGATAGCTACATGACCGATGAAAAAATGTCTTTCACCATTTTTTTGCTGTTCTCCAGATGGATTTGTTTTAAAGCTGTTAGGCCGTTTCTTATGGGCTTTTTTTTTAGGTTCAGAAATGGACCCTTTTTGACCAAGGACCAAAAAACAGCATCTTATGGTACTCAAAACGACAAAGTTTGACCACAAAAAAATATGAACATCAGTTTGACTAGGCCACCTCGTTCATTCTGCGCCCCAGAATGAACAGGGTCAGAGCTTACTAACTGAGGTTCATATTTGAGCCCTTGTATAGGTTTTATATGCATACTCTATGTTTAGTATAACAGCAGTGTGTACTCGTATTATATTATACATCTACCCGGCACACCAGTAGAGCTGCTGTATATACGGACTGGAAGAAGCGGTCGCGTACAAGCCCACACTCGCCCGGCCCTCAGTCAGGAACTCTCACTACGGCTTCGGGGAGGGACGATGAGGTGAATGTGAGCCATCGATCGTCTTGAGGTGTCAACGAACGAGCTCTCCCTGAGCAGCTCGTATGCTACCACTGCTGCAGCATCTTGCTGTGAGCGTGTGTTTTGTCCCTATACAGAGCCGACACGATGCTCTCGACTTGCCGAGCACGCTCGGCATCTGGGTGCCGTCACCACTCTCTTGGGGTCGAAAGAGCTGCGCGCGCAGAGGCGGCACGTGCTGGGCGATGTTGGGGTGGCTCGATGCTAACTTTTGCTTTGAACGAGTACGATCTGGGTGGTACCTGCTTTGTACGGGGTGGCAGCACTGCTGCTGTATACATATCATATACCTGGTATCATACGGGTACAGGAGTACTTGGCAGTACTTGGTTTATGTGTGGTCTCTCGTCTTTTGTGGTCTCCGCCTTATACGAAAAATATTAAATTCGTTTTTTTGTCATACGCTTCCATAAGAAACTACACCGGCTACAAGACTTCCAAAAATGAAGTCACAAACAGACGAGTCAAAAGGGGTCCATTTATGAACCTAAAAAAAAATCCCATAAGAAACGGCCTTAAGGGGTCGTACCCGAAGAATCAGCTGAAAAGAAGATTGCGTTCCCGTGAGAGGTATTACGGCAGACCATGGTAAATAGGACCAAATATTGTTACTAAAAATAGGTAAATGTATAGGTTTTTATGTTACCGTAGGTCGTATTTATTATGGTCCCCCGTAATTGTAGGTTGTTGGGCCCAAAAAGCGGCAAAAAAAAGGGCCTAAAAAGCGCTGCATTCCTGCTTATTTGCAAAACGGTTTCTGAAATTTCGAAATACGAATCTTGTTTGCCATTCCATCCTCTTTTTTTCCAAGTCGTTTGTACCAGGTATGTTTTGGCGAAACGTCTACCCGCACCTACTCAACGACAGATTTCTGAGAGATCCTCCGTGGTCCCACGAATTTGGGACAACCTACTTGGAATTAGTGTGGGGCGTTTTTTCAGTCCTGAATGGGTTAAATGGCACGAAATAAGAATCGTGCCGGCGAAGGCAGATCTATCGTACAACGGCTACTAAGTGAAGTGGGTTGAATCAACACACAACCTATAAATGACATCAGTACTCAGTACATTGTTGCCATTGATTGATTGTCAAACCTTCGTGGTAAGACCAGTGGGCGTGGAAGAACCATGACGTATTAAAATGTCAAGTCCCAGCCTGAATTTTGCTAGAAAAATCCGATGTACAGCAGTGCTTAGGGCCCGTACAAACGAGGAACACAAAACCTAAAAACAAAACCTAAAAACGAACAGACTTTAGGTTTTGGGTATAAAATCGAAGATGGTGTACAAACGCAGGATACGCGTGAAAAACAAAAGCGAAAAACAAAAGCGAAAACGAGTCAACGGTCAAGGTGGAAGACCAGCAGTAATGCACCATCCAGCTGCGGTAAAGGCGACTCCCAGCCCTGAAAAAAGAGGAGAGTGTGCCCACATGACTAGCCGACCATACTCTGCTGCTGCAATGGCGCCCGTAGCCTGGAGCGCGAGATCTGCGCTGGATAAAGTACGGGTACTGTGCAAAAAGTTTCACCGCTACAACAGATGATTTTTGAATGTACAGCAGCACGCAATTCGACTTGGACCGCCCCATGAGCCACAGTTTTGGCTACGGCGTTGAACACTGCATTGCCTGGCACCAGCGGCAGGTTGTGCGCGCATTGTCTTCTCTCTGTCTTCTGGCTGTCCAGTCTATGGGGCGTTCGTAGCTGCGGTTGTCGCCATGATCTCCGTTCTCGCTGGGCTGTTCGTTCTTCGTGGTTTGTTTTTAGGGACATTTCAATCGATTTTCGATTAAACTAAACCGAAGAGCAAAAATATCCCATCGCGGTCTCCTGGGTCTCTTTTTTTCTGTTTCGCCAATCAGAGGGAGTGTATCTTCATAACTCATTTTGGGTTTTGTTTTTAGGTGTTGTTTTTAGGGTCAAAACGCTCCGTTTGTACGGGCCCTTATAGGAGAAACGTGTTCCGTGGTCCCCTACCAAACCGTTACCGAAGTGTTTTTGGTATTGCGATCGGCGTTTGTGGCGGACAAAATTATGGGCGACATGCTTGAACCAGCCTGTACCTATCAATCCTGTGATTGGTCGAGAAAGTGAGGCCTTGCATCCTCACCACTGGATGCACAGGACGCCGCACAACAACAAACGAACCAACAAAGGAAAAATGGAAAAAGCCAAAAATAGGTATACCTAGGCCTTTTGAGCCACGTATAGGTACTCTAAATATTCCACTCGGGAAAAGGCTTCCTGGCCCTCCCTCTGAATCAAAGATGTCGGGAGACATGCCAAGCAAGGCAATACATGCGCTGTCAAGGGTGTAGGGCCGAATTGTTCCACACTAAAACCTATTAGTTTGGTGTCAGTCACGGCATGTCAAGGCAAATATGCTGTCTGTCAAGGGTTGAAAGGCCTGTCTCCCGACATTTTTGCTCTGAATGGCCAATGCCCGATTGTACCTATTGTTGGCGAAAAGGTTCCAGCTACACCTCTCATTGGCTGCTTAAGCGAGGCCTTAGTTCCTCACCGCTGCATGCACAGGACGCCGCACGAAAAAAAACGAAACGAACAACTAAACAAGGGCAAGAGCCAAAAATAGGTATACCTATAGGTATTTTGAGCCATTTACAGGTACACTACGTACGTAAATGTGGCAAACGCGGAAATACTTCCTGGTCCTCCCTCTGGTTGGCCAACGTCCGACTGTACCTATTGTTGGCTGAAAGGTTCCAGGTACACCTCTTTGTGACTACGTAAGTTGGGCTTCACCTTTTTTTGGCTTCAAGTGTACCTATAATTGGCCCAACCTATACTCTACGTTGAAAGGGCGTCTTGCCCAAGTAAGAAAGCTTCTCCTAGCCAACAGCGAGCCGCCTTTACCGCAATTCTGAATTCTTATATAGGATAAAGTATAGAAACCGGGGACTTGGTTGTGGCCCGCGTGTGGCTCCAGTGTTATGAGACCGATTATTTCGAAAAACGCCGAAAACACTACTTTAGACACTAACCCTAACCCTAACCCCGACCCCGCCCCGACCCTTACGAGCTTTGTCTCGAAAAAACCAGGCGTTTTATTTTTTGAAAAATTGGTCGACCACACTAAAAGGTATATAATAAAATGTTCCCCGATTTACATACTTTACCCTAGATAATAATTCACTGGTGCGGTAAAGGTTACTGCCAACAGCACAGTTTCTTACTGAGCTCTTATTGAGTGTGCTGTACTCTGTGTAACAATGCTGTGTATCAATACACATTCCCCCGCAAAAGATGATTTCGCAATATGTTCGTGGTTTTTTTTCTACCGCTGGGGTCACCGGGTCCCGACGAGCCTGTGGGCATACTTTAGTTTTGCAAATATGAGGTTCAATTGAGCCATTTTATAGGTACAATCGAAGCCAAAAACGGGTGGAAGATCAACTTGAGCAGCCACAGAAAGGTGTACCTGGAACCTTTCAGCCAACACTAGGTACGATTGGGCGCTGGCCAATCGGAGGGAGGACCAGGAGGCCTTTTCCCGAGTGCGATATTTCAAATTTAGTGTACCTGCGTGTTGTAGGTACACCTATTTTTGGCTTTTCCCCAATAACCAAACATCGGAGCTGCGTTCCCCAATACCGACGTCCAAACCATGATGGAGTTAATCCTTCGCATCCGTGCTGTTCTTCCATTACTAGGGCTGTGAGTCGGTTTCATTTCACGGCTAATAACTAGTCGCTAGTCGGCGAAGCCGACTAGCTGACTTAAGTCGGTAAGTCGGTTGGCGAAGCTAGCAGACCTGCCGACGAAGGTCAGGCGAGCAAAGCGAGCCAAAAAAGCCCCCCCCGGCCGAGGGGGGTCCGCTGGAGGAGCCTCCAGAGAGCCCGCCGGAGGCGCCTCCGGAGGATCCCGCTAAAGGGGCCGCAGGAGACCAATAATACGCTATTTGGCTTCACTTTACGCAAGAAAAGCGCAACCAATATGACCTAGATTCACATAGGGTTTGAACGAAAAACACACAAAAAAAAAAAAAAAAAAAGCTTCAGTTTACACAATGAATTCACAAAAAACGAGAAATACAACGCATGTACCAGGTAAGATCTACCCCGGACTAGAAGAATGTGAAAGCACTTGTTTGAATCGCAATACTACCTGGCGGGGATACGAGCGAAAAAGCGAAGTCATCACCAAGATAGCGGTGCAAACCTTATCCCCAGAAGAAAAGGTCTTGGATCCCTCCGTGATGTTTTTCGTTTATTAACGTCTCTCCCAACCTTGCGCGAAACGCGCGAGTCGATGACGACGGCAAGTCTTCAAAACTTCCATAGCGGGTTGGTAGATCTGAGCGGCTTGCTGCGCCTCTGCTCATGCTTCACGCGAGCCGCCTTTACCGCAACTTTGAATATTTTTGTAGGATAAAGTATAGGAATCGGGGACTTGGCTGTGGTCCGCGTGTGGTTCCAGTGTTATGAGACCGAATATTTGTGGAAAATCGCCGAAAACACTATTTTAGACACTAACCCAACCCTAACCCCAACCCCGACCCTTACGAGCTTTGTCTCGAAAAAGTCAGGGTTTTTTTTGTTTGTTTGAAAAATTGGTCGACCTCACTAAAAGGTATATAAAATAATATTCCCCGATTTCCATACTTTCTCCTAGATAATAATTCAGTAGTGCGGTAAAGGCGACTGCTTCACGCGGTAGAGCGCCGTTTCGGGGTCGCGTGCACCCGCCAAGGTGGTCCGCGGGTCGATAATGGCCACAACTTCGCCGACGGGATCCCCGCCCTCAGCGTTCGCATTGGGTGCGCCAGGGCTGACGCCGTCGGCACCGTCGAGAGATGTGAGCTGTTCCGCCATGTGTGCGTATGTGTGTGGATCTGTGCGCTGCAGTGTCACAGGGCATGTGAGGGTATCCGCAGCCTGCAGGAATTCATGCTAATAGCTGTACCCCGCATTAAAAAGCCTTCCTACAGTGAAGGAAACCCAATAAGTCGGAAAGTCGGCACCTCCGTTTCACGACTGACTATTAGTCCGACTAATAACTAGTCGGCGACTTAAGTCGTGCCGACTCACAGCCCTATCCATTACTCACTGGTCTAAATAATAACACCTCCAAAATAACGCAGTGATCGATATACGGCATACTCATTCTAAACATCACTGCTAACCACAATAAATACGTATGGTGGTGACACTGCTGTATATACACATAACAAATAATACAAGTATGGTACGTGGTACGAAGTACCTGGTATATTCTAAACTTTATCATTTTCCCGATACGGGCTCCGGACGCCTGGAAAAAAACTCGGGACGGAAATGAAACAATGACTGAAAAAAAAATGTTTGGAACTGTCAGACCCGTGAGCTGTGAGCAATTGGGTAACGTGCTGACGTTGATCGACCGACGGACTGTGAGTACATGCGTGCTGAACGCTGACTGAAGGGCTACGTACTCACACTTAACAAAAACACAATACGAAATACATTTGCTACTACTTTACAACAACTACTACTATTAATACTACAACTGCTACTACTTGAAGTATTGGTACTACTGCCTGTACTACTGTCGGTCGCAGGTCGTTGCTCAACCATGGGTTGGTGATATCTGTCATGCAAGATCGTATAAACATGAGCAGAGGTCATTCTCCCGGTGTGAAGATATTGGATCTTGTACTAAAGTGGTATCGAATATTTAGAGATGTGAGGGTAGTTGAGGCGGGGAATTAACTTCCTCCGTCATCAAGTAAATGTGCGACGACATATATCATGATCCTCGATGTGAGATAGGATTGTATCTCTCCATACGATCACACCCGCTCGGTCTACCGTGCCGAGCTTCACCGACACCCGGCGTGTCCTACACGCTACCCAAGACAAGAAGAAGCTTACTGCAGACCCACGCCGAACCTCTGAGACACGCCCGCCTCACATCCGGCGTCGACGAAGGTTTGCGCCTGCAGCAGTTTCGATTTGCGTTAAAGTTTTTGGGAGGTGATTCGTGGCGAAGAAAAGGGAGGGTGCGGTTGAACCGACGGCAGCACCCGACCCGGTTACATCACCACCTGTGCAGGCGGAGGTAGACTTCGGTACCACGCGCACTTGTGACGAGGAAGAGAAGACCACGACAACAAGTGATAACAACACCAACGAGCACGAGGACCTATCGTTTGTTCGCGTGGACCACGAGTCGTCTCCTCGGTCGTCTTCCGCCTCCTCGTCGTCGAGTGAGATAGCCTCGTCCACTTTGGGCGATCCTCTCGTAGAGATGCCCCCGACCGAGCTGGCCTTGCTTTTCATGGAACGAAGAAACCCAAGCGTGCATTATTGCGATTCGGGAGAACCGGACGGTGTCGGCTGGTTCAGCGCAGATAGCTGTCAAGATCGGCAACGAAACAGCAATAATAAGTGAAAATGTTCCTATTGTTGCCCTCGCCCACCGCTGCTGTTGATTGCTCTCTTTCGTGGAGTGTCACAGCAGCAGTCGTTTCTGTTCCGGCATTGTCGCCTTATACAGACCAGACTACTGTGTCGACCACATCTGCACCAGTAGAGCATCATGTTATACAGAGTGCAGGAGGAGCGCAACCATCGTCTCCGAACCCTCTTCAACCCCCGCTGCCGTCAGCTACCCCAGACTAATCCACCGTTGGGTTCGTCAGCTACTCACCCCTTGCTGGCAGCCGTTGCAGCTGTTGCCGATACTGCAGCCGGCTTGCGGGGGGGGGTACATCGTCTGACAGGATGCTCCATGTTTATCAAAATGTACCCCAAGATTCTCCGTCGTTTTCGCGTGATCGTAGGCCTGAAGACGAAGCGTGTGCGTCCGAACGATGACACGTTTGGCGACATGGTAGAACTGCAACACATTTTTGAGCTACGAGTAAGGTCGCTGCTTGACGTCGGTCCAGCAGTTAGTCACTGGACAGGTCGACACGAACACGGCCACTAATTCATCCGAACCCGACACACCTGGGTCTTTCAATGCGCCTCCTATATGGCAAGAAATGATCTGGGCGTTTTTTTTCGACCCCTCTATCGACGAGTGTGCCCGGCAGCCGAGGGGTGTACAAGTACTTCAACAGTAAAACAATTGCGTTGTTCTATGATACGAACAGCATCAACAGACGCAAGTAGCATTCCGCCTGTACAACGTACGTACATACCACAGATCATAATGTATTATACTGGTACTGCTCTATGTACTCTTGTAGTAGTGGTACGTACATCAGCAGCAAAAGTGGTCTACGTATAAAACTCCAGTAGCGTCGACATGAAAAGGGAATGTTGGGTATTGCGTTTAGATCGACAAGAAAAAAAAAAAAAAACTTGGCCTTTGCGTGTACGTAGATCACGGGAGACCTATAAATACAGTACGACTACGAACGTATATAGTATCAGAATTACTACAAAAAACAAAACATGCTCTCCACCACCATATTGGTGAACGTTGCTGTGTCCAACGCCCGCATGTTCACGGCACAAGCGCACGCGAGACCCTGCCGAGTGCATTCCAGGCCGGCGGGCACGATGGCAAATAATCGACCGCAAACACCACCGCCTCGCGAGAAAAAGTCCCGACCCGCTGCTGAGGAACGCATGCGGTTGATCTATTTGTGGGTCGCAAGGTCGAAAGAGGTAATTGCCACGCGCAAGGCTGTCGAAACAAAATGTATGGCGAGCCTGTGATGAAGACATAACATCCTAAAACAAAAACGCGCCCGTGAGACAGGGCTTGAACACGGCCGAGGCCGCCGCTGGTAGATTGGCAGAGTAGGGGTCGGCGAGCACGATGAGAAAGTAGCGCACCGCCAGGTGCCTCTCATCGCGAGGTATCGCGAAAACGGCTCAAAACTACGTCTAAGGGAAGCCGAGGAGCTCTGACACAAGACCATTAACCATCGTACTTGAATTTATACGATACTATGATGCATTCAAATGATGCGGCTGCGGTGTAAGTATCAGTACCAGCAGCCTTAGTAGCACTACTGCAGGGTATCCCACAGCTGTATGTTACGTATATACAGCAGCAGTAGCTTGTAGTACTCGTAGATTCCGTGCGAAAAAAACACGACGAGCATACTATGTACGTACCACTCTGACCGGAAACATAAGAAACGTTTGTACACAAACATTTTATTGAAATAGTCCTTATATATCGGGTCAGAGTGGTACGTCGATTGTACGAAACAAACGGCGTTTCATTGAAAAACAAAGTCTTCATAAACAAAAACAAGCGTGCTACGACGTACGCTTTTTTTATTCTTCAAAACTTGCGTTTCACCCCGAAGTGAAACGTCAGCCCTGCGTCGCAGGCTTGTCCGTTTCGATCGGCGTCAAGCGCCCCTCTCTCTCTGTCTTCGGAAGGCCCCTCGCGCCGCGTGCGCAGGAGCTGCCGAGCCCGGCGACGGTCGTTTGACGGCTCGATGCTACGGTGAAAAGGGCTACAAACCGTTGCAAAGTATGAAGTATCGTACGTAGAATCACCCAACAGCAGCTAAAACCATCCGCGCATTCTCCTGCGTCTCTCCTCCCTCGACGACCGCACCACGGCGAAACGCGAGACCAAGCACCCCTTTCCTTCTCTCCCGCCCTGGCCCCGCCTAAAACCGCCTGAAACGGCGTCGGCCATGCACTCTCCCATAGTCACAACCCGAAGCTCAGCTCAGCTCTGCAGGGTCGGGGCTGGATGCAACCACCGATTATTTTCAAGCAATTCGCGAGTATCCACCGCACCCGGCCTTACACTTTTTGCCCTCTTGTCCCGACGAGGGCGGGCCGGCCCGGCAATAGATGGCGGTTTCGCCCTTGTGTGCACCCCACCCATCCCCGCCCCGACGCACGGCGAAAATTGGAGCCGAAACGTCCCCGGGCTGCGCGTCCGCTAGACCACACGAATCCAAGGACGGCACGACTGTAACGTCGACTACTACTACTACTACTGTTGCTGCTACTGTTACTACTACTACTACTACTACTACTACTACTACTACTACTACTACTACTACCACTACTACTACCACTACTACTGCTGCTGCTGCTGCTACTACTACTACCACTACTATTATTACTACTATTACTACTACTACTACTACCTACTACTACTACTACTACTACTACTACTACTACCATCACTACCGCTGCTGCTACTACTACTAGCTCTGCTACCAACGAGTACGATCAGTGCTCAGGCTAGAGACCACTACCGCAGATCGCTCTACAGGGGACGTTGAGGCAGGGTGTAGAAGACCCCGGATCCTTCTGTGTAGATTAATTACTGTCCTGTGCGTTTCAAGGTCGACGTCCACTGTTTGCTGTGCCAGAGGATCGGTTGAGGATTGAGGGGTTCCCGGGGTTTCCACACAGACAGTATATTTTCAACCGAGATTTCAACAAGACCAACAACAACAACGATCATCAAAGCACGATGGCGTTGTGATTGGATGCAGACGACAAGTTCCACCGCATCGCTCAAGCTTGCTGCACTGCTGCTGCTGCTGCTGCTGCCGGAGCTATCTGCAGTTTGCGCAGGCAGCAGGCAGACAACCACGCGCTCACACCCAAGACATGAAGTTCGAAGGACGCAGTCTCCCTGACAGCCCCGAGGAATGCGAGGATACCTGCAACAAGCAGATGCCGTTGATGAATTCAGTGGCTGATCGGTAAACATTGAAGCTGAAATAGATGCAGTACATTCAAAGAGGTCAAGCGCCTTAGGCCGCCAGCTGACTGTCTCAACAAATATATTGCAACGTATGACTGCTGCTGCTGCTGACTGCTGCGTGCTGTTTGCTGCTGTCATTATGATGGCCAGAGCACGCCCCTCCCATAAACGAGCGGACGTCGAATGACAAAGGGAGGAGAGGTACCGGACGAAAATACTCGCAGCTGTACCTCATGCAAATCCGGTCGATACAGAGTTCTGTATTACTAAAAGGGCGAGCAAGAGAGCTGATTGTGGGCCCTTTCTTTGCTAAAACATCTCGCATACTCCCATGAGTTGATTTGATGTGTTTATCCGAATACGCTGACAAATACGGTGGGCGTCTAACCAGCACTTCTGGTGTCGTCGTGGTAGAGGGCACTTCATGAGAAAATGCAATATCTCGGTACGAGCTACTGGTACAGTTATCCCGATCGACACTGTCTGCATAAGCCTCTTTGGAGATACACGTCGTCGTCTTCCCTTTTTCTTTATGTTCCCAGACCTCCGTATTTGCCCAGCTGTGCAGCCTGCAGCAGTCGTATAATAGGAGCTACACCAGTAGCAGCTGTGCGGCAGTCATACGTATGTGTGTCGGGTATGTGACCGAAGATCGTACACGACGAGTAGCAGTGCTAAATGAGCCACTCGCATTCTGCCTGGGCAGTATGTAAAGTGTTCTCAACTCTTGACATTACATCTGACCTCCATTCTTTCACCACAACGCTGCTTCGTCGTGGTTTGGGCATAACTCGAACCGGCGCGCGACGCCCCCTTGTACCTCCTATGTTGTTATGGAGGCGCTACAGCAGTTCCTTCAAGAGAGGAACCACTTGCCCCTTCTATTAGAATAAATACACCGCGCGTGCGAATGGGTCAAGCGTTACCAGAGCCATCCTGCACAAACAATTCAGTATTACGGAGGACAATAGTAAATAGGACCAAATATTGTTAATGAAAATAGGTAAGTATATAGTTTTTGGCGTGTACCGTAGGTCCTATTTACTAGTATTTACTATGGTCCCCTGTAATAGTAGTCGGGCTTGTCCCAAACTACTTCCTGCTGTCTCGTCGTATTATGTGTCTTATCCCTGGAACCTTGGCACTGGCGTCGTCGGCAGGTCTGTTTTGTTATTTTCCTGCGATACGTACGCATGTAAATTGCTTCAGTAACATATGCAATGCCTGTTACGAGTAGTCGTTGCGGTTGTTGGTGCCAATGTTGGAACGTGGGAAGAACTAACCCGTGCTTCGTTTAACTCGTACGTACCAGGTACTCGTGTTTACGGTGTTTCCCCAGGGGTATATTTTTATACCTGCTACGTACGTATATGTGGGCGGTGATTCCTTGCCATACCTCGTACAGCAGGTGTGTTGCAGTGGTCGTTTCCAACCTGCTTGCAGGCGGAACAGCCAGGCAGGCAGAGCCAGGAAACCACTCGCGCGACTGCCGCCGCCGCTGCCGCCGCCGCGTGGTGTCTCGAAGCGGCAAGCGCTCCCGGGATGTGAAACGCACCGTGCCGCATGACCAATCGAGAAACGGCTTGACATAAAACAGCGATTTTTCCCACCCACCAATGTAATCCGTGTCGGCTATTGCACCAACGAGTTACTTTATCAACGGCAATTTTTACCTCGTCGGTGCAGACCAGCACCCTTTGTTCCAGTGGGATCATACCAACGGTATTTTTCCGGGTTGGTGCATACCAACGGCAATGTTCCCGGTTGGTGCATCGGCAACCTAACATTTCTTACGTAGTTGTTGGCATTTCGAGACCTAACGCAAAGTTCATGTTTTACGTGCTATTTGCTCGGTGTTTTTTATCCTCATGGTGGTGATTATGTTGCTGCATTTTGCGAGAGTTTCGCTGCAGCGAGTGAGCACGCGAGCACCCAAGTTGTGCCGCGTGGCGATATATAGGCAAAGCTTGAGTCTTTGCGGGACAATCGTAGCAAATCGGTGTTGTGTTTTTTTTTTACTTGAACGACGGTCGTTGATGGTTCCAATATTTGAAAGACATAACCGTACACCAATTATCACCCGCAACACAAACGGTTATCGCTCGAAGAAAACTGGAAACGACGGGTTGGGAAGCGGCGGCTCGGGGAGCGGCGGCGGTTGGTTTCGTAATAACGGAAGAAATAAAACTCGGCCAATTGCGCAGACTGTGAGCTCGTGGAGCAATTGTAGCGGTAGCGCAGGAGTCACGCCGACGCCACGTCGTCGCCTGCGTTTCGTGGGTTTGTTTTTCTTCCAAGCAGTGTACCTGCGAAAAATCTCCCGTGTGGTTGTTTCCGCGTCTAAGGTTTCCTGTCTTTCAATAGTCCCGCACCGCGCCACCCCAGCGCTTTAAAAAACAAATCCTCCAGACTAACACCAACATATGCTAACCAGGCCATTATGGTCGATCCCAACCGTATCTGGTGGCAGGCATTAGCAGGGAAGTTAGCCGAATGACGCACAAGATAACAGACCCTCGGACGAGTTTTTTCACCATAATATTCTCGACAACGAGGAAAGTGCAAACGCCGAGGAGGGTGTCTTTGGAAACATCTCGACGAGACCTTTCCGATCACGCCGTTGTGTGTCCTCCCCCTTGTTTAACAAAAACAAATGGTCTCAGAGATTCATCACGGGTGGTGTTCTACCTTGCGTGTTACATGGTACTCGTCCAAATTCAATTTTCACGATTCTATCTAAAACGATTGCGCCAAGATGTGCAAAAAGTAGCCTCGTTATTGTCGTCGCCACGGCCCCACCAGACAACACTAGCACAGCAGCATGGCATTAAATACCTGACGCAACAGGCCCGCCTCTTTTCCTACCGCCATTTGACCCCCCGTCCCGTCCCGCCCTTGAAATGCAACCATTTTTCGCGTCGAAACCTTTTAACGATTGCCCGATGGAAGATCAGGACAGGGTGCTGACGCGATAGGCCCGATTCTTTTCCTGGCGCCGTTTTACCCCCCCCCCCCCTCCCCTCATACGACTACGACCTTTCATGACGTAAACAATGTCTGCCTGGTTGGTGAAAACCCTATAAATATGTATAGTTATGTTTGTGAAATTTTCGCACTTTTCGCAGCTTTTCTCTTCGCGCGAGCGCTTTTCGGCAAAACGCTAAGTACCCCGACACGGGAGGCCCGGCCGGACACATTGGTCGAGGTTTGGGCTCGATTCGAGCTCTGTGGCTCGCGTGGCGGGCGCTCAAAGTTTTTTTCCCGCGGGAGTAGATAAGACGATTTCCCGGGTTTTCTGCATGAGGCCGTGTTTTGTACGTACGTGCCAGTAAATAATATGTTCTGGTTTTAGATTTTGTCTGATTTTTGCTCTCTCACATGCACACAGGCCCGAAACATGTACCAGGTAGACAACAGACAACATGCACAGAGCACGGCGTTACATCGTTGCCGCCCACACCAGTAGGGAACACCGTGCGTGAGTGGCACATCCATCTGGGCTGTACTGCTGCTGTGGGTAGTTGTTTTATCGAAGGCTACTGTACGTAGTACGCCACCTATCTTCCATTATTTGCTGTTGTGCTGTGTGTTTATGACTTATCCAGGGTCACTTTGGACCGAAATGTAAGGACCGTTTTTATTGCGTGTGAGTACGGCAACTGTTACTATGTTTCTGATGTTGCGGGGTTTTGCCCCAAGCACGCCCCCGAAATTATAGACATCAGATAACACGCAGAGAGAACACAAACAACACGTTGCAACCCCGCCCAGCAGCACAAGCAGCAGCAGGCAACATCACGCGCATGTGGCAGGTCCGCGGTGTACTGCTGTGGCTCCAACGGTAGTTGCTTTATCGGAGGCTATGATCCGTCATCGGTCATCTCTACCTCTCTTCTTCTGCTGCACTGCTGCTGTGCATGTGAATGTGCGGTGTGTCTCACGCACTGCTTGCTGTGCACACGCACGCCAGTACAAAAAAAACAAATTGGCTCTTTGGTAATATAGTCAAATGATTGCGATGCCCGGTTTTTTGTTTGAAGTCATATATTTTTTCTTTTTTTCACTTTAGTTTGTTTTACGTATGTATTTTCTACGTGCGTAACCCAGACACCACAGAAAGCACACACGGGCAGTGCACAGCAAGAAACAACATCAAGCGCGTGCGGTAGTTTTGTCCACCCTGTATTGCTGTGGCGTCCTACTTATACTGTACTGTGTTTTTTTTTACAAATCGGACCCTGCGATCTGTTGTTATAAGGGGTAGTCCGTGGTCACAGGACAGGCTCTAAAAGGCTCTGGAGTGGAAGAATACCCCAGGGAAAAAAATACACTAAATACAAAGTACAACGCAGTACGTAGTGCTGGGGGTCTCTGGTTTTGCGTAGTACATGCATGCTGCCACAGGTCCAACAACACACTGCTTGCTGGTGCTGCTGCTGCTGCTAACTGTGCAGCAGATCCACAGTCGATATAGGGTAAGGCGCTTGCATACACTTACACACTACCAGATACTGGATATGTTTCGAATCTCGTTATCTCAGGCGTCGTTCGAACAGTGGGTTAGGGGATAACAATGCACGGCGCATCTTTTCACCCCGCATACCACGGTCAAGTCATTTTCGGCCCGCAGACAAAGAGCAAGGAAACTTCTATCCCCCACTAAAACCAGTCATTTTCAGCCCTGACACAAAAATAAGTCAATTTCGACCCTCCGCACCAAAGCCAGGCCAATTTCGAACCCAACACAAAAACCAAGTCATGTTTGATCCCCCACATAAAACCAAGATAATTTCGACCCTAACACTGAAATCAAGTCAATTTCGATTCCCTTCTAGAACCAAGTCAACTGTGGTGCCCCTACACACAACAAATACATACATAAACACACTGACAAACATGATATAATGTTTGGCGGAATCGTTAGGAAAATCTATTAAAAATATGCAGTGAATAGTATTAATAGGGGTTTCACACTATTTCCAAGTCTTTTTATCCCCCAAAAGTGCGCAGTTCATCTGATACAGTTCTGAAAAATAGTATGCATGTACCCTGCATGTACGGTAATATGCAGATAATTCATAACGTCGTACTATGATATCATATGCATGCGTAGGATACAATAATATTGAATTATGCATGGTTCTCTATTCGTTCTTGCGCCACTCCCCTAGGCACGTCCCAGAGGGGAACCTTGTATAGTTTATATTTATAGGTTGGGTTGGCGTCAGTCGGCAACGACTCTGTAAAACACGCCTCTCAATGCGTGAGCTAGACAACCAGGGTATCGTTTTTTTTTGTTTTTTTTTTTGCGGTTACCCGAAGCTGGCGGTCGAGTAGATCATTTATGCGGGGTTGAGAGCCTCAACTCCGCACAAGGGGAATGGTCGTATCACGCAATGTGTATTTGGTGAGGCACCCACGAGGCAGAGACATAGCAAGACCCATTGCTGTCTCTGGAAGTGGCCACACCAAAAGTTAAATCCATTCATTGGAGGCTGTCGTTCATATGCAAGTCCGCCTCAGAGGCGGTTCTTAGCAGGATGCAGCTCACCCTCCATGCGACTCGCCCAATACCTCACGGCGCTTCGCGTTTGGTGCAAGCAGTGTCTGCCTGGTTGGTGAAAACCAAACGTGCTCGCTACGGTCATACGACTACGGCCATGCATGAAAATGAAGTGTTCCCCCCTCCCCGCGTCCCTCCCCGCGTCCCTGCCTTGAAATGCAACCAATCTGCGTGCAGATCGACCGATGCAAGACCGGAACGGAGGAGGCTCGACGGTCTTCCCACGATCCGATCAGCCCTACGTGCACAAGGAGCGCGGCACGGAGGTGGAGCGCCGCCGCGGCCCGTTACTTCCGAGACCAGCGCGAGGCCTCGCGGTGGATCGAGCCCCTATCTCCAACGTCGGGGCTAGCTAGCTAGGGCGGAGACGGTCGCGAGATACAGCCGGGAAAAGGGGGAAGGGGGAGGAGGCAGGCCGGCTGTGTCTTGGCATATGGAAGAGCTGAGATGGCGTTTTTGTTCGGTTTGTCGAAGTTATAGGGTGTGCTTGCGCGCGTGAGGCGTACCGGTGTTTCGCTCGTACCACTTTTCTTGTTGGGGGGGGGGGGGCGTCCTATCGGGGACGTGAGTGCAAGGGCTGGACGGCGATGTAAGGCGTTCGCGGATTGCTGGAGCCGCTGTCGGAGCGTCTGGAACGTGCAGCACCGGTTTTTGGCGGCGTCTGAAACACTAGAGGAAGCCCACGACGTGCCAAGCATGTCGAGGATGCCACTCACTCACTCACTTACTAGGCGTCGTCGCGACACCATGATTTTTCCGCCACAGCTTGGGGCTGATTCCGCGTTGCCTTGTGACAAGGGCCCGACGTGGAGCCTAGCCTAGCTTGCCAAAGGATACTTGGTTTCATGTTCGGCCAGCGGCCAGCCTTGATAGAAGCGCTCCGTGTACATTTTTTTTGTTGGTGGCGATTTCATTTTTTTTTTGCGCTCCAGGCCTTTTGTCGAAAAACCCGGCCGAGCTGCCGCCAATCAATCAGAAAGTTTTTGTTGTTGTTGGTGTTTTTTTTTGCGGTGGCGTGGCATCGGTGCCCTGTGCTACTATTAATAACTGTCATTTTGGGAAGTTTCTCCGCCTTGCATTGTCTGGGAAGCGAAAAGTGCGGGAGCGGTACAGGGCGATAGGATAGAGTGGGATAGAGCTGTATTTCGTAGTATGTGTCGTCAGAAGTGTATGATTGAGGGTAACTTGTTGGGTGGGCTACAGGGCCATAGGTACGGCGAGATGAGGGCATTCGCCGAGATGAATATGATAGGGAGCAGGGGCGCGCGTGGGCCGGCACCCTTCCTCTTGGGGTTGTTGTGTTGCGGCAAAAACTGTTGCGCGAAATCAGAGCTGTTCATCGGACCTGTGAGAAGTCGCCCCCCATACCTGCCAAGTTTTAAATTAAGCATGTTAAGTTGGTGTCTTTTGGTCGTTTGTTTTCGGGCTAGAGCTCCGCGCTCGTGCTGCTTTTTTAGTTGGATGTAGACAGGAGAACTTCCGGCGCGGTTTCAGGGAGACGCGGGGTTGACGCGTTTGGAGCAAGCTGAGCCGGCTCGCGTACGAGGGCGGCGGCTCATCCTTGGTGTACATAGTGATAGCAGTTGGTATAATATAGACGAAACCCAGAGCTGGCCGCAGTGCTGTGCCGCCTTCGCTGGTTTTGTGCATTTTTAGCGTAGTGCCTGGAGGGTTTCATTTGGCCCAGGACGCTCTGCCCAATCAAGCACCACTTGTCTCTCAAAAAAAGGGGGGCAGATGTTCTGGGTGTGTTTTGATTACGGGCGATAGTATGTGTAGTATTAATGCTAGTTAGACGCGGGGACTCAACCAGTCCCCGTTTCCGGTGGCAGCCAGCATGGACGTTCCAGCCTGTTTTTTTTTTTTTTTTTCTCCCATGTTTTCTGGTGGAGGACAACATGCTGGCGTAATAGTGTATTGGCCACTCTCAAAGCGTTTCTGGTGGCATGCTCGTTGCTGAGGCTGACAGTTAACAATTGACTGACTAGTTGGTTGATTGGTCTAACTTTTTTTGTTTTCTATCGTATCTTGTTTCAAGTCCGGACTTGTTGGCGACTACTAAGATCTGGGGTCACAGAGTGCGAGCTCACCCCTCTCCCCCACCCCACTTTGGCCTGGGTCCTTTTTTTTACGTCGCAGTCGGTGTCAGCCCTCCCTACACTGGTCAGCTTCCATCAAAGGGAACTTTGGCACGCTACATAAGTGCTCCCCGCGCGGTGTCTTTGCCTTGGTTGGTTTGCGAGCCTTCGAGAGGCTCTTATACAGTACAGGTCACCTAATAAGCGACAGAAAAAAGTGGCCCAGGCTGAGTTTCTTATTTGAGAACGGGCGCGTTCTACACTGACTTCAGTATAACGACTCCCGAATTTCTTCTTTTCCTGTAGTACCCACCCTGCCTTTTCTACTGCTCGTTTTCTTGGTAGGTGTCCTGTACTGTATGTACCCCCCCTTTGGGACCCGGATGTAGAGACGAAGCGAGTATACCAGGTGCGGTTTTATCAAAACGCCAAGTGACAGTGCGCAGCAGTATGGCTAGCATCACGCAGCGTGGGTGTCGGGAGACGTCCTCGTATCGCATGCAGCTCCGGTGCACCCCCTACCCCAGCAGCCCGCACTGCTTGGTGGGGACGATGCCGTCGTACGTAGTCAACAAAAAAAAAAATCGGTCACTTTTTCCCCCTTGAAGTCCGAAAATCGTCGGCACCGAAAATCTCAAAAACATTTGTAGGGAACGGCACGGCAACGCATACGAGTGTTGTTGACGTGTTCTATGTACTGTCTAAAATATATGGGAGAAATTCGGCGGCCACGAGGATAGTTCGTGCTGACAGAATTGCGAGAAGTGGGAATGGCTGACTCCAGCCTTTTTTCATACGAGATGATCTGATTATTATTTAAAGGTGGCAACGATGCTCTTGCTCACAACCGGTGGAGAGGACTCTTTTTTTCGTCATTTTTCTCTGGGAAAGCGAAACGTTAGACGTACTATTTTTCAGCATTTATTTCGCGCGTAGCGCCTTGTTTGGGACATACATGTTGACGACTATACCCGAGTACAGGCGAAATGATACACTACTGGTGACACGCTTTGCTATATAGAGTACATGGATCAGAAATGATGCCCATCGGCACGCGAGGCACGTGGTGACATGTTGCTGCCGCCGGTGCTTTCTCCTTATCGCTGCAGGTGCTGCTAGTAGTGTTGCTCTGTTACTGGTGCTGGTGCTGCTGCTAGTTGATGCTGAAGAGACAAGCGCCTGTATATGAGGGGCGTGCGTGTGCGACTCCACCGAGGTTCGAAGCAAACAGCGCAGTGACCAGCAAAAGTCAACGAGGGGCAGGGTTGAAGGCAGAGGCATCGGTAGGCCGGTTGGGCTCTAGCTCAAGACCCTACGGGCAGTCATCTCGCCTTTCCCTTTGCAAGTGGCAGTCTAGCTATTAATAGTGGTCCACTCGCCACTCAATTCCCGGGCTGCATCAACAGGTAAAACTTGGGTATAACATACCTGGTACCATACAACTGGATCGCTGGTGAGCATGTGAATATAGTGTATCTGTCTGGCGTTCGCAGCTTCGCCAGCGCTTCGGTGGTTGTTTGTGCATTCACAAAAAATGGGTACGAGGAGGCTGCACATCTATCTTGTATTAATGAATGCCAGGTTCCTGGTGGAAATAATATCACGTAATATTTGCTGCATACCGAAGCGCCCCTTCAAAGACTCGCCCTATGTGCAGGAGGCCCCGGCACAAAGTTTTGTGCAAGCTGCGGGTCTTATCGGTCGAGGCTGGCCTTTCGGCCGCCCGGAGGTCTTTTAGGAAAACGCCTCCAAAACACACGGCGAAGCCGCGTGGCTGCCCCTGCCGACCTCGAGTCCCTAAAGGGCAGGGGTTAGGGTTAGCGCTAGGGTTAGGTCAGGGGTCGGGTTGGTCTGTGGGTCGACGTGTAAAATTGAAATTGACCACACACGTCCTGCACAGAGTTATGTGCCGGGCCCTCCTGCACATATAGGGCGCGCCCCCTTCAAAGGGAAATAGTAACAACACGGGTGGCGTTTTCAGTGCAGTATTGTACGTTAAACACGTGCAGCAAAAATGCGCGCGTGTGTGTAGGAACTACTGCTGTTTAGGAACCAATCCCGTTTACGGAACGGAGTACAAAATATTGGAACAAGAGAGTAGATGTACGTAAGAAGGCTGCCCGAACCCCTCAGTTTGATTGGAGAAAGGCCTCGGAAAATCTACTGTGTTTTACTTACGAGTACTACGTTGATTACGGCAGCAGAAAAAAAAACAGGTTACGGGACCACAGGTACCACAGTCACTTCACTACAAAATAGAGTAGGAGGATGAAAAACACAGACAGGACTGCGCAAAATCAAGGAAACCGACGACAGCGAACGGCGCTACATGCATTCGTCCTATCGTAATTACGTTAGTCTGTCTGAATCTACTGCTGTATGTTGTACGCACTGCACGAATATACCAACCAGAACCATCAAGATTGACACGAAACAAACGCGACATGCTACGATATATGTGCATCATGCATGTTTTATTCTGAGGGTGGTCACTTGATTAGTATTGGCCATTATTATTCGTTGGACGGAAACGGCAAGATACGAGCATTACTCAGCTGTGAGCAGTGAGCAGTGTTAAAACAGATACTGCTGCTAGCTGCTGCTAGCTGCTTGCTGTAGATTAGATGTAATAATTTCGTAAGTTCCTGGTGTCGTCCTGGTGTACCTGGTATCTGATAAATAAGTGTATCGCCGACTTTTTTTTGCTGAATCAGATGATGGCGATGCCTCGTACGATCGTACAAAAAAAATAAAATGTTGTACGAACCAGTCGTACGAAGTTACAAGTACTCCGTAACAACGACTTTCAGTATTGACTATTTTAATACTGTATTAATAGTAAGTATTATTATTATTACGGGGGGGCATATTATTCAGGACCCATCGCATACTACACAAAACACTGCGTATGTATATATATTCCAGTATTTCTACCAAGCATATTTGGTCCTGATTACTATTGTTCGTGTTGTACGGTTATAACGACAAGTAAGTTAGTGTACGTACAGGTACTACAGTACTACTAGGCATAGGCATACTGTTGTACCCTGGAGTTGAGTTGGGTATTTGTATGTAATAGCTGTTCCTTTAGAGTTCTAACGAACACCAAGATAGTTGCATGATGTACGTTACGCTTCTTTTCATGTAACGAGTTCCGTCCGGTACCACGAGCAGGGAGCAGGGAGCAAGGAGCAGAGGGTAAAACTGATACCTGGCTCTCGTACGTCATGGTATACTCGTAATATATCTGAGAGCGCGCACTTATACGTACAACAAAGCGACAAACAAACGCCACCACCAGCAACACGACACCGCGTCATCACGACAACAAACATGTGCACGGCATCACACGTCCACACAATAACACGACAACAAGCCGCGGGCAGAGGCGCAGGAGACCCCCGCCGCCGGGCGCCGGGTAATAGCGCCGCCGGGCGCCGTCGCCAATTGTAAGTTTGGAACGGCACAGGTCTCGCCGCATGACTCATATCCATATCTTGTTTCTTTAATACTGAAATCAAGGTATCTTTTTATCTTTATCTTTTTTTCTTTTCTCGACATGTCCAAAAATTTGTCGATTTTCCTGTGTACGATTTTGTATGGGGTCTCCAGATTTGTAGATTTCTCCAGTCTCCAGACGTAGTTCTCCGATTTTACACGAATTTCTTTACTCTGGTTTGACGAGGGCCCACCCCGCCATTAAAAACACGCTTTTTATACCAAGGCGCTCGACACTCCGCGGCACGGCGCGCGCTCGGGCTGCCCCGCATTCCGTATCTGCGGCCATCACCCTCCCGTCCCTGTCATCTCCACGGAGTCCTGAGGTGCTCTCTGCGGGTACGAGTAAGGATTGCAAAACTTCGCCGCCTCGTGTTATTGCACAGCCAGACATCTACGAGGGGATAGCACACGAGAAATTCAAGGACAGCAGTGAAAAATAACCAGGGCTATTGACTAAACCGGATTGGCACTGCTGTTGTGCTGCTGCTGCTGCTGCTGCTGCTGCTGCTTCGCCGGCGAACGTGTTGTTGGAGGATCGATTGGCTGCGTGGGACAAACGTGTGCGCTGCTTCCGGGAGGGCCATCTCCGAGGTGAGGTGGCGTTGGCCAACAAGCAACTCTTGTGCACATCTTGAGAGATTGGCACGCTCCATGATGATCATGGAGGAGAAAAAAACACCAACATAAAAACACAGCAAGCTTGAATATGCCTCGTAGACTAGCTATAAAAGTCGTCCGCATGTTCTTTGCCCGAGTGCTTGGAGGGCCTCGAGGTGGCAAAGCATTCCGAGCCGGCTTGCTTCCCAAACCCAGCCCGTTGCGCAAGCGTGCATAGCTCGACGCAATTCCCCAGCGCGCGTGCGACAACCGAACGGTTCCCGTATCAGCAGCAGCAGTAACAGAGCATTAGTCTAGGCTGCGTATTGTTTGAGGACCAAAGCTCGGGTATCATATTGGTATAGGGGCATGTGTGGTGCGGTGGCCACATCATCATCAGAGCATTGCATGCACCCTCATCACAGACCGACTTTTTTCTGTCGCGATGCATACTGCACACCGGCCTGCAAACTACCCGCCTGCCTTCCTGCTGTGAGGCTGCCGAAGCACAGACGGCTTGCCTGCCCGCGAGCCTTGTCGGCGAAGATTCCACTACGCTCCTGGGCCTGGCTGGCCAGGCGACTTGGAGAGAGCGATAGAGATTCTCTGATATACGTACGTACAGAGAACGACCAGCGTCTTTTTGGTCTATTTGGGCTCATCTCACGCCACTATACAGCAGCAGTATGCACGAACTTGGCCAAAATAAAATAAAATAAAAAATACACCAAAAAATAGTTTTTACACTTGGTTGTAGTATGGTAGTCAGCATAGAACGTGAAAATAATAATAAAGGAAAAAAAAAAATAAGTGCCTCCGCGATGCAGCCCTCTGAAACTCCTGAAAAATGAAACATGCGACTGCTTCAGTCATACATCTCAACATCTCAACCTATGATATAACAACCACAAGCGCACCCCACAAGCAGCATGCATGCATGCACGCACGAGCAAGCTGACAGCTACAGCAGAAAGTGGGTGGATGCTATTGCGTGTTGGTCTCTCGGGCCAGGAGAGGCAGCATGCCGACGGTGGGCAAAGGTTTTGCTCGCAATCACGACGAACATGGGTATGGCGGTGTATTGCAGCAATAATTTTCTTGCTGTGTGATAATCTCGCCTCTCGGTCGGCATTATATTTTGAATGTTTTGTCGGTTTTGTCGAGCGTTTTTTCCAGGGCTTTTTTACATTTTTGTTTCGCTGATGGGTCTCGGGATGCGGCCCCTTCACCTACTCGGGGATGCTGACTGACGCTACTGCTGTTTTGCGTTGGCTGTGGCGGACGCGAACGCTGCAGGCCAGGGCTAGCTTTGGGCTCCGGAAATAGTAAACAAACGTAGCTTACCATTAATATACTCGTGCTGCCTTCTGTAATAGGCCTCTGCCTATATTATGCACATTGTAGTGACGTACCCTGTACAATCAGTAGAATATTCTGCCTTCCAGCAGCGAAAACCTTAACTCTCATACAGCAGCAGTACCTCACCAACTTCACCGCTACCAACTCGTATATACTCGTACGACGACCTTTCATAAAATGTGTTTATTGCCCACCATCCAGCCAGGCGATCGAGACTATTATTATAGTCGAGTGGTGCCACTCGCACCTCGGACGACTTTATTTTTGTCTGGGTTGAATGCCGATTTACAACTACAACTACTACAGCAGATACACCTGTACAGCAAAACCTGCACCCATGTTTTTATGACAGAGTACTTAGAAATAATGTGGGGTCGTTTTTGAGGTGCTCTGTATTTTCTTGCAAACAGTACTCCGTGGAAGGGTTGAGAATTTGAGAAATTGGGTGCGTTGAGTCCGCACAGCGGTGCCAGCGCTCGACTTTTTTGCAGAACGGGAAGGTACGTAGCCAATACTTGGAGTATCGAACAAGGTGTTTTCGGAATTATCTGCTTGAGAGCCTTCCGAAAGTACAGGACGCCTAATAAGAAACAGGAAATCTGGCCCAGGCTGGATTTATTATTTAAGAGAGGGTGCTTTCTACACTAATTTCAGTATAACGACTCCAGAAGTTCTTATTTTCCTCTAAATCTCAGGCTGGCTTTCTTATTAGCCTGTTTCTTATTAGGTTACATGTACTGTAGTGTTCAACTTTAGCTGCACCCTTAGTACCATTGTCGAGAAACCGAGCGCTGAAAAACGACCGCACCCCTGTGTGAAACTCAACGCTCTTATGTTCTTTACGTATGATATGCATTCCAGCGCCAATGATGAACTTTGCCGTGCTGCTCCCTAGGTGTTTCAATTTTGAGATTAGATGGAGGCATTCATTTTTCTGGTTTTTTTTCGGACTTCGAAAGTAGGAAAGCAGCCAAAACCAGATGTACCCCTGACAACTTGGAAGTCAAACACAGGTACTCGTACAATTTCGAACGCGAGTAGAAAATAATTTGCAGCAGCAGCAGCAGCGACGCAAAAACACCAAAAACGCAAGAGTAGGTGAACACCTTTATGTTGTCGCCGAATTGGTTTCGACTTTCACACGAAACATGTAACAATCCCGTTATACTCGTACTGAAACTGTAGAGTGGGGCAGACCCTGCATATGTTAAAGATTTGAGCCTCGGGCACACAATGAACGGCTGAAATAAGAAACTAGAGTGTAGCTGTCTTCGGGAACTTTCGCAGCAGGGTATTTGTAACTGTCGTCAACTTGTGTGAGTGCGTCGTACGTCAAACGCTTCGGAAAACCAGGCGTCCCTACGTACGCATTTTGAGCCTATGCGAGGTCCGCTGGTGTTTTATCGCTGCTGCTGCTGCATGGGTTGTAATCGTCGAGCCTGTTGTGTTCGGGATGGCACACACATCGCATGTACACAGAAGCAGCGTTCGTAAATACCGGTAGCTGTCACAAAAAGAAGACCTTGAGGTACAACTGCTGTTGTACCATGGCTGCCACACTGTCAACAACTTACGGTGTGGTACAGCTACACAGCTGCTGGAGGCAGCGCAGCAAATAAGAAAAACAAGAGAGAAGAGCTGCAATTGCACGTCTCTCTTGATTGAGACTGCTGTATTCCTGGTTCCTATACACGAGTATTGCTGTAGAGTCCTAGGATGACCACACGCACGCACACGTAAAGCGCCGTTCGTGGCTTGTGATAAAGGGAAAAGGTTGAAGCACGGATGCTGTTGTACCGTGGGTGCATAGCCTGAGGGCTATCGTACTCAGAAACAGCAGCAGAGCGAACCACGATATGGTGAAATGATGAAAAAAGTTATTACAGTTTGGGGTTTCCATGGGCCTGCTTGGTCCTGGCTCGGTGGAAAGCAATCCCGTGATTATTTGCCAGTTTTCTCGACTTTTACTGCGCAGAGCACGCGCCACGAAGGCCGGCCGCGACCCACACTTGCGCCGTGGTGTACTTGTGGGCCCCTTGTATGCCCCGCAACCCAGAGTACGAGAAAATTCGCACGCCCGAACGAGAAACGGTCTCCGATGGCAAAGAAAGTCAATTTTTATCATACAGCAGTTGACATATACGTACTCGTATTTTGTACGATCGTGAACGAGTATTCAACTGCAGAACGACACTAAACGTGGTATACACGGACAAACTGTTGTACAATGCTAAACGTGCTACTCGTACATACGAGTAGAATGCTGTACGCGTACTCGTACACAAGCGAAAACCTCGCAGTGTGCTGCATCCAACAGTTATGTACCTGCTGTGGTGAGAAATAGTAACTCGAGGCATAGCATCACCTATACATGTGGTGTGTTCAGCTTTTATTTGGCACAGCAGACGCAGACTATGTACTGCTGTACAGATAATTAAGCATCACCTATACATGTGGTGTGTTCAGCTTTTATTTGGCACAGCAGACGCAGACTATGTGCTGCTGCACAGATAATTAAGTTATACCTGGTATGTATACTCGCACGATGCTGTTGTTGTTGTGCCCACATTCACTCATCGCCAAAAATCTGGTCCGTGGTCACAATACAGGCCCCGCGATATGGGCTGTTGGCTTATCGTGCATGATTCAGTGTGTGCAGAGCGTGGCGTGGCTAGTGCGATTCCATCCATTAGCTGCTGTTGAAAAACGCAACAACAGCAACGCACACAATGCGGCAGCTGCTGCGGCGTCTGCCTGTGCAATACTCGTAGACGCGTAGACTGTTGTGCTTCACGTTTTGGCAAAAGCTCCTTTCCGCAAGCAAATGTATACATATTGGTATACCTGGTACAGCTATTAATACTATATACCGGTAGCACTTTAGGAAGAGGAACTATTAATAGCATTTACGGCAGTGTTGGCAGGCACAGCAGATTACCGAAATGTTGGCTGTGGGCGCGTCTTTTTCTCCAAACTTCTCAAATTTGAACTCTGTGCGCTCTGGACAACCAACATTCAAAATCCTAAAAATACGGGCATGTCACACCCTGCTGGCATTTTGTATTTTTGTATTTTGATCCAATCGGCGAACGAGCGGAAAGAAAGAGGACCGACCCGCGGGATTGTTGTGGTCGTGATGCTCGTAGTGGTGGTGGTGGTGGAGGGGGGCGTTTCTCGTTTTCGCTGCGCTGGCGTTGAAGAGGCGACAATTTCCAAACACCAAAACCAAAAACGTGACGACGTCGGTGGAAACAATACACTGGTATATATATACATATTAATAGCAGGTATATATTGTTTTAATACCGACCTTGTTGTGGGAACTCAATCTGCTGGCTTTGCGACGACAAGTACGAGCTGTGCGGTATTTTGCGCAGATGCTCCCAGTAGTGGGGAGTACCCCTATTAACAGCAACGTCCTGTTCACCGTCTAGCTTTACGTGCGTACACGAAGTATACGCAAATCCCGAACTGATGTTATCTATTTTTGTATTCTTGATCCGGGGGGAAGTGCTGGAGGGTCTGCGAGTACTGACGGTATGCCAGGGTTCGATCCTGGTCATACTGACTCGCAGTGTTGTATTGGCGGGTTCGATATTGCGGATACTGCCCGTACTCACTACGAGTACAGTATTTGGGGGTTCTGTACACTGCCAGTACCATCAGTATTTCGGCAGTATTTCGCCTGATAGTACTGCTCATACTGCGAGTACTCGCAGTACTAAAGACTCTCAAATACTCCCAATTAAACTTGTCGGATTACCGCCTTCGTCATTAAGGCGAGATCATTTTAACGTTATGTATTGGTCTGGGCCGCCGAAATTACCTTTCGCCCCGTTCCCTATTACAAGTGGGGGTCCCCCAAGAAGGCGGTCTGAGTATGACGGTATCCCGATATAAGGCGGTCAGAATCGCTCGGCACTATTGGGGAATTGCACTCATGGCTTCGAGTGAATAAGGCGGCTTCCCTCTATAAGGCGGTCATATTGCTCTGCCACACCACCGCCTTACTGGTGGACCCCTACTGTAACAAACCCCATACATTAATGTAGGAAACCCCTGCATCTTCGAGAGCAACAAGATTTACAGTCCAGACGCTATTCCGCTATCCCTGGCCCGAACCCCAACCCTATATTTCTGGACCTACTAAGTGGGAGCAGGGTGCCAAATGGGACCTGGTCCGGGTGGGGCCCAGGGTAGAGGTGTTGACCAATCAATAGGGAGGTGAGATCCGGGGTCTAAGTAGGCTCTTCTCTCTTCTTCCTCCCCACTACGGTATATACAGGCTTTGCATTTTTATCGCGAGAAGATTTGACAGTTGAGCACTTTCTTCCCTCTGGTCGACTATCGCCGAATCTACTCACGCTTTAAATAGGCGCTCTCGACAGTTTGTGTCAGTTGATAATGAAAATCGAAAATCTCCACGCGGAGACTCGACCCCTCGGCTCCAACCTTATAATAGCAGTCTTCGCTATTAATAGACCACCGGGGGCGATGCAATACATACGTCGTACGTGCATATATATACGAGGTGTATGCATTGCGCGGGAAGGACCGGCCGGCGAACTGAGCAGCAGTACCTTCTTGCCTGTCGTATAAGGCATTGCATTGTCTGCTCTGCTTACTGCACTGAGCGCTCTGTGTCGTAGTTTTGTGACCACAGAACTGGTACCTTTTTCGGATAAATAATCGGCACGGACACTGGGTGTGCTGGATGTCGACGGGTAGAAAGGAAGGTTTAATGTGAAGAACACACACACACCTACTTCTTGCGTTTTCATGCTTCTTTCAGGATGGCTCTCGCGCGAGAGCCCGCGCGTGGCGATGGCCATGTCATGGCTCTCTTTCCTCCTTTGCCTTGTCACCCCCCCCCGGCAGTTGGTTGTGTTGGTACGTTGGTGGTTGTTGGTGTGCAGAGGATCTTTCCTGCCTGTTGGCAGGGGAACCTGAATCCAACCACTTTATCTTCACCCCACGTTTTAGGGAACAAAACACTTGGAGTTAGTCTTGAGTACTATTTCCAGTATATAGCGTTAATTTTTCTGATGTGTCGACTACTGACGTCAGAGGTGAAAAGTTGTACTGGTATTGATAAGTCCCTGGCATTTTCAACATCAGCCACGCGAAGCACGCAGGCCGGCTGAGTAGGGCCGGTTGCCCGCTATATTGCCTGTTTTTGTTTGGCGGGGGGGGGGGTCCATCCCTTTCACCTGGTATTATTTTCGCCCTTCTCTTCTCTCCTTCCTCAGACAGTAGTGTGTGTGTGTTCTTCACATACACAGTACGTAGCTCAGATCCGGGGTTACATATGTAGGAGGCTCTTCTCCGTCATCTCCACTGCGAGTCGTGCCTTCCACCTCTGTCGCGAGAATACTTCAGCCCTTTGGTCCCTCGCCGACTCGCGTCGACCTGCGCCCGTGGAATCGCTTGGCACTTGGCACAGACGGGATTCACCCAGGGTGGCGGTGTGCGGAGTATTTAGTGCCGGTTGCCGCTATAGTGCCGGTATTGTTGGCTGGCGCATATATACCGCCATTGTACATAGTAGAGGGACCACCACTACGTACTACTGCTGTACCGGTATTATACGTCAGAAGTGCATCGTTGGATCGTTGGGCGTACGACGTACGACACCTATTTGGCTGGTGATTCTTTTTTTGGAGGGTCATCTCCCATAGTCCCCCATAATATATAGGACACGGGCAGGCAGGCAGCACGGCGGTGATATGATAGTTGTACTACAGCAGTAATACTCTGTTGTTGCGCGCTCTCCTCTGCTCTCGATCGATAAGACCGCACTTCTCGATGCGGGTTTTGGTTGAGCCGTGAGTCGGCGGGGGCTCACGACTCACGACTGCTATTCCGGGGGACCATAGTAAATAGATCCCCTATGGTATACACAAAAACCTATGTATTTGCCTATTTTTTATAACAATATTAGGTCCTATGCGATCCTATGTACTAAAGGTCCCCCGTAATAACTAATCGGGTAGGTGCCGTGTGTTTATGTGTGTTCTTCACAAGCCAACTAACTAACTTAAGTCGGCAAATTGATTGGCGAAGCCAGATTATGCCCAGTCGACGTGCCGACTTGGGTCAGGCTAGCGAAGTGAGCCGAATAAGCGTTCTTCGGCCCAGGGGGCCCCGCCCAGAAAGGAAAAGGTATACCCCGCAACGCATCCTTCAAGTATGGAAACCCAATTAGTCGGATAGTTGGCACCTGCGGGACACGACTAGTAGTCCGACTGATACCCTAGTTGGTGCTCAAGTCGTGCCGACTCAACTTTTTTTTTCGTGGTCTTTCGTTTTTCTCCTGTTTCGATGTATCCGTGGGCTGATCGTTGATCCAGTACATCATGTGTACGTTGCATGTTGTGCTTGTCGTACCTCTTACATACGATGGCACGGCATTGCATTGTCTACTCTCTTTGCTGCTTTTACAACGTACCAGGTAGTATCACATAGTATCACGTATCTGCTGTTGTGTGTTATTAGGGGTTATGTGAATCACATATATATATATAATACCTTGTACTGCTGGTATTTCTCTAGGTTGAAGAATCGGCACGGGCACTGCTGCTGCTGCTGCTGTGTGTGTTGCTTCACATTAAACCGTTCTGGGTGTACTGGATGTCGACGGGTAGAAAGAAAAAAACACACACACCTCACCTGTCAGCTTTATTACTACTGCTGTAGCGACTGTAGTGTGTTTTTCTTGTTTTTTTGTCGCTGTACCAGTGGGTCCCAATACTAAAACTAGACTAACATATTTTTTAGGGCCTAGCTGTAGCGACCTCAAAACGATGATGTTAACGTTGTCGCTACGTATCATACATATCATATGCATGCTTCTTGTGGGTCCCAGAAGGGAGGGCCCGGGCAAACTGACTCTGTTGCTACTGTACGCAGCGAACGAGGCATACGGTCTTACCAACTGTCTAGAAAAATCGTGTAGATTACGACAAGGTAGTACTGCTGTAAGTCTATACAACAGCAGTAGTGGCCCCTCTATAGTGCCGGTATGCATGCGCCAGCCATCATTACCGGCACTATAATAGTGGTGACCGGCACTACTCCACACACTACCAGACTGGTGAATGCCATCAGTGCCAAGCGATTCCACAGGCACTATATGGCAGACAGCCGACACAGACAGCCGACACTATCCCGACCCCGACTACTGCTGCTGTATCGTTGTTATTTTCGCGTGCCTTATCTCTGCGGCGTAACACGCAAGGTAGCACGACTCCCTGGGAGGCTTTTCAGAGCCGATTTCCCGCAAAACGAGGGGGGGGCAGGGCAGGCCCAACGAAAATGGCGGCTTTAAAAAGGTCTCGAGTAGTATTGCCATATAAACGCATCGCTCAGTGTTTGCACTAGACATTGCATATATTGGGTGCAAAGATGAGTTTTGACGAAATCCTCGATCTCACCAGGGGCGTCCCGAAAAGTAATTTTTCGACACCTAACTATCTAAAATGGTCAGAATGGAAAAACAATCGGAGCTCTGTGATCGCTGCACGATTTAGAACAAATCATTTTTTTTTTCTGAAATTTACCAAAACCCAATCACTTGGTTTTAAAGACCCCCCCTGAGCCTCGGAGGGGGGGGGGGGGGTTAAAACCAATTGATTGTGGTTTTTGGAAAATTTCAAAAAAAAAACTTGAAAAAACTTGATTTGTGCTAAATCGTCCAGGGATCACAGTGCTCCGATTGTTTTTCCATTCTGACCATTTTAGATAGTTAGGTGTCGACAAAATACTTTTCGGACGCCCCTGATCTCACAGCTGTTTTTTTTTTTTTTTGCAGTTTCAAGTGTTGGAAACCCGCTGCAGGCGGTGTTTCAGCTTGTTGCGTGTTATTCGGTACCAGGTACACAGGTCGCACTTGGGACACATCCCGTGTACTCTAACCAGCGGCGCAGGCTGCTTCGCGTGGCGGACGTTGGAGTCGTCATGCCGTATATACGTAAAGAGCATGGAGTCCGCACAGGGGTGGGATGGTGTTTTTTCAGCGACCGGTTTTTCCAGAAGCGGGAAAGGCTGCCAGCACCGGACAACTTTTTTTTCGGACAAACGTCTGATAAGAGAGTCTTCCGAAAATAGAATGTTCGACCTTTAACCCATCCAGAACGGGAAAAAAAACACACTACAGCAGTAGTTCCAAGTAGTGTGTCCCCAAAGACGTGGGACCAGTTCTTAACCCCTTACGAACTGGTCCCACGAATTTGGGGACAAACTACTTAGAATTAGTGTGGGACATTTTTTTTCAGTTCTGAATGGGTTGAAGTGGGCAGGCACCCCACTGCTCACTGCTGTGTTCATTGCAAGAGCCGCTCGACCCTCAACGGCGGTCGTTTCCGCCCCCGGTCCACCCCCATCGATCGATCCTGGACACGGGGAGACAAAAAAAAGCCACTGTTGAGTGGCCCTCGCTTGAAAAGCTGGCGGCGTGGCACAGCCTGTCATGGCACCATAAGCTATAGACAGCGCAACTATTAGTAGTAGTTACACAGTATAGGCCCACGATGAGAAAAATAACTCCGTAATAAGAACGTAAGGCTCACTGTCAGGGGGGCGCTACGAAATTTAGACTCGAGAAAAATCGGGCTCAGCGTCGAGCGCTACACTAATTCCTAGATTGTGTAGCCTATGCTTAACCCCTTATCCCTTTTAAGACTGCAGTCCTGTTTTGGGGACAATCCACACTAATTCCAAGTGTTTTGTCCCCATATCGGGACTCCAGTCCTATAAGGGTTAAGAACCGGTCCCACGTTTTTGGGGACAACGTACTTGGAATTAGTGTGGAATAAGTTTTTCAGTTCTGAATGGGTTAAGGTTACTCAAGGATGTGTCACGATCACATAAGGTTTTATCTGTACGTATAGGTTGCTCTGATTACTTGAGTGTTTTTGTCGGCGGGCCCATATGTACCACTGTACTGGGACATGCTTGTACATCACATGGCGTGTGGACTAATGTTTTTTTGTGCCGTGTAACACCAGTCTAAGGTTACACACCCTTATATAGGCGAATCTCCAAGATGATTGTCTCGACACCGGATAGAGTATACAGACGCGTCTATGGAACGGCCTCGACAAGGTCTTCCCAACGCCCCGACATCTTCGTTCTGTCCCCCCCCCCCCCCCCTGGTTTAAGAACAAAAGCGGTTCTGAATTTAGTCCTAGGGGGTGTGTGTTATCCTTATCACACGGGTGATAGCGTAGGCGACAAAGCGACGAAGGGATAGGAGCTCCAACAGGCACCAAGCGGCTATCTAACTTCAAAACAGCAAGCACCGATCGTGGCGGGTGTGTATCTGCAGACTTTTATTCATTTGTGACGCCCGCATGCCGAAAAAATGAGTCAGCCCATGCAAAACAATAACGAAACCAAACGGCAGGGGGTTGGTGGTATATGTTGTCCCCTCCCCCCCGCCCCACCCCACCCCACCCCCGCCCGCTCTCTTTTGACATTATACGGAATATAAACAATTGTAAAAAAAAAAATGCAATGGTGATGTCATTGTCACTTGCTGGGGTTGATTCCTCCCTCCGTGGCCGTGGCTTCTTTCGTCGCTGGCCCCTTCCACCTGCAATACCTGAAATCAAGAAATCAAGGTTTGGCGTAGAAAGGTGGGTGCAAAAGTTGTAAAATTGGTCAGTACAGGACACAGCGGCCTCCCCCCCCCCCCCCCCCCTCCCTTCTCCCATCTCCCCCCGCCACCCTATATCGTCTGTATATGCCGCTAACGGCACCAGTACCATTCGTTTACCTCCAAAGGTAACGCCAGTTACACGTATGGCGGAAGTGTAAATTTATGACTCGTGGTACCCGGGATCACACTACACGGATATATTTCGGCGAAATCCCCGATCCCACAGCTGAGTTATCTCTTTTTAAACTACAAGAATACGATGTATATACACACAACTAGAAACACGGCGCTACTGCCTGCTGGCTGGCGTTTCAAGGTGCTGTGCTAATGCTGTGCAGCAAGCGACTGCAGACCCGCGACGGTAAGGTGATCCAAACCGGGCCACGCACGTCCCGCCCCATCACGTCCGGTCGCCGCGGGCTGCAGTGAGTGCCTTTTACGCCCGTCAGATGTGGTGTGGTATGACGTGGGGGCCCTGTCTGGGCTGGACCAGGCTAGGCTATAGGCTAGGCTAGGCTATGGGCTAGGCTACGCAATGGCTGGGCTGGGCTGGGCTGGGCTAGGCTACGCAATGGCTAAACTGGGCTGGGCTAGCTGGGCTGCTAGAAAATCCGTGGGAGGGAGCGGGCGTGCTGCTGCTGCTACTGCTGCTGCTGCCGCTGCCGCCCCCGCCGGTGGTTGCAGTTGAGGCGCCTTTCACACCAGTAGTAGTAAGGTATATCGTGGTGTGGCGTGGTTTCACCTGTGTCTTTTGGCTATACGCTGGACTGGGCTATATAGGCTAGTCTACGCTGGTTTGGGCAGGACTGGGTTGAGCTGCAATACAGATTTTGTGACGGAGATGTTGGATATATATATATATAGCTGGGGCGCCGCTGTTGTTTGCTGCTGCTCCTGCTCCTGCTCCTCTTGTCGGTGGTGCTTGTGGTGGTGCTGCCGGTGTTGGTGTTGGTGCTGCTGCTGTTGGTGGCGTGGCTGTGCTTGAGCCCTCCGACGCCACCAGCCAGCCTGTCGGCGTGCCTGCCATTGTGAAGACTTTTTTCTACGACCCCCCCCCCCCCCCCCTCCATGCTCTACGGAACAGATAGTTGTGCCACCGCCACCACCACGACAGCAGTAACTCGTAATACAGCAGTACTGGTACCAACTAGTGTATATACCAGGTACCAGGTATACTTGTACTATAAAGCTCTGCTTCCAAGTATATTGAGTACGTGCAGACGGAATTGACCAAACGGGCGTGCGTTGTTCGGCGTCTAATCTGCTCAAGAGCTACCACAGCAGCACGATAGTCAGGTGCGACTCAGCTACCCCTTAGGCGGTGCGACTCGACACGGGAAGCGTATGAGGTAAAAGATAGATGATGATGCTCTGCTGCTGTCGTTGTGTCGATGGGTTGGTCTCCTTTTTCCCGTACGCAGTTGGCAAAATGATACCTCTGGTTCCTCAGCCCCTTGAGAACTTCGGAAGCAAGCCGGGCCGAAAATTCGCGGGCGACACTAGCATTGGCCACACGTATTTAGCAACCAAAACGATGCTGAGTTGGGGGGTCATACACTTGATACGGAACGGAAACTGCACAGCAAGGGGTTTCCACAACCTTTTTGGTACCACCAGGTTCCAGGTATTACTTACACGCTCGCCTCGTAATTTCCTTTCGCCTCATAATTTCCTGTTGAGCTGCAAATCGATCACCCTGGACAGTTGGTGGGACCTCGCTTCTCTCGTTGTCTTGTCGCTGCGTACTGCTGTACCAGACCGGTTGAGTCAACTCTTCCGACCCTCTTTGGTTATCAGTTGGGGGAAATTGTTTGGTAGAACAAGTGACGGATCACGTCACCGACCACTCTGCGCGATTAGAGGGTAATTCGAAAATTCGCGTTCGTGACAAATGCTACGGTAGAGGTGTTGCCATGTTTTCTTCTGAAGGTGGTTGATCACTTGAGGAGGTTCATAGCCGGTCGCCCTGGTGGGCTATCAGGTCACCACGAAGCTTGTTAGCGTCAAGGTCGCGAGTTCGAGCCCCCCCCCGAGTGCATGCTCGTAGGGACTTTTTCTCGCCAAAAATATATATATCTTGACTAGCGGAAAGCGCGAGAGCGTGAATTAGCAAAATTCGGTGAAAATCGACGAGCATTGGGAAGGCTGAACCCTCTGCGCGATAAAAATCAAGGCAAGAACCGTAGTGGGGCAGGAGGGAGAGGAGCCTACTTTGTGACCCCGGGAGGAGCCTACTTTATTACCCCGGATCTGAGTTACGACTGCGTAGGGAGGGAGAAAGACAGAAGTGCGAAGATAATAAATGTGATGGGGTTGGATAGGGGGGAAAAAAAACAAAAAAAAACTCACCCCAAAAACTGATTTTTGGAGGAAAGTGGAAGTGCTATAATGTACCCAATGGACAATCCCATGGCCTGGCTGTAAATGAAGACTATTTCTTGCAAAGCAAGACTGAAATACCGGCGAGTTTGGGTTATTAACCCCTTAAGAAATGGTCCCACGTATTTGGGGGACAAAATACTTGGAATTAGTGTGAGGTATTTTTTTTCAGTTTTGAATGGGTTATAACTCATTCAGTTCTGGAAAAATGATCCTACACTAATCCCAAGTAGTTTGTCCCCAAAAACGGGGGACCAGTTCTTGAGGGGTTAAGGAACCCGATCATTCAGAAAAGAAAAAAAAAATGTCAAAAAGTGCCACCTCTATCGTAGCACGCGTCGCTAGTGTCCGAGTTACGAGGGTTGCAGTGCAAGGTAAGGAGTCGCAGCGGCACGGACGCAGTAAGCATCTACCAGTACTGCTCGGTGTTGACGCTGCCCGTAGACAGCTGATAGCACCAAAGCCACCATCGTTCTTGGTCGGTACATCGGCGTCTCGAAGGGGAGGGCGGGAAGCGGCGGCGACCGCGACCCTCCCCCTGTTTTTCGGCCGTTTAGCGTATCGGTGCGGTTGCTACTTTAGGAAAAAGGGACAACAACATCTATTCGTACATATTACACACGTATATTCGTATATACCAAACACATATGTACGGTACACCTTTCCAGACACCTGGTATATAGGGGCATACCGGTATAGTTTACACAAAAAGGACACCTTTCCAGATTTCAGGTACCCTGGCGTCATGCATACTTTAGGAATTTGGTACCTCACGGCAGTGGAGCACCAGATATGTTGGAAAATAATCAGCACTCTACATGCCGTGTACAGTACCGGCCCGCTCTTAAGAAACCAGAAATCAGGTTTAGGCTGACTTTCTTATTTGAGAAAGGGGTGTGTCCCACACTAATTTCAGTATAATAGCTGTCGACTTTCTTATTTCCCCGTCATGTTTAGGCTGAGGTTCTTGTGGGGCACTTTCTTGCGAGAGGGCCGGTAGTGTACATGTTATCATACTCGACGTGCCACAGACTCGCGTTGTGTTCTTGGCCAGCCTCCTTTTCTCAAGCGAAGATGGTCAAGACAGCACTCGTAGTCATAAT
The DNA here is from genome assembly GCA_008828725.1 of Saccharina japonica. Taxonomy (NCBI): domain Eukaryota; class Phaeophyceae; order Laminariales; family Laminariaceae; genus Saccharina; species Saccharina japonica. The sequence goes on from MEHQ01000605.1 coordinate 174,081, forward strand.
AGTCGTTGCGGCATGGCAGCGAGGTATTATTTTACTGCAGTTATTGTTGGTGTACGACGAATTAATATTAATTAGAGTAGCTTCACTCCACCTGGCCTGGCTGCTGGTCGTAAGAAATGAGCGGATATATATGCGTTGCCTGGCCGTTTTTTTACGGAACCCCTTGGTTCATACATATGTTATATATATATACTTGATTCCAGGTGATCGATTCTTGATACCTGGTGCCTGGTACATTTCCTTCACCGCTGTATGAATAATACTACACCCTCTTTTCGTGGGCAATCTGCTGTGTACTTGGGATACATGGAAAGTGGTTTCATTCGGGCTCGCACGCTAGCCAGCAAGCACTCGTGCACTCTACAGGGTACGAGGTTGTGGTGCGCCAGCGTGTGGCTCTCTCCTGCCTTCCCTTGTGGCGGCGCAGAACGCATACCACATAACATACCACTCGGTTCGGAAGTTTATGGCCCGTTTCGGTTATTTTACTCCCTAAGCGGTCTTTGTGTTTCCGGACAGAGTGATACGCAACAACTATTACTGGTACCGAGGAGCAGGCCGACAGCGTGACCACCACATTGGTATTTGTTGGAAGTTGGAAGGGTGCTTATTGGAGAACATGGTTGAGAGTCACTGTGTACAAGACGAGTATAAACTATAACCCTACGAGTAAGCCAATCAAGTCAGACCAAATCAACCATTTGCTATTAATAGCATTAAAACCCTAAGTCAATCAGATCTGACCAAATCAACCATTTGCGAACAATACGTAGCCCCTTTTCTCGTATATAGTGTACCCCCAACCATTGTCCCTTTCTTGAATAAATACTATACTATTATACTGTCATACTCGAACGTGCTGATTTGTCGTCTAACCTTGCCCCATTCCCCTTGGAGGGTTGATTGGCGGTTACTCGACGCAATGGTTGATGGTTACTACTATATACGCGTCGAGTATGACTGGGAACCCCTAAAACCCACCCACGAACAATGGTTACGGATGTACCATGTAAAACTTTGTCTCCTACACAGCAGTGTGCGTCAACCATCAGCGTCGAACGACCGGATAAGCTCTACTCTGCCCGGAATCCTGTTACCGCCCAGCTTCAACGTGCATCGCACCAAACAGAACCGTGCTCACCAGCGCGTGTAGAGTCTGCGTTTTTCTTCCCCCCCCGTCTCACTGGTCTCCGCCCGGACCTGATTCAACTGACAAAGGTTACGATTAACAGGGTTCGTGAAAAAGGTCACGACAACATTTTTTTCCAAACGCAAACGCTAACGAACTCTTCGGTACGATGCCGCCACACCCCCCCCCCCCCCACCGTCCCACTTTATTACCCCCCCCCCCCCCCTCCCCCCGATTTTGCTCCGCCGTCGTTGTCACGTCCACTCTTCCATCCGCCAATAATTGCTGCGTGCAGGTTTCAAGCCGATTTGCAGCAGCTCTCGCGAGCTACCCCCCCCACCCTACCCACACAAGCAGGGGAGTTAGGAAGGAAGGGGGCGTTCGGGTAGAGGGTAGGCTTGGGCTAACATGCCGCCACCTCAGGGGGGAGCGTTTTTCGGTTTTGCCGTGATAATCGCGGCGGCGCTTGCGGCCTGGGCCATCATCGCGCTGGTCAACGTTGCGGATGATGACGACTCGCGCGATAGCTACGCTACGCCAAGGGATGCAGACAACGATATACAGGTGATTTGAAACAAAACAAAACAAAACAAAACGGAGCTTCACAGCTTGAGATGTTGTTCCCCACAGTAAGGGGTGCATACGTACGTAACGCCTCCATGATATAATATAAAACCCGTAGTACGTGCGATCGAAGTATGTGATCTATATATTATACGTACGCACAGCTTGTAAACATGAGTTTGGACGAAGATCCTCGATCTTACTCACAACTGGTGTTTTTTTCTTTATTTTTAAATGGGGTACGTATGGGTTTCTTTGGTTATTTTTCTTTCGTGTCTTATGTATACGGTGCGCGTTTTTGTGGGTGACTAATGACTACCATGGTACAAGGTATCCAGGTACACAGCAGTAACCTCAACAAATGGGCGTTCTTATAGTGTTGCGGCTAAAAACGTACCTGGTACGCGTTGCGCGTGTGTGTAATCCGAGGAGACCGAGAGCGATGTCAACGAAAACGATATCCAGTTACAGCAGTTTGTCGCCTGAACAACATGGTGTCCTGTTCTTTTTTTGTTGGTTAATGTGTACGTGCGAATACCATATACCGTGAAAAGCGTTGAGTGCGTACAGAAAGGGGTGCGATGTTTATTTTTCAGCGCTCGTTTTCTTGACTACAACGATAAAGGATGCAACCTAACCTTCCCGTTCGGAAAAAATCGAGCGATGAAAATTACGATCACACCCCTGTGCAAACTCAACGCTCTTTGCGGTAGGTATCCTAACACACACTGGGTGATAAAATGACACACCCCCATCAGACGAATTGCCGGTGGAGGGAGTTCAAACACCGAGCGATTATTATATGAAAATATTTCGGCAACATTTTTTTTTCCCGATGCCACCGCTTTTTCTGTGCGAATCTGTGCCCTCCCGCTTGTTGTGGAGAAAATGACTCCCGAATTTCATCCCAGGGAGGGTGTCATCTTGAGTGTTCCTGTTGTGGAGAGAAAATAAAATCGGCTCCGAAATTTATCCCAGGGAAGGTGTTACATTAAGTGTTGCTGTTGCGGAGAAAAAAAAAAATCGGCTCCGAAATTCATCTCAGAAGGGTGTTGTCTTGATTACAGTATTAGGTGTGTTGCGCATACTTGTGTACGCGCATGTGTGTACTTTTTTTTTACCGTTGTGGGCGTCTGATGACAGCGGTGGTGGGTGTTTTGATCCCGGGGAAGGTGTTATCTTAAGTGGTTGCTGTTGTGGAAAAAAATCGGCTCCGAAATTCATCCCAGGAGAGTGTTATCTTGATTCCAGTGTTCGGTATGTTGCGCGTGCTTGTCCGCGCACGCGTGCACTTCTTGTTCACCGTTGTCGGCGTCTGATGACAGCGGTGGCAGGCGTTTTCATCCCGGGGTGGTGTTATCTTGAGTGCTGCTGTTGACGCATACTACGATAGAGGTTTCCCATGTTTTTTTCCCGAGGGTGGTCACTTGAGGAGCTCTATACTAATAGCAAGTCAAAAACAGTTTTTTCGAGGAAAACAAAAGTGCTATTTACCCGATGATCAATGCCATGACCTAGGTGTACACTGAATAATATCGCAACACTCGAATGAAAGTCCGACAATTTTGGGTTAAGAAGCCTTTAATAGGTCATTCAGAAAACGTTTCAGCCAAAAAAAGGTGTACCTCCACCTCTATCGTAGCACGCGTCTGTTGTGGAGAAAAAAAACGGGCCCGAAAGTCTTCCCAGGAGGGCGTCATCTTGATGACAGCAGTATACGGCATGTTGCGCGTGTCTACTTATTTTACCGTTGTTGGCGTCTGATGACAACAGCGGTAGATGTACACTCCCGACAGGAAGTCGTTGTAGAATCGAGCCTGCCTGATCAGATAATTTCACCGGTCGACGGTACGTACTGCTGTCACCGACCCTGCCCTCACTTGGCGCCCCCCCGCTCCCACTCAGTGGTGCAGATTATAATTAGCCGCCGGCAGGGCAGCCCCCCCCCCCCTCACTAAGGCGCCCCTGCTCCCACTCGACCCTATCCACGATAATCAGACACTCAAGGGTTCCCACCAGAACGGCCACAGCAAAAAAAAGGGAACAGCGCTAAAACAAGTATGCTATTAACAGTGGTCCAACCTGTGGTTTTCTCACGCAGGCTCGTTCGTGTCTACAAAAGTAACAACGCGATAACAAGTATAGTAGTGCCCGACCTGCTTTTGATCTCCTACAGGCTCTTGTCTATAAAAAATGGTGCGCCCGTTTACTCCTGTTCCTAACCCCCAACCATGTTTCAGGTTTTAGTCCCGAACGGTGTGTACCTAGTTATGGCAGGTAGTTGGATGCATTTGTAAAAGGAAGTCTGACGATGTTTTTTTTTTTTTTCAAGTTTGCTTCAACGTTTTGCCCTGCTGTTACCTGGAAGAAAAACCCCGACGGCTTCTGCCCCCGAGAGGAGCTGTAACGGCTGTGATTCCTGCTTCTGTGCGTATGTTCTACGTCGTAGTTGTTTTTGTTTGTTTTGTTTTTTATCGCGCATCGGGAAATTTAACCTGTTTCCCGCTCTCCGACAGCGACTCACAAGAGGATTGCCTCGTTGAATCGGCCGGCTCTTGCGGAGTTTTAGTTTATTTCTTTTAATAGCTTGGACGGGTGGTTGAAGCAACCCGGCGTCTAGTGTCCAGGCCACCAATGTTGGTCTCTGGTTTTGTGCATCCACGGTATACGTAAAAACTTTTGACATGTGTAGGGTTATGCTACTGCACATGTCATTGTTGTTCCATAGCTCTAATGAAGCTGTCTTGCGTACTTTCGAGGGGGGGCGTGCCACAAGGTGTTATGGTTTTTACGTACGAGGGTAACGAAGGAGTTGCGGCCTACGTTAGACTTGCCAAGGCGTCCATGCTTTCTTCGGCTGTGACAGGTGTTTCTGTTTTTTTTTTCTCGTTTGCAACAGCAGCGTTAAATTGCAAGCCTGTCTTTTTAGGTCGTACCAGGTACCAGGTAGCTAACATCTGGTTATCTGGAACACGTGGCAGACCTACTGCTGTAGACTTGCCAAGGCATGCTTTCTTCGGCTGTGACAGGTTGTGCTTTTTTTCTCCTTTTGTAACAGCAGCGTTGGATTGCAAGCCTGTACTTTTTAGTTCGTACCAGGTACGAGTTAACATCTGGTTGTTTGGAACACGTGCCGTGCGGGGTGAAGAGCCGGCCTGACGGCGGACGGTCTCCCCGCGGGGAAACAAACCCTCCGCACCAACTCCTCCACTCCTCCGCATCCATCCGCACCTCCGAAAAAAAAACACGAACTCTGCTGATCTCGTTATCCCGTGCTAAGAAACACACGAGAGCCATTGACCCGACCATGCGGCTCACGAGCATTCCTAAGGGGGGCTTATCACTTACTCGAGAAAATGGTTGGCGCCCACTACAAGTTTTTTTTTCTTTTTTTTTCCCCATCCCATTTATTTTCTTCGCCCTTCCTTTCTCTACTCCTTCCTATAGTAGTCGTAACTTAGATCCGGGGTCACAAAGTAGGCTCTTCTCCCTCCTCCCCCACTACTATGGTTCTTGCCTTGAATTTTTATCGTGAGAAGATTCCAGCACTTCCTTTCCTCGTCAACACTCGTCGAATTGTGCTTATCCAAGCTAGAATATGCGCTCTCGACAGCGACAGGTAGTGTCATTTGATCATATAAATCTCCAAACGTAGGCTCGAACCCTCGACCTCCAACCTAACAGGCTTCGTGGTTGCCTGTTAGACCACCGGGGCGACCGTGTACCGTATGATAGGAGACAACGTGGCAATTTTCTCGCAAACGTGGTAAAGCTCTACTGCGGTTGGCGGTGGTCCTGCCCCTTGAGGGACTGCGGTCGAGGCACGCCGTTCACTTAAAACTACCTGCTGGTACGTATGATAGCAGCACCTGTTACGTGTCGCTTGAAGAGGACTTGACGGGTATACTGCCTCCTTTCATTTGTTTTTCTCCCTCCCTCCTGTCGCCTTCTTTCTGACCTGACCCCCCACGCGTCCCATGCATAAAAAATGAAGTACACCCCCCCCCAACGTTGTGGGGAAGGAGGGCGGGGAGAAAAAGCTGTATTTTATGCACTTACGTAGATCCTCTATCACGGGAGACCGTAGACCTATGGTACAGGCAAGAACCTGTATATTTCCCTATTTTTACTACAGTAGCAATATTTGGTCCTATTTACTATGGTTCTCCGTACTAATAGTTTGTCACCGCACACGTCGCTGGCTGGTCTGCCTTTGTGTACGACTCATGGGTTGTGATAGCCTCCCTACCTTGCCGACCGTGACTGCTGTGCTCCTTGTGTGCGGTTTTCAATTTGCGTATTGGTGCATCTGTGACTGCCGTACTTGCTGTGTAAAATGCCGGCTGCGTGCTGATTGGTCATCCGACTTCCCTCCTCCTTGCGTGTGTGTGCTTCTGCTCGTGTTTTTTTTCTTCGTTCCCTTGCTGCTTGTCTGTGTTGTGTCCGTTTCTGTGTTTTGTGTTGTGTATCGGTTCCTTCATGCCTGCTGTGGCGTCGATTCGTGTATATCTGCTGGGTCCAGGCGGCCTTGAACGAGGCAAGTCCCGGTGATACGATCTACATCCCGCGGGGCACTCACTACATCAGCTTGACCACGGCGGTAAGTCACCAACAAGTCACTCGTCGGACAGAAACATCATTATGTACAGTAGTAGATCGTCTAGATCCTACCCTGCCACTATGAAATGTTGTGCAGGACCTGTGTATTACGTATCTAACCCAGGAAACACGCCCTTTAGTAGGGTAACTTCTCGGGGGTACCCGGGTACCAAACCTGTTCGGTTTGATAATACTCGGGTAGATACCCGGGTGTCCCCAGTGTACTGTACCCTACTATTCACGCCCTTTAGTAGGGTAACTGCTCTTGGGTACCCGGGTACCACACCTGTTCGGTTTGATCAGTAACTGCTCTTGGGTACCCGGGTACCACACCTGTTCGGTTTGATCAGTAACTGCTCTTGGGTACCCGGGTACCACACCTGTTCGGTTTGATCAGTAACTGCTCTTGGGTACCCGGGTACCACACCTGTTCGGTTTGATCATACTCGGGTAGATACCCGGGCATCCCCAGTGAATTATACCCTACTATTCACGCCCTTTAGTGGGGTAACTGCTGTGGGGTGCACGGGTCCTAAACCTGTTCGATTTGATCATATTCGGGTAGATTATCCCCAGTGTATATACCCTAATATTCACGCCCTTTCGTGGGGTAACTACTCTGGGGTACCCAGGTACCAAGGATGTTCGTTTTGATCATACTCGGGTAGATACCCGGGTATCCCCAGTGAATTATACACTATTCACGCCCTTCAGTAGGGTAACCACTGTGGGGTACCCGGTTACCAAGTCTGTTTGTTTTGGTCATACTCGGATAGGTACCCGGGTAAATCCCCAGAGTGTATATTTACCCTCGTTATACACGCCGTTTCGTAGGGTAACCACTCTGGGGTACCCGGGTACCAAACCTGTTCGTTTCGATCATGCTCGGGTAGATACCCGGGTATCACCAGAGCACATACCCTACTACACACCCTTGAACCCTACTACACTCACCCTGAAACCCTACTACACACACCCTTGAAATTGTGGAGAAATAACTCCCGCCGCTGTGATCAACCGAATGGAATGCGCTAGCGACACCGCGGAATGCGCTGCGCTGACGAAGCCGCGCAAAAAATGCTGGCGTAGTCGTATGAAACCCCGGCGAAGAAGCCGGGAGCAAACGAGCGTCGCTATTCCCTTTAGTGTGTGAACACGCGATGGAAAGTCCCGAGAACCCTCCTACGAAACTATTCATCATTCTCCCGTGTTAGTTCCGTGCCCCTTTTGGTTGTTTCGGGTTCATCTTCCCGGGTTACGCTTTCCATGTTTCCTTGACATCCCGTTTCACACTTTTGCGTAATTAAAAAAAGAGTCTCTGATTCCAGTGTTCCGTTTTTCGTAGTGTCCTTGTTTCGTATTTTGTGTTTCGTGTTGTCGCGTACGCTTTCTTCCACGTTCCACTGCTGTTGGCGTGTTCCACATTTCGTGTTCCATTCTTACTCCGTGTGCGTCGTTCACGTTCCACATTACGTGTCCCGTTTTTTCTCCGTGTGCCTCGTGTTTCACGGTTATTCCCGCCATTATTTTCCTGGTTTTGTGTGTGTGTTCCGGTTGGCGGCAGGTGGACGGAACGGAGGACCGACCGATCACTATCAGAAGGGCTCCGGGCACCGAGCGCGACGAGGTGATCTTGAAAGGAGAGGACGACGAATCCAGGGTGCTGGAGATCCTGCATAGCTACTACATTATCGAGGTGGGAAGGAGACCGAGAGATAAATGCGAGAAAGCGAATGCTAGAGAGCGAATGCTAGAGAGCGAATGCACGGGTGCGAGCTCGAGAGGGCGAGGGCTAGAGCGCGAAAGGGTAGATCGAGAGAACGGGTAGAGCGAAAGTTTTGAGCGAGAGTGCGAAAGGATAGAAGGAGAAAGCGATTTCCTGCATAGCTACTACATGATGGAGGAGGGAAGAGGAGACCGAGAGATAAATGCGAGAAAGCGAATGCTAGAGAGCGAATGCACGGGTGCGAGCTCGAGAGGGCGAGGGCGAGAGCGCGAAAGGGTAGATCGAGAGAACGAGTAGAGCGAAAGGTTTGAGCGAGAGTGCGAAAGGATAGGAGGAGAAATCGATTTCCTGCATACCTACTACATTTTGGAGGTGGGAAGAGGAGACCGAGAGATATATGCGAGAAAGCGAATGCTAGAGAGCGAATGCACGGGTGCAAGCGCGAGAGAGCGAGGGCGAGAGCGCTAAAGGGTAGATTGAGAGAACGGGTAGAGCGAAAGTTTTGAGCGAGAGTGCGAAAGGATAGAACGAGAAAGCGAAATAGAGCGAGAAAGCGAGAGCAAGAGAAGCGAAAGTGAAAGCGAGAGCGGCGTAAGAAACGGAGCGAATGCGCGAATGCGCGAGGAGCGGAATACGCAAGGAGAGCATGCGCAAGGGGCGAACGCGCAAGGAGCGAACGCGCGAGGAGCGAACGCGCGAGGAGCGAACGCGCGAGGAGCGAACGCGCGAGGAGCGAACGCGCGAGGAGCGAATACGCGAGGAGCGAATGCGCGAGGAGTGAATGCGCAAGGAGTGAATACGCGAGGAGCGAACGCGCGAGGGATGAATGCGCAAGGGGCGGTGGTGCGAGGAGCGAACGCGCGAGGGGCGAACGCGCGAGGAGCAAAAGTGCGACGAGCGAACGAGCTAGGAGCGAAAACGCTAGGAGCCAACCCCCGGCCGCTGACTCGGAGATTTTGGCGCGACAGGCGTTTTTATTCAGAGGCTTCGCCCCTTTTCCGCTGTAAAAACGATGAGCTGTAATTCCGGCCTAATTCATTTTTCGTCGGTCTATGTTAAAATGCATTTGACGCGTCGCACCTCGATGTTTTTTTTCCCCCGTATGTACGAGTATACTGTACATAGTGTAGTAGCACACACACAGCCTGAACAGATAGGTTTCCACGTCGAAATCCTCGATCGTACAGCTGATGCTTTTTATTTTCATACACATGATTCATACCCAGTACACCTGGTGTACCACGCCACCATTAGCTCTTGAGTTGGGGCAAAAGTTTCGTTTGGTTGTAATGCGGCAACCTGTCTCTCGCTTGCGAAACGCCACAGGGTTTCACGATCGATGGGGAGATCGAAGAGGGCAAAGACTACCGAGAGCAGCTCATCTTCGTTGAAGGTGGGAAGAACAAATGGCAACAGAGGGGGAGCCCTCAGCTAGCCTCGCCAGTTTATGTAGCTTGGAAAACAAACGCCTTGCCGAAGCAGCCGCTGTTTCATGCATTTCCATTGGGTTTTCTTTCGTCCCACCGCTTTTACTTGACCAAACCGTTCATGGCCTCACTTAAATATGGCAATCGCCCCGGTGGTCTAGTAGTTAACCAAAAAGACTGCCGAGGTTGAGGTCAGGGGTTCGCGTCTCCGTATGAAGACTTTTATTCTCAAATGACACCAACTGTCGAGAGCACCTAATTATAGTCGTGGGCAGGTACAATCCGACGAGAGTCGACGAGGAAAAAAAGTGCTCAAATATTGTCGCGATGCACATGCAAAGCACGTACCCGTAGTGGGGAGGACGGAGAAGAGCCTACTGTTGACCCCGGATCTGAGTTACGACTAAGAGGGAGAGACAAAAGATGACGAAGACAGTAAATGGGATGAACAATATATGTATACATATTCCTGCTGCCGGAGTACCTAGCGCCAGCTGTACTATCTTTGATATTGGTTAATCAAAAGTACTCGCTCTTCCCGCCGGGTGGACCCGAATCGCACCGCCTCGCAGGTGCTCGAGACCCTTTTGAGGTGGACGGCGTCGAGTCTTCCATCAACGGGGTTGTGATCCAGAACATGGTTCTCAGGAGGGCGGCCAAGGAGTGCATCCGGTTCCGATACTTCGTCACCAACTCGATGGTGCGCTTGTGTGACATCCGTTACTGCGGGGTGGAGGACTTCGAGCTAGGCTCCAAAGGAGAAAACGGGGAGGGCGTCTGTGAGTATTGCTGTTTTTAACGCAGCTGTAGCACCTCAAGGGGGTAGTATACCGTAACTACAGCAGGACCAGTACCCTTTTTTGTAGGGATGGGCACTGGCACAGTATGTACTGGCAGTAGTAATCTACTGATTGACCCGGCCAGTACATTCGCCGGTAGGTTTTTTCTCACGTACGTCCAAGAAACACGCCATATCACAGTACGGAAACCCACTAAATGCGTTTCGGAAGGAGAGGGGAGAGGGGAGAAAGGAGAGACACTACACTGCTGCAATCCAGTAAACTGATTGATTTTGACGACAGTATAATCGCTACTGACTGAGTCAGCCAGTGCAAAAAAGTCATTGTGGCATACCTGTCATTACTCGTACCTTTAATAATCGTACATACCTGGTAGGAGTTAGAGCTAAATTGTATTGTTCGACGTACGATGCGTACTTTCAAGGTAGGCGAGCACCGCTGAGGGCAGGGAGAGAGGCAGGATAGGGGTGAGGGGGGACGAGCGGGTACTATTATCTGCGCTGGAAAATGCTTGGAAACCATGGTACTTTTGAAGTTTATAGTACCTCTTGTGAACTGGAGGTGATGGTGACGGTGGCGGGACGACGATGATGTAGTGATGAGGATGAGCTATGGTGGTAAGGATGCTGATGCTGATGGGGGTGTTGATGATTCTGATGTTTCTGGCAGATATCGGGACGGCAACAAATCAGTGGGACGATAAGAACCGTCTAGACGGCCCGGATGTGTGCCAAGGGAACGTCGTCACGGACAACTTCATCGACACACAGGTATATAGGTGCCTTTTAGCTTTTTTGGTTGGTTACGGTACGTAGCCATTATTTTTTTTTTTCCTACTCTCCTCTCCATTGGTCGGCACCGCCGGTTTCGTTTGTTTTGATTGCTCACGATTAGCAACACAACGCTGTTACTTGGTTGTCTTCTTTCGGGAATGTTTAACAGTGATCAACGCTGAAGTTCACAATGTACATTGTCGCATGACCAACGCAGTAACACTACGTAATAATGATGCTACCATCAGAGTTGGCCACCGAAACCGTTCTTCGGTTGAACCGGAAACCGAAATCCGGTTTGCGGAAATCGAAATCCGGTTTTAGCGAGAACCGAAGCAGGACATTTCAAATCCGGTTATTGGGTTATTGAAAAATGACCGAAACCGGATATAACCGGATCGGTCATTTCTGCTCGGAACCGACATAATCTTAATTCGATTTTCAGACAACCGACCGACCCACAAAGGCTTCGGTGCCCAACTATGGATACTTACATATGTCGACCCTGAGGCTCTGATCAAATCCGGGGCGATCGCCGGCCTGCATCAATAGGTACAACATGTCCGTCTCCAACAAACGAACGTGCACACGTGCGACCGACATATCAGCCAGGTGCAGATTCAAGTATTATCAATCAATCCGTTTGGTAGGCCTTTGATCTGCCTCCCCGCTGCCCGCTTACCTACTCTACTTGCGGTCATACGGCAATGGAAAATATCAGTTTTGAGGAATAAACTCGATCTCACAGCTTGTTTTAGTTTTTTTTTTCAAGTTTTTCCAAATATACCCGTAAAAATTATTGGAGAGGCCCGTCGCAGGCGCAATCGAAGTATCACACGTTGCTTGCTAAACGACGAGTTTCGACGAAATCCTCGATATTCAACGTCATTTTTTTTTTTTTTTTCTTCATCTTGTAACAGCAACTTCGTAGTAATACAATACAAGACGCCCCAGATTTCAAGGTTTGCCGTTCAACCCCTCGAGACCTACTCGCAAGTTTTGGAGATATTCGCTTGCAATGAAAAGCTGGATAGGTTTTGCACTACCGTAAGACACGCACTCCTCTACGGACGAATTTCGAGGCTGGACTTTTCGAAAACGGGGAGAGCGCAAACGCAGAGCCATTCCACTCTGTACCGAAACATAAGCACCTTTTTTATTGAATATGAATGTCTAAACGTTGCTTATATTTCGGGACAGAGCCATACATACGTCTATGAAAATACGTCGACGCGTTCTGTCCAACGCGACCATTTTCGCTGTGTATACCCTCCTTGTTTTTGGAGATATTCAGCTAAGAAATTAATCCCAGGTCTAATCCCAGAAGGTGGGTTATCGCTAGCGTGTTACATACCAGTACACGGTATTTTAGAATAGAAGCGATTGAGAGTATACTGCTGTGTCGTATACCGGAGTTGTCGAGCGTTCTGGCGGCGTTATGGCGATGGACGCTTTGTCCCGAGCTACGTTAGAACGTGGTTGCTTCCAAATCGTTTGTACGCCCTCACCACATATTCTGTATGCATGTCACACAGCCCAGCCAAATCGATCGCTCTGCAGCCACAAGCCAACGATGCTGGAGACGTACACTGTTGATCATAGCTTAGGCGGGCAGGAGCGTGTTGGTGTTGTTGTTGTTGGCGATATTGTTGTGGCGACATCCTGTCATCGCCGATTAGTATTGAGTGGCCGGAAGCGAAACAACCGCAAACGTTACGAAAGCGAACATAAACACAAAATACAAGTTTGTGGCAGTGCGAGCAGTCTTTCGGATGAATGCACACGTGCAAAGGTACACATCAGACCTCGGGTGGTTTCAGCTGCCGACAAGCTCTTGACTGCTGCTGCAACATGGTGTGTGCTTGACTCAATCATTTACCTGGTATTCACGTCGGATTCCTGGTACAGGATGTTCTTTCAGTACGTCTGTGACGTTTTGGTTTCACTAACCTTACCTTGTAATACCTGTCCCGCGCGGTAATCTAGGGAAGCGAAGGAGCGGAAGTAAAGGAAGGCTCCATCAAAAATTTAATCCAGTTCAACCAAATCTACGGCCAGCTGGCGGAGGAATCTGGAGGTGAGCGCTTGATTTTGATCACCTACCCGTTGCAATATGACAACGTTTCACGCTACGGCATCTAGGCTACGCATTAATGTTGAATATCGCACGATAATAGACACGATACGATGCCGATAAACGAAAACAAAATAATGGTACGTGTGATTTTGAGGTTCTCGGTGCATCAAAATTTCGTTCAGTGTCGGCATAAAAAACTCGGGCATGGCAGAGGGAATGAAGGACAAAACACGATCGATACGATTTCTCGATAATTCGAGGAATGGAGGGCAAAACACGTTCGAAATGATTTATCGTTATCTGTGTATATACATGGAAACTTTCGATACGAAATGGCAACACTAATACGCTTACATGTGGCAGCGGCGGTTTCGTCGTGGTCGTCCGCGTCATCGGACGATCGTTGATGCTTTTTGCTGATAGGCCAGCTCTTCCCACCCTTGTCATGACCGCTTCTGTTTCGTTTTAGTCGTTTCTCGCGATGTGCCGGGTGTCGGTGATCATCGAACGATCGTAGCGATGATCGGTCTTAATCTTGTAAACGTTTTTTTGTGTGTGCGGTGAAGTGTTTGTTTTTTTTGCATGCACCTGTCATCGCGGCAAATCAGGCCTGGCGGGATGAATGTTGAAACGGGAAAGGAACCGTACCCGTATTGGATAAACCTTTCCCCTCTGGCACGCTTTGGCCATGCAACCAATCGCACACATACCGGTAGCAGCCCACCACATTGTGTCATACTAATTAAGTACCTTGTCGTATATATGTATCACGATCCCACGCAGCTTGCAAAGATGAGTTTCGACGAAATCCTCGATCTCACAGCTGTCGTTTTTTTTATTATTTTTTTTCAATATGTATCACGATATGTATATACGTATATGCATACCATCTCGAGAAAAAGCCCTTCAAAAGCTGAGAGTTGTGTTGCTTGTTTTTCAAATGCACCACCTCTTGACCAGTAGTTATATATATATACATATACATATGATACCATCTCGAGAAAAAGCCCTTCAAAAGCTGAGAGTTGTGTTGCTTGTTTTTCAAATGCACCACCTCTTGACCAGTAGTTATATATATATACATATACATATGATACCATCTCGAGAAAAAGCCCTTCAAAAGCTGAGAGTTCTGTTTTGTTTTTCAAATCCACCACCTCTTAACCGTCGAGTGTCGCGAGGCGTATCCTACTGTTCTTGGGTAAACAAGGGTGTGTCTAGTACCGTGTTACTCTGGGGTACCCGGATACCAAACCTGGGTATATCCAAAGCTCTTCACCGGTCATGACCCGACCTAAGCGGGTTGTTCCGGGAAGTTTTTGACATGTCACGGGTCGGGTCGGGTCTGGAGTTTTTCACAACTCTCACGGATCAGGTCGGGCCAACCTTATCGACCCGACCCGACTCGACCCTACCTGAACCGCGAGGTTTGACCCGACCCATGAACAGCCTTCGTATTTTTTTGCCACATCCGGGTAAGGACATACCCGCGGGCACATCCAGAGTATGTATTGAAAACAACAACAACAACAGCTGTGAGATGGAGGATTTCGTCGAAGCTCATCTTTGCTAGCTGAGTGTGATACTTCGATCGCACGTACTTACGGGTTTTGTATGTCCTCATGCAGGATGTACATCCCGCATGAGGGGAATATACACCCTACTGAAGCACACTGTCTGGTATGTTTATATCATACGTACGCATAACCTTGTTCATCACGCCCCCCTAGCACCGAGATTCGCTCTGTACCTGTTCCGGCGGTTGTCGCCGCCTGCAGTATCAAAGACAACCCCCCCCCCCCCCCCCCGTGTCCTCACTACGGTCATTCGACTACGGCCATGCATGAAAATGAAGTACCCCCCCTCCTCCCCCTGCTGCATGGGGTCAATTTTCTCGTCTTGTCTTTTGGTCGTTGTCCCCAGGCATCGGCGTTAGGGGGTCCTTCAACGTCGTGCGGTACAATATTATCGTGGAAGCGGTAGGGGCGTGCGTCCGCATCGGCGGCAACAAGGTTGACGGCGAGCAGTACGGAGAACACAACGAGGTGCGAGTACTATTAATACTTGATAATACACCCTGCATGAGGACATACAAAACCCTTGATTACGCGCGATCGAAGTATCACGCCCAGCTAGCAGAGATGAGTTTGGACGAAATCCTCGATCTCACAGCTGTTTTTTATTTCAATGTTTTTAAATAATGCTATTATTAGAATACACCCTTCTTCTTTGTTACATGTTCCGCAGAAAACGTCCGACTCTAATTCCAAGTTGTTCAAATATTGTCTCGTTTTTTTTTTTGGTCTGAAAACAACCACTAATGCCGATTTTTAGGCATGCGAAAAAAAACGGCTCTTATCATGCTGTGTTGCGGTATAATGACACATTTCCCCCTCTTAATTTACAAGTACCAAAAGCAAGAAGGGAAAAAAAACATTTTTTTCGCTTTCGCGGTTGGAAGGAGTTTCGGGACTTGCGGTATTAATAGTACTTCAATATGCAGTATTATTGCAAGGGTTCGTTTGTGTACGTACGAAAGTACCTTAACCCATTCAGAACTGAGAAAAATATATCACACTAATTCCAAGTAGTTTGTCCCCAAATCGAGTGGCAAACCTGTGACCGCGGAAGTCGTTCCCAAGGAAGTTGGAACGGTTCTTATCGTGAAAACCGCGGGAGACAGCAACATCAACTAAAAATGTGCTACAACGATGGTACACGTGAAAAGACAAATCGGCACGCCATTTTTTTTTTCCCCGAGTCCCAGACAGGGACAGGGTATACTAAAATCAAGTAAAACAAAAACAGAAGAAAACATGTTTTTTCGGCCCCTTGAAGCGTGCATTTACCCGGGTATTACCCGTACTCGGAAACTTCTGTGAGTTATGTTGTAAGATACGATATTCATACATAACACCCGCACCCGGAACTTCTGCAAGTTCTGTACTCTCGTGCCACAATACCAGGGGTGCGGGTACAGCATGTTCATACCTGCCCCTGTGAGTCATGTACGACACCTACACAGGTACCCGGAACTTCTGTGAATTCTGTATGACATTCATACCCGTACCCGGAGCTTCTGTGAAAAGTTTCGTGCGCCCGTGCCGCAATACCCGGGATACGGGCACAACTTTTTTTTACCTGCCCGGAACTTCTGTGGGTTCTTACCGGTAACTAATGCGTAAATACCATCCCTGATTGTTACCCCCCGAAACAAACAAATGGGTTCGTGCTGGTACCTGTTAAGTCTGTTTTTCTACTCTGTACGTACCAGTAAATTCTCTATTGCAGCTAACACTGCTGATGTAGCCAGTTCTACAGCTGTAGTCTAAAATAATCAGCTCTTGATTTGTTTTTGTATATATTGAGACACCAAGACCTCACGTTCGTGGTCTCCCCTTGTTGACAGGTGTACGGCAACGAATTCATGGGGTGCGAGTATGCCGCAGTCAAGGTGCAAGACAGCCCTCAAATTATCTGCGAGAACGACGTCCAGGACCCTAACAACCCGGACGACGAGGTGAGAGTTGCTACGAGTACAGCAGTACCAGTAGCCGTAACAGTAGGTTGCCATATTATTAATATCAGTAGCAGTAGCAGCAACAGTAGCCGTTGCACTATTACGGAGGACCATAGTAAATAGGACCAAATATTGTTGGTAAAAATAGGTAAATATATAGGTTTTAGTGTATACCGTAGGTCCTGTTTACTAGTGTTTACTGTGGTCCCCCGAAATAGGTTGTCATACTGTTATTAGCAGTAGCAGCGTTACGTGTTTGTACAACGAAGCTCTCCTAACCAAGCACGAGTGAGTGTGCTACAGCAGCAGCTGGAGCAGTAGGTTGCGTAGCAGCAGCAGCAGTAGGTTATCATATGGTACAGCAACGCCCTTCTCACCAAGCACACGTCAGAGACAACGCGAGACCTGCTCAATAGACTAATAACCTGGAAGGGTGTGTGTCTCGGGCAGAATCTCTCAACAGTTGCCACAACAGAGCTGTAGCGAAGCTTTACACGAATTTCCATCATGCCACACGGTGTAAAATAGTCATGAGGACGTACGAGACACCACGTTTTGTTCGCACCTACATGAAACTCCTCCGCTCCCTCTCCCCCGCCAATTTTCGTAATGCCGCCCTTGATCACCCAACCGCCTCCCCCCCCCCCCCCCCCCCCCCCCCCCCCCCCCCCCCAATTTTCGTAATGCCCCCCTTGATCCCCCAACCGCCCCCCCCCCCCCCTCCCCTCCGCCACCCCTTGCCCTGTGCAAAGAAACATGTATCTCCAAAAAAAAAACGGCGTGAGCGTTCGACACCGAATATGTTTCGTGAATTTACCCTATAACCAACCTGTGCCCCCATCAGTTTCCTTCCCACCCTTGATCACCCAATCACCTTGCCATTAGCAAAACGTTTCTTTGTAATATATGGAAACAATGTAATGAGCGCCCAAATATTGGAGGTGTCTCTATTAGGAGTAGAAACGGTGCTCCGTCTCGAAAGGGGTGCGTGGTCGATGGTCAAATTACTAAGGCAAGCAACAAATGAGTACCCCCCCCCCCTTGCTCCGCCTCCGTTTTCATTCAAAACCTCGGCAGTACCTAAGGGTCAGGGGAGACAAGGCATCGAACCACCAAGACATCACGGAGAACTGCCCCTCCAACCTTATGATCGTGGTGATCCCCTCTGTGCCAGACCCGTCCGACGACGACGATTACGTACTCTACGCGGCGGGAGATGACAGGGACGACAGGCCCGACGATGACGACAACTTCATCGTCTCGGACGACGACGAGGATGATGAAGATGATGACGAAACCGCTGTAGCGGCCGGGGACGGTTCGGGCGGATACGAGTACCTCGGGTGCTACTCCGACAGCGGAACCGGGAGGATCCTGAACACGATGGTGTACGACGACGCCGGGAACACAGTCGTGGTGAGTTTTTTATAGGTGTGTAGTACCTAGGTATACATGTACCTGGTATGTTCTTGTTTGTTTCCCCCCCCCCCGTGTTGGATGCTGTTGGTTTGGCTGGTTATTGTTGGCGGTGGTCGTGGCAGTGGTGGGGGGTATTACGTAACGATGGTGGTATTGTTGTTTTTTGGTGGTAGTACTAGTGTGGTGGTGGAGGTGGTGTTGATGCTGACTATTGTTTTTGGTGGTCTGTTTATGTTGGTGTATTTTAGAGCTGAAATAGTGGGCTGTGGTGGTGATTTTGCTGTTGATAGTGATGGCGATGTTGCGTGTACTTGTTTGTTTTTGTTGTTGTGTTTTAGAACTGGTGCTCGTCTGGCGAAGGCATGAAGAATGCACGGGCTTTCTAGTTTGGCTATTACTAGACAGGAGAAAGCGTCCGAGTAGCACTGACGAAGAAGGGGAGAAGGGTCTTCTACCTTTGAGTCGTTTAGACTCACGACTCGCACTCGAGACGGAAATGCTTCCGAGTAGGACTGGCAAGGAAATTGGGGGAATGGGGCAAAAAAAAATGGTTTGACCTCGGATGAATACCCCGCCAGGACGCTTGGGGGGTGTACTGCTGACTTGTTTCGTCCTTGACTTACCCGGCGAACTGTTCTGTACCGCACTGTTCAGCCACTTTCTCTCTCCCCTTCCGTTTTTGTGTGCGCCTCAACGATTCTCGCTTCGAATTATCCTTCTCCCTTTTCCCGCCGGCCCTAAATTTGTGTCGTCCTTGTTTTTTTTTGCTTTCAGAGGTGCGTGCTGGCCTGCGCAGCCTACGGGGAGACGTACGCCGGTCTGCAAGCCGGATCAGAGTGAGTGAATCATGAAGCGTCCAGCAAGATATTTTGTTTTTCAACCAAACGAGCAGGCCAACAGGTACAGCAGTTCCACTACTTGTTGCTATCCTGCAGTACCCGCCGCCCAGCTTCTTTTTTTCGTACTATCAATAGTATTTTTTTTCAGTATGCTTTCCATTTTTGTTTATCGTGTTTTTGATTCCTTGTTTGCCTTCTTCACGTCTGCTTCTGCTCTACAACCTGCTTCGCGTTTAGAGATACGCATTGCTTTTCCTTTTTCCCGCCTCTCGTTTTATGCTGTAATGTGCTTCTATGATATTTTATCATTGCCGACGTGCCATGAACCGAACCGAACCGAACCGAACCGAACCGAACCGAACCGAACCGAACCGAACCGAACCGAACCGCGCGCAGGTGCTGGTGCGGAAGCCCGTCATCCTACGACACGTACGGGTCGGGATCGTGCGACTACGACTGCACGGGGGACTCGGGCAGCACATGCGGAGGAGACTACGCGTTCAGCCTGTTCATCATCTACGGAGATGGGCGGGCGGATGATGGTGACCAGGGGGACGACGATGGCGGGATCGGCGGCGATGAATGTAAATATTCCGGCATTTTCTGTGGATGCGAAATCACTTTGTGTGTTGTTCTTACTGTTGTTGATACAATTAATACATGTTTCACCCCTCGTAAGCATCATGATCTACAGATAGATCGTATAGTTCCTCACCTGCCGTTGTGCGAGGTTGTGCTGGATCTGCATAGTGTTGAGATCCAACCCAGGAAACATGAGCTACAGTAGCTCAGGCAGATTATGTATATGGCTCCCACCCTGAAAGATGTAGATCATAAAAGTAGAAATCGATGATCTGGTCGAGGTGTGATTAAGTTGCAATATATTTTAATTTACATGTTTTGCCTACAGAATATACAGAGCAAACAAAAAATATACCAATCTTTCTCAAAATATAAGCATCTTATAAATTAAATATCAATGTATAAAGTGTGCTTATATTACGGGACAGGCTGGTATATATTAGGGTCTTGGGCTTAAAACTTGTGAACTGAAAAGAGGAGTGCAACAGGCGTCTGGGGTCTCCCTTATCGGCGTGCACACACGGTGCAGGAGAGTAGAAAATGGTGGGGTTGTCCTGCCCCAAGACATCTCGGTCGCGACCAACCCACCCTTTTTATCCCCCCCCCTCAATGTTTCAATGTCGTGGTTCAGCGGGTGAAATAGCCCTAACCGACGATGGGACCGACGACGACCAGGACGACGGAAGAGGGGGAGGGTTCATCCGGACTGATGATACCGAGAGCGACGATGACGGGGGCGGGGGGCCGCTTCCCAGCGGAGACTACCTCGGGTGTTACCGGGACAGCGACTCTAGCCCCATCATGGACTTCGCCTATGAGGACGAGGATGACCTCACACCGGCGGTAAGAGAAATGGCCGGGAGCAAGGGGGGACACATGGGGGGAGGGGTACTCATTTGTTGCTTGCCTTGGTCATTTGACCATTGACCACGCATCCCTTTCGAGACGGAGCGATGGGGGAGCGGGGGGTGTACTTAATTTTCATGCATGGCCGTAGTCGTATGACCATAGACCCTCGCATCCGCGGCGGGTAGATTTTTTACGATCGGTTGCAGGCCGTTGCTGCTGGGGGGGTATTCACTTCATCCATGGCCGGAGTCGTATGACCATAGACCCTTGCATCCCTATGATGCCCCGACGGAGCTCGTCGGGGTTTCACCGACGAGACAGATAGTGCTTGCGCCAAGCGTGAAGCGCCGTGAGGTGTTAGGCGAGAGAGGAAAAAAAACGGAAGATGTTGCCCAAATAACTCTATACCAGGTGCAGCTCCTGCAAACGCGTAGCCCACGGCGGGGACTGCGGACTCTGTATTGTTGACTACCTCACAACGTGCTACTTGAAGCGTCGTATCATAAGAGACATATCTGATGCACAGCTTGAGGGTAAAAAAACGGAAGGCGGGTAAACTCGAAGATTTTTGTGTTGATATTTTTTCGAGACGATTATGATGAGAGCCACGACTCTCGAAAGGAATTTAGTAAACAAAGGTGTCTTCAACATTGAGTTATTGACGATGTTGGAAATGTCCTTGCTGCGAGAGGGGGACCGTTGTTTGCTTGGCAGCACGGGTTGATTGCTTTCTTGAAAAAAAAAAACGATAAGATGAACACGGGGTGGTATGCAGGGGACGTTAGGAGTTGTCGCGATGTTCGATTTAGTCCAGTAGGCTCCCCCTTCAGCGAATATGTCAAAACGGCGGTTCAGATATTTGCGCTACAGAGGAAGGGTTGGATGTTCTTCTCTACCCAGGCGTCCCTAACTATACCTGATGCTGTGCCCCGGAATTCCGAAAATGATTAATACTTGATCAATCCTTAAAGTTGTCCTCTCCCCGATCACAACACTTAAATCATGTTAATCTTGAAAGTTTTCTGCGTATTTGTCATACGTGGTACATGCGAGTATTTTAACTATTTCGAAGTCGAAGTTCCCCGCCAATAACAGTTTTATTTTCAAGTCATGTTATTGTGGCGTTGAGTTGGTTGACTAAATTTTGCACAATTCAACCATTGCCCTCTCCACAATCTTCGCTGTCATACCAAGTACCAGGCAATATCATTCATTACAATCACGCTGTGTTTAGAAAAAATGGTATTTTCGTGTATGTATCAAATGGACATTGTGTACTACATTAGTCACGATTTCTCTTCTGGCCGCGGGTCTTTTCTCGCGCTCTCGGCCACGGGGCACGCAGTAAGAGGCCCGCGTGTACACGCGCCTCAAGTTTGGGCCATGGCCGAGGTCCGTGGCGCGTGCTCTGGGCATTAATAGTCACGAAAACTGGCAAGTAACTACTTACGGGATATGTTTCCGCCGAGCTAGAGCCTGCCAGGACAAAACAAACCACCATATTTCAAGATTGATTATGCTCTGCTCTGCTGCTGGCTGCTGCTGCTGGCTGCTGCTGCTAGCTGCTGCTGCTGCTGCGGTATCATGTCCGATTACACTGTCCAGGTACTCCTTACTATGTTGCAGCCACGGAATAAGAGCAGTTGCACATCAAGCTCTTCCTGTTGTGACGGCTTACGGGCGGTGCACATGTGTGTGTGCCGTGTTTCCTGTCGACCTACTACGAAGTAGGAACGAACACGTTTTTTACGTAATATCAGCAAGGGTAGGACGACGATGATTCGAACGCATATTCTCCGCATTGCAAAATGAACCGCGCAGCCACGGTACGCACTACAACAGCACCAGAAGCGGTGCAACAGCGGTACAACAGGACCAGCGCTTCACACTTTGGCCTTTTATGACAGCCACAACTAGCGCTTTCATATTCGTGTGCAGTGTTCAACAGGAGGTACAGGCCATAATGATGTGCACATTTCCTCGTACATTTTTATAACCAAGCACACGCCGTCGAACCTCATCCTGTTTTACAGCAGTACTCAGAGGTAGATACCTGGAGTATAGACAGTAGGGACGTCTGATGGCGACGATGCTCCCACTTTTGAACTTGCGACACCCCCCGGAATTTGAAGTCAACAACACCCCGAAGGCGAAGCTTGTATATATACGAAGTATATCGACGTCATCACACTCAGCTTTCAAAAATAAGTTTCGACGAAATCCTCGATTTCACAGCTGTTTTTTTATTTTATAAATACATACCTGGTGAAGGGTTGGTGTTGATTTGTTGTATTCGCTATTCGCGCACACACAATACGAAGTCATGGAAACATTTTATACATATATATATACCTGGTATGTAGATATGTACGGTTTTATGTCCATACTGGTATACATGGAATTGAGAAACTGTTGGTTTCGGGGAAACAAAACGTATACTGTGTCTCTGTTTTTTAGTACATCTGCGTTTTTTGTCTCTCTCTGTCCCTCTCCCAACACCTCTTCTCTCTCTTTCTCTCCCCTATCCACCCCCTCTACCTACAGGTCTGGCGCCAAATTTCACTCGAACTTGCTGGCTGGCTTTGTTACTAACGTTTTTGTTCGTTTCTTTCGTCATTTTGCTGCTCGTCCCATACGCCGTCGCCGCTTCGTTTGTTGCGTTTGCTGCCCACTTTCAGAGCTGCATCGAGAGCTGCCGAGATGAGGGGGACTCGCTTGCGGGGGTGCAGGGGGGAGCGCAGTGAGTACTAGGTTATACTTGGTGCTAGGGTATCACATGTTTTTTTCCGCCTACCCCCCCCCCCTCCCTCTTCCAGTCAGTAGAGATTACCACTTATTCAAGAAAGAGACAAAGGTTGAGGTACACTATATGCGAGACAAAGGGAATAACGCTTAACCAATGGTTGATTTGGTCTGATGTGATTGGCTCGGGGTTAGGGTTATAGTTTGTACGCCCTCCCCTCTGCGTATATTGTCCCGCGTCACGAATGGAGCTGTTCAGAATGTAACTGGCGTCCTTCCTTCACGCGTGTGTGCGTGCGTTCGTGTGTGTGCCGATGCTCGGGAATATTCATGCGTTGTCACTCTTGATATTTATTGTTTTCGACATGGCCATACAGAATCCATCGACATTTATTGCCAATTTACATGATTTGCCATGCTACTGCTGTCATCCGTGTACATATACATATATATATATATATATTCGTTGGCAACGTCAACGGTATCATCATCATAACGACATTCTGCCATGGTTGGTGCCACTTTTTTTAGCGGTGGTCTGTCACTTTGTCAGCGGTATATAGATGTACTGTATGCTCATCGACAATCTCGTTCGCGAATATCCATTGTTTTCGGCAGGTGCTTCTGCGGCAGCTCGGACAAATTCGACCGTTACGGGAAAACGACGTGCAGCATCCCCTGCACCGGAGACTCCTCCCAGATCTGCGGCGCGCGCGCGGCTTCCAGCGTGTATCGCGTCGACTGATGGAAATCGAACGCCAAAATTCCGAATCGGAAGTGAATCCGAAATTGAAATCGGAAGTGAAATTTGTCGTGGTTCGCCCTGCTCTTACCTCCTAAATGTTTCAATAGGAGTGAACGAAGAACGACTACGTAGAGGAAGACGGGGGAGATAATTTCTTGGCTGGGCGAGTGGGAGGGGGGGGTTGGGGGGGGCGTGCGACTACAGTAGTAGTGCTTTGAAACCGCTCGGCGTAAGCAGACGCGTAAGGTAAGTGTGGCAGGAGCGTAAGTTAAGTGTGTAGTCTGTAGGATGAGGAGGGGGGAGAGAGGAGGGGCGGGGGGGCGGGGGGGGGGGAGGGGGGCAAGGTGTTTCCACCGTTGCTTTGCTCTTTGGGCCGGAACCTAAAACGGTGAATGTTTTTCTTCTTTTTTTGCTTGTCTTTTCTGTCTAATAGCGCCCTACCAACCGCTTGTGTATACATCGTGCGCGCGCGTTCCTCGCAGGGTTCTCCTACTGCAGAAAAATGCACTGCGTTGTTCAGACGGTAGAGTGAGCCCTTGCTTGCCACAACCAAGCATGCCCCCCCCCCCCCTGCTCGTGGTTCCTTGGGGGGTGGTGCTTGTGTTAGGTGCGGTCGTGGTCCTCGAAGCGAGAGGCGTGTGCCCCCCGTTTTGTTTTGTTTCGATTTGATTTGTGCCGTTTTGTATTGTTTTCGTTTGATTTCTTACGCCAGGCTTTTTATAGATCTTTATATGACGAGCGGGCGGCCAAAGGGCGGGGGCTGCCGCTAACTATAGGTAAACGGTGCCGCGTATTCGTTTTTGTTTCGAAGGCAATTTGCGACGTGTGGGTATGTGTGTGAAAGACGGGAAACGTTCCACGACCGTGTGAAGTTGCCCCTTCTTATTCCCTTTCGTTGCTGTTGCCTCATTTTCCTTTTTTTTTTGCTGTTTGTTTCATTTCGATCTTTGGACTTCGTCTAAGGAGCTTCTCTTCAAAAATAGCTTTATCACTGCCCGGGCGGGCTTTTTGTCCCTTTTGTCTCCCCTTCGTTGTCAAATTTCGCCCCGAGGCCTTTGTTTGTGCACCGTTGCCGACATCAGCCGGATGTAAGCACTGCTGGTCTCGCACGGTTCTGTTTTTAAACGAGCGGGAGAGGGAGGAGCGGTGGACACCGCGGTTGATCTTAACCGACAGTTATCTCAACTAGCCAGCCAACCCCAACCCCATCCCGCACTTGGTTTCGCGTCGTGGGGGCTTTTTTTTTATTTTCAAGTTCCGTGGTTTGTTGAACCGTTTGTATTTCCCCGCCTTCCCTTTGGCTTGGTTTGGATGACGTTATATTTTATTTGGTTGGTCGCGTTGCCCTTGCTTGGTTCTTCCGTCTTTTTGGTCGATTGGAGTCACGCGGATGTTTTTGGTTTGTGATACAAACGAAATCACAAAGGAGGGCATCGGTGGCGAGCAGATATGGGAGGGGAGAGAGGGGAGGGGGGGGGCGGAGGTGAAAAAAAGATCTGCGCGTGAACCTTCAATTGACAGTACGCTAAGTTTGGCACGACATGAAACCGGCGCTCTTCAAAATATGGCGACCGGCAATCTACAGATAAGGGGGGGGTGGGGGGGAGGGGCGGTCCTGGTCCCTTCCTTGGTAGTTAAGTTATTCGTGTCCTTAGACGGGGACGCTAGAAACACCGCGAACGATTGGTTGCGGGAAACTGAGGCCAAATCGACGTGGATTTACGTAAAAAAAGCTTACGGAGCTCGCGTAATCGTTGGTAGGTTTGATTTAGTTGTTGCTGCGCGCGCGTGGTACCGGTGGATTATATAAAAGCCAGATGACAGGCCTTAAACCCCCCCCCCCCCCGTCGTTTTTGTGTGCACCGTGTTCCTGTTGTTGCAAGAACAATCGCGAATTTGATAGGGTGACGCGGGTCGCGCCCCAGAAGAATATCCGCCACGACGGTTTGACTCCTGTGTTGTGCTCTATGGAAGGCGGTTGGTGGGGCGGGGTGGGGCTAATAGCCGTCCCCACCCCCTTCGACGGAAAGGCATGCATGGTCTTGTTTTTTGCTGATTGAATTGAGGCTGTCAATTTGGCGACCCTTAACTTTTTCATCTCGGCCGCATGTATGGACGGTTCACATGGTAATAGTTTGAGTCCCTCTATAATGTTGGGGCTTAAAGGTCAAAACGTAGGATGGATAGAAGCGGCGCTATTTCGGGTGCAAATGGTTGCGGCGATGAGCCCGCGCCGATGAACGGATGTCGACCTCTTTTATTTTGATTGGTGCCGCGCTCGTTGGAAGGTTAGGGCAGCGTAACTTGGACGCCTCTTGATTGGCTGCGGTCTCGAAACCTCCGGTTACGCGACGCCAATAGAACTACAGTAGGAGGAGACCCTTTGAGTTGTCCGTGCACCCTTTTTAGTCACGAGCCCTGCGAAGAGTTCAAAACGAGTGACATACGAAGGGTGCCAATCCTCGTTTTTTTTTTGGACGTTTTGCGATGACGGTTTCGCCCGTTACAGCAAGTTGGTCAGCGAGCGCTGTCTTGTCTTTAAACTGTATTTCTCCTACCCAAGTAGAACGGGAGATTCAATGATTGAGCAAGGCGCTTTTTGGAAGTGTCTCCTCAAAGTTGGGATTTATTTATGAAGCAGGGCGCTTTTTGGGTGCCTGGGGGGGGGGCGTTTATGTGAGTGCAGCTTGCGAGCGAGCTCATGGCTTGGGAGGTGAGTGGTGTTGGTAAATTCGAGGAGAAAGGAAAAAAAACGGGCGGAGTCCGCGGCGCGGGTGATGGAAGGAGGTCGATTGGGACTGTGTCTGCCAGGTGGAAAACGGAGGATGGTGGCGTTTTCGTGACTTGCATGCTGCACCTGCATGTATGCATGCCGCCTGCATCTCTGCCCGTGCCTTTATTTTTCCTATTTTTTTTGTGTGCGCAGTGTCTCGTTTTTTTCTTTCTCGTCGTCTTTATGCTCCCCACCCCTTTATATATCTGTATGATTGTTGTCGAAGGTTGAGTGATGGACCAGTGGAGTTTTTTTGGGAGCGCAAGAGCGCATCTTGGTGATGTGTGAAAATTGTTCGAAGATAGTCTGCTTCCCCCCCCCCCCCCCTCGTGCACAATTCGATGATTTGTGTGATTTGTATTATGTGTGTTGCATACGTATAGTTTTATCCCGTTTTTGCGAGTGCGACGTTGGGGGCAAATAGGCAACGTAAAATATTAGCTAATCTTGTCCTGGTGGCGCTATTATGACGACACCTGAGGGATGGGAGAGGGGCCTGGTACACCCACGGCGCATTAGTTTATTTTGAGGGTGAAGTGGGGTTGAGGAGATGGGGGGGGCTCCTGGTCTTGATGATATGGGGCACGTTCGATCGTGTTGTATTGTTGTTCACTGGTTTCCTTTCTTTGTTTCCCCGATAATAAAATGAAGTACATACAAACAAACAAACAAAAAACTGTTTTGAAGGTGACAAGGAAAAAACGCAACGCGGTTCCACAGGTTTCATGCAGACGTTTTCAGAAAACTTTGGAGCAACGCTACGACACGGCAAAGCCGCGGGTCGAAAAGGTGGATAATAAGTGGAAGGCAGCGCGTTTTGGAAGCGAATACGTATGGATGTACCAGGCATAGCACTAGAGGACTCCGCGCGAAATGCTTTTGACGCTGCCACGAGAAAATCCGCGATGCTTTAACCGTGGCATGGAGCTGATGGAGTACGGCTTGGGTGGGCGGCGAGAGAGGGAGGGAGGACGAGAGAGACAGACAGACAGACGTTTCATGCTTGGTTCATACATTGAAGGCTTTGCGAATACGGTACAATATCGTATCGTATTTGTTCGTGCGTGCGCCAATCAAACGATCTCAATTTTCACTTGTGTTTGCCTTTTTCGGTGCAAGATCAGGTTGGGTGTCTTTGTACACAGCAGTGTCTGCGCCGTACGTATACTTTTAGAACACCAATAAATAGTATTATCGAACGTGCCGAGCTAGGTTCTGGCGTATTCTTTCGGCGTTTCGGACGATCACCACCCGCACGTTTGAATGGGTCCCCTTGTTTTCGTTTAGCATATTACACGTTGATTTTGGTCAGAATGGGAGGCGAAACGCTCGCGATTGGTTTGTCTCTTTTGCTTTGGTATCGGCCTAAAAAGGGGGTATAGAGGCGACGTTGCAGCTGCAAAAAGGATGTCAATACAGCTTCGTTCTGGCTTCCACGACAGCATACATGGAATAGATGTTGATGGTAAGCAGGTAGTCGCTATTGCAGTAGGTTTGGCCGGAAACAAAAACATCGAAAGGCCTTCATACATTCGCGAGATGCCTCGTGAATCCGGTTCACGAACTGCAAATGGTACGTAGCGTTGTCAGCCGGGCATGCGCAGTGCTTTCTTTTTAGTTTTTCGGTGTGCTTGCTGCCTTTTGCTTTGTTGGCGCTGTTGCTATCGAGCCGTCGACTATTGATACTTGCGTCCGAAGGGCTATTCACATGCCAGTGTTGAATATGCCAGCGTCGATTGTTATCAAAACAAACGCGGTGAGCATCACGTTGCAGAGAGCCAATTAAAAACGTTTTACTCGTCGTCCGTATGGAGCACTCCGGACAGAACTGGAGGGAGTAAGTACGTCGTGGTGATATGGTATTGGATGTGTATATTAGTTTGTGTGTGTGTGTGGGAGTCGATGAAACTTCCTCTGCTATTTTCGAGGCTGTTGGCAAATTCATCTCGCTTTCTTTCAAGATTGAACGCAGCAAAGAAAGGCGTGCGTTGTGGCGCCGCCTCAGGTGTCCGCGATCTGGTCAAACGTCAGGTGTTGCCGCGTCGCTCCTGCGCCTTCATGTGTTCTCGTTGTCATTGTTGATTCGTAGGCACTGCTTTCTCTGGTAGAGCAATACTATTAGTTAACGATATTTATGATCGCTTTTTCCCCCGTCTACGCTACAGTATATTATAGCTGCCTTTTTTATAGGATATATATCTATATCTATGTGATCGACTGGCAATTGTTAGCGCATGTCATAAAGTAGATCACACACTGCTCTGTATAAAGCCCGTCGTCAACGCGGACAGCGAAGCATTCCAATATTCCAGGTGGTGGTGATGACCATAAGTCCTGCTGTAGGTATCATGTTCACATCCATGCCCGTGACTGATTTCAGGCATCTTCATTAAACAAATACCAGTAGGTGGTCATGGAGGAGCTGAGAGATTCTGAAATGTGCCTCGGGAACCTCTTGGCAGGAGCTTTCGAACTATAGGGGGTGTCTCTTATAGCCTTCGAGTGCGGCTACAGATGAACGGATGAGGGTCACCTCCTGTAGTGGGACTATTAACAAATCGTCCGGTAACATCTTGGATCAATGCACGGGCGTAGAACCCCTAACCCCAAACCCGACCACACTATTAGTGACCTGGAAAATTCCCAGAAATATCCTGCCGGACGAAATGCTAATACTATACGTAACCCTGTAGCTTTCGAAGGAGCCTATGAACGGAAGAACGGGAGGCTGCAACGAAGTGCACGACAGCGTGTTAAACCATCGTTGGCGGGGGGCACTTCATCGGGCTCAACAATATACCAGGTAATATGTAATACCATGCCTTCAAATGTCGAACAAAAACTGCCATATACTGTAAGGAAGGTAACCCACCCCGTGCGACGTGTGAGCCGGTCGCCCCGGTGGTCTAGCAGAAAACCACAAAGACTGTTGAATTGGAGGTCGAGGGTTCGAGTCTCCGTATGGAGATTGCTATTAACAAATGGCACCAACTGTCGAGAGCGCATATTATATCGTGGGTAAGCACAATTCGACCAGAGTTGACGAGGAAAGAAAGCGCTGAAACCTTCTCGCGATAAAAATGCAAGGCAAGAACCGTAGTGGGGGAGGAAGGACAAGAGCCTACTCTGTGACCCCGGATCTGAGGCACGACCAAAACGAGAAAGGAAGGGCGACGATAATAAATGTGGTTCAAAAACAAAAAGTGGGGCACCAACAGATAGCGAAAAGGGCGGTTTTGGAAAAAGCTCAGCCGAATATTTCCATAGATAGATGTATTGCTCGGCGTTTACACCTTCCCCATCGTCGAAAAACAGCAGCCTCGAAATTTCTCCGAGGAGGTGTGTTATTATACTATTAATAGTATATACCTGGTATGTGTTATACGGTGGTTGGTGTGGTGGGGGTGGTGGTGGTCATTTCGCAACGGCCAATACACCAACCAGTACGACGAAAAAAGGCACGAGCGCACACAGGAGAATACCTAGATGAGCATGCAGTACAATACACAGCAGTAACAGCATTCACGAACGAGACATGATAAGTGCGCCGACGAGCGCGGGGAGTAAGCTCTGGTCCTCCCTCGGCGACGAATAATCAAGGCGCGCTCCGTATGTAAGCAGATATGCACGAATGGGGAGGAGAGCTCTACCTTTGAAACCCCACATCTAGCCAAGACGAAGAAGGGAGATAAGATATGGCGCATAGCCAAGGGCACGAGGGCACGACCAAATATATATACCTGGTGCAGCACCGTTAGCCTATTGATTACGAGCGAATGCGATTTTCTAATTTTGAACAAGTCTCTCGTGATAGGTTACATTCCAAGCTGAATCTTGAGTCGGTACTTGATATCTTGATGTGTAGGAGTAGAGGTTACATATCGGAGTGTGCATGGAAAGCACCCGCCCCGTTAGCCTCGTTGCCCTAGAAAAAAAGTGTCTCTCACCCTCTAAATGATTATCCGACCAGAGCGAGAACCCGGGATGAGCACCCTCATGCCTCGGTTATTTTCGAACCTGCACGCAATGTTTCGTTCCTATTGAACAGCAAGTGTTTCCCTTTCTACTGCAGCTGCCGTACTATCGTACACCAGGTATATGTACTGCATATACGGCTTGAGTTTTCTGCTGGTCTGCAAACTAACATTTGACCACAGCAACCGTTGCCACGCACCAAGGGTCGCGTATATGTACCTATCTATGATGTGACTTGACGAACCAAAGGCGGCGCATGAGGCGTGACCGGAGGGTATATACGCGTAGCGAGCCAGGGGATGAAGGTTATCATTGGTGCTGTCACGCACTCGTGGATGACGACGGATGACTGCTGTGCTACGTACTGTCGGAGGCTGTCGAGGTTCAGCTTGGAAGGCAACACTACTACAGTTTAGTAGAGTACTCCTAGGCGAGGTAAGGCGAGGGGACAAACATGTGTCACCACGCTTCAAGTTCACCTGGCCGACCCAATGTTTGCTTGTTGCAGGTGTAGGAGCGCGATCCCAACGCCCACGCCGGCGGCTCCAACTCTGCCATGATGCAATGGTGAAGGACGCCCGCCTGCCACCACTCCCAAAACTGTGCTTGGCGTTTTTCGGCGGAGCTTGATTCCGGCGACTTTCCTTGACCGAATGGTGCGCCTGTGTCCCCCACCAATCCTGGAGATATCAGGACTGGTCGGTTTTCTCGGCCCCCCCTCTTGTTTGTTACTGCTGCTGTTACGGATGCTGCTGCTGCTATGGATGCTGCTGCTGCCGCCAGTGCCCCGCTTCCAGTTTGAGGCAGTATTGAAGATCGGCCTCGTCGGTACAGGACGTCTGGGCAGGCTGTGTGGTGAGCGGTGGCTGTGTAGGAGCGCCGGTGGAAGAGAGGGTCGGTGGGCTCTCGGGGGTCCGCAGTTTGTCGTGGATTGCAAGATAACAAGATCCACGGAGTCGCCAATCAATGTGAAAGCCTTCACCCGACTGCAAAGTGCGGGGCTGAAAACCCGAAACGTAGAAGAGGAGATGGCCTCGACGGAGCAAGACCGGTGGATGAAACGTCCTCCTCTGTTATCGTCTGGGCAACGATGCGCTGAGTGAGGAGTTTCTTCGAGGTAGGCGGTTGCGCCTGGGTCTTTCAGGGGATGTCGCAGCTGCGGGAGGGGTAGAGATGGCTCCCGGATTCGTGCGAACCGGGTACCCGGAGGCGGGTACCCGGAACCGTCGGTACCGGTACCGTCCCGGTTCCATTTTCATTACCCGCGGTACTGGGTATGCCGGGTACCCGGGCTCCCGGGTACCCGGGTACCCGTTATTAGTTACGCTCCACGGAGCCCCCGATAGACAGCGCACAGCGCACAATGCACAGCATACCCTACCTACCTTCACACAACACGCCATACACACACACGAGACTCCTACCAGCTACCAGCGGAAATGAGATGGCGACCGGATTCGTGGGAACCGGGTACCCGGAGGCGGGTACCTGGAACCGTCGGTACCGGTACCGTCCCGGTTTCATTTTTATTACCCGCGGTACTGGGTATCTCAGGTACCCGGGTTCCCGGGTACTCGGGTACCCGGGTTCTTTCGCATTTTTATTAATCGAGAGAGACAACATGAAGGCTTGTCCTCCCACCTTCCGCATCACCACGCCTCACCACCCCGCCTGAGGACCGTTCACGCCGCTCAAACACAAGAGTGGAGCAAAATGCACATGTAACCCCGGGTACACGGGTACCCGGGTACCCGGGATACCCAGTACCGCGGGAACCCGGGACGGTACTGGTCAATTCCACCGAAGGCGGTACTGGTACCGGTTCCAATTTTCGAATCCGGGAGCCATCTCTAGGGAGGGGTGGTGCCCGAAATTTAAGTCCATCCGATTTCTGGGTGAATATCCAACAGAACGCTTCATATTTCGGTATTTTTGAGGGCGACACGCATGTCAAAAGGCAATGCTGGAGAGGTTCGTTGATGGGCGTGCCGCAAGGCCTCTGCCTTTGTGAAACAATGTTAGCACATCAACTCGTCATCGCTGGGATCAAGTACTTACGCATACACGAACCTGGGACCTGGTACTACTGCTGTCTGTACGGATTAGAAGGGGTCTTCACCGCAACATATCTCGGGCCCAATGGCGGAGCACCCATAATTTGGATTTGACCAGTTCGTCTAAAACGAGCTATAAAACGAAATGCCGCGCATCACTCACCACTCACTTTCCTTTCGTTCTGGCTTAACAGTATTAAGTTGTTTTTTATATGTTTTCTTCACATCTTCTCCGGGGGGGCACGACACTTTATTTTGTCTTTTCTTTTTCGCTTTTGCTTTTCTTTTTGTTTTCTTTCGTTTTTTTTTGTCTCTTTTGAACGCATCTGGAATTGCTCGTAGCATGATGAGTAGGTCGTGCCTGTCGTACATAGCATTGCATTGTCCTGCCCAGCTTACCGCATTGCAGCGTAGTATCCCTGTGTCGTGGTTTGGTGACCACATAATAACTTGTGCGTATCTCTCTAAGATGAAGAATCGGCAACGACACTGGGTGTGCTAGATGTCGACGGATAGAAAGAACGAAGTAATTTGAAGAACAAACACGCTCAGTTGATGGTTTTAACAAAAGCTCTACGTGCCCGCTGATCTCGTCCTCGCCATGCATGTGCGACATCTTGATACTGTTTATGTGGCCGTAGCATATCATTGCGCTTTGGTTTTAAACTAAACAACACAGAAACACCAACACCTTTCAGTTTTTCTGCGCGCCAGCTACTGCTGTATGTGCAGTACAGTACGGTACTTTAAAAAAAGAATGACACCGACTAATCATCAACCATAAACCAGCGACGGCGTGCTTCGGACCCTTTGGCGTATCTAGAGACTCCACCCGCCCCCACAGCCACCAAGCCAGCGGCTCTAAATCTCCGAGCGTGAAAATGGGGCTAAGTATTGAACCCGCCGAGTATTGAACCCCGACCCTCTCTGCAGTATGAGTGTCCCAAGCTACACGTGCCCGCTGACCTTGTCAGGCGTACGACATTTTGGTACTTGTACTGGTTCTGGCCGTAGCATATAATAGTGATTTTGTTTCAAACTCAACAACACAACAACACAACAACATCACCTTCAGTTTTCCTGCGCGCCATCTACTATACTCGTACTGCTGTAATTATTTGCAGCAGTACAGTGCTGCTGCAGTACTTGAACTCAAGATAACACCAACCAACCACCAACCATCAACCAGCGACGGCGTGCTTCGGACCCTTTGGAGTATATATCGATTCCACCCTCTTCGCCCCCACAGCCACCAAGCAAGCGACTCAATCTTGCCCACAACGCCACACAAAAACGGTCCAAAAAAGTATGTTTCGAACCCTCCGGGGGGCGGGGGCGGGGGGGGGGGGGTAGCCAGGTGTATGATTTCCGAATCCCCGGACGACCTCGCCGGCACTACGATTTTTTCGCAACGACATAGGCGTTGCGACATGCCACCAACGAATGTCCGTTGCCTTGACATGCGTGTCGCCCTGACCGAAGTATGAAGAGTCCCGTTGGATCTTCACTCGGGAGATCAGATGGAAACTCATTTTGAATTCCACCTGAAGTTTTGAAGTACAGGTGGTACTTCGTAGTATACATCTGTAATGGAGTAGGCTTGCCATCAATCGCTGCAAGCGAACACAACAGCGCCACAAAGGGTTTGGTATTCTCAGGACTCGCCGATTTTCGTCAAATCTTGCCAACTTTTTCGCAGCCCGATGGTGAGACCGTTTTGTTTGTGGTATCGTTGTCCTTTCCTTCGTACCTACTCACACGTATAGAAACAGGCGTTTTCGATCCGGAATCTGGGAGGCGGGAGGTTCATTTCGTGTTCAGCAAGTGTTCAGTAAAAAGTATTGGGACTTTCACGTGAGGCAATTTCATCATCACCGCCGCGAGTACATGCAGCGACGCCATCGAAGCACCTACCCCTGCAGTTCTCCGAGGCTTGTGTCTCTCCAGAAGGCCCACCCCGCCAGCCTACGAGCCCACACTCACCCGGCGAAGGCGCGAAGAAGCGCTTCAAAAACGCGGCGGGATTAGCGAGGTTGCGCCGACTCCCACATACCAGCAGTCTGATCGTAAATATAAGGGAGGTCGGAGCTGTTTCATAATATTTTCAAGTCTCTTATATCTACGATCAAGCTGGTACGTACCATCGAAGGAGTGGGGTTTGCCGACAGGGAGTGGATTGACTCGTCGCGGTGCCGGGGGCCTTCGCGGAGCAGGGTACAGGAAGATGAACTGCGGTGAGAAGATGCTTGCCCTTCTTGCTGATAGCCATGGCTTTGCGGGGGGAAATGCACCCGTCCGCCATGTATGATATGTACTGGTACGAGCTTATACACGAGTGAGATAGAAGATGCCTGCTATGTACCCAAGTGTACGTACTGAAGTGCTGTGGCTGCTATGCGTGTCCGCACCAGACACCTGGTACTCTTCTGCTGTACGAGTAGCAGCATCACGTGCGTAGATTTGGGAGCAGACCAAGAACCTCATGGAATCCAAGCAGCATGCAGGCCATCGCCACTCACCCCCATCGCTACGTATATATACGTAGCAGCGTAACACCTCTGCCGGCCCTCTATTTTCTATCATGGGCAGAGAGCTGCGAAAAGCACCTGTCTCAAGTGCTGCTGACAGGCCGGCCACGAAAGCTGCTGGACGCCATCCGACAGGTGTGCAAGTACACAGCACACAGCAGAACCTAGGTTTCTGTATCCCATCAGATATATGTACCAGGTACTATAGGAGACCGATCTCTTCGGGCGCGTCAAGGTCTCTACCCGCCTCATCATACTGATTTAAGTATAGGAGGTCGGCCAGTCGAGGGGCTGAACCACGGTCTTCTGTATACGATACCATACTCTCTTTGGGCGGCAGCACCGGTATCATACGACTTAGTCTGCAGTGTGTATGCAGGGGAGCCCCCTGGGCTAGCGGTGTAGCCGCTGCTGTGCTTAGCCGTGCCGTTTGTTCGGATGCAACGAGCCTGCCGCGGCCGAGTAGCCTGTGGTTCGCACCGTATATACCTGGTAGATACATACATACCTGGTAGAATACCAGATACTTGGCAAGTAACACAGTACATTATTGTTTTTTCTCAGGATATTGTTCCCGCAGGCCTTGGGTTGATCGGGGGGTGACGCTCTCCTGCGTATCTCGTACAGCGCGGGGAGGCGGCTTGATTTGCCCTTGCACTCTTATTCGTATCTACAATTTCACACATTGGAGAGATCGCAGACACAGCAGCACCCACGTCACGATCTAGGGAGAAATATCTCTAAGTTGGATGATTTACTACTGTAGTTCGTGTTGCCGGGTAGGAGTTACCAAGTATACAGTCTGCATGACCTAGCGCAGGTCTCCCGGGTTTGATCTGCACTATTCGTGCGTGCGCAACCTGACCATATTTGACGAAGCTGTGTGTCCGTTAATCAATTATTAGGTGGCACGGGAGGAAACGCCTCCTGCTGTCTGCTGCTGTATTAATAGCGGTCATCAGGCGGTTCACAACCGCTATATCTATTTTTGATACGTACACTTTACGAGCTTGCGGCGAATTAAGTTATTTCGCGTGTGATGATATGTTGTGCACATGTCCTGCTTCGTGACAAAACTATCACAGCAGTAGTACGATTACACGCCAGCATGTACCAGTTATCGGCAATACTACTCGTACTACTACCAGGGTTGTGGTTTCGTGCATTGGTGATGTGTGCGCTTCGTCCCGCAGCTAGAGCTGTTACAACATCCACCTATGGTAGGGTTATACACACACTTACAAATAAAGTACGCCTGCTACCAGTAGGAGAGCTGTACTGTCACATCTCCATATGCCAGCTGGAGCTGAACAATTACATGCCAGCTATATAGAGCAATATAGATACAGTCACAGCTATGTTTATACCCCAAAGGAACCCATGTACGTATATTATTCTTGCCTGTGCCCTGCCGTTGCTACCAGGGGGTTTACAGCAGAAAATACAGCGGTGAGGGTAGCGCGGATCCGGCGACAGATGTTTTACCTCCAAAGGAGCTGCAGGTGGAGTGCCACATATGCCCGACCACAGGTGATGCCCGCGATGAAATATCGAAAAACAACATCTACCAGGAAGGTATTGTATCTTGCTTTGTGGTGCGTTTTGAACAGCGCATGTGCTTTATCGTGGTGCGTTTTGAACAGTGTGTGTTCTTTTTGTTTTCAATATTTGCGTAGTTTTTGCCCATCCGTGTCCCACAAGGCAGTCGTTGTTTTTCGGCAAATTCCCTGCCAGGTGAAACTAAACAAAGGTGGTGATGTGCAACGGACGCGTGCTAGGATAGGGGCATAAACATAGCCGTTTTTGTAGGGCTGGGCACTGGCCGACTCAGTCAGTAGCGATTATACTGTCGTCAGAAAAAAACAGTGTACTGGATTGCAGACGTATACTGTCTCTCCTCTCTCCTCTCGACACGCGTTTGGTGGGTTTCCGTACGATAATAAGGCGTGTTTTTCGGATGTAGGTAGCATAAGACCTACTGGCGAATGTACTGGCCGAGCCAAATCCTGCCAGTAGATTGCTACTGCCAGTAGGTTACTGCTGCCAGTGTTACGTACTGTGCCAGTGCCCAGCCCTACTTTTTTTTGCCTCCTGAGGCAAATGTTTCTGACTGATGGGGCTTCTCAACTGAGAAACTGTACCATACGCAGCATCGTTTTT
Source organism: Saccharina japonica (assembly GCA_008828725.1). NCBI lineage: Eukaryota > Phaeophyceae > Laminariales > Laminariaceae > Saccharina > Saccharina japonica. Next base: position 211,362 of record MEHQ01000605.1, read on the forward strand.
GTTTTTTACAGTATGTTTGGATATAGACCTAGGCTAAGGGGTTGCCCATCGGGTGAAGCGTACACTTTTTCTTAAACCCGTTTTCAGTGATATACAGTAAGGGTCGTACAGGAAGAAAAAAAAAGAATCGACACCCCACTTTTATTTTTAGTCCCAGACAAGTAAAACAAAACTGAACAAGAAAAAAACATGTTTTATTTAGTTTCTGACAAAAATCCCAACCCACCAAAGTTTGTTTTGAATTCCAACACGATGGCGAGTGTGGCTCCCTTTTCTCTTTTTTTTTTCGTGTACCCCTGTGTACAGTACAGACACAGAGCTCCTCAAGTGACAAGCCTCATAACTGACAGCAGGTGTTCCACCCCCACCGTACCATGCGTCAAGGGCAGACGTCTTGAGATGTGCGTGCACGTGTACTGCTGCCATGGTGCTGTCGGGATTTAGCAGGGGACTCTTCTTGGCCACCGGTGTACTACTGTTTTCGCGGCATGACGGCATACGTCTGCGTCGCCCGTCGTATCCAATGAGGAAATACAAGAAATGCCACCTTACAGGGGTGGTGGCTTATTTCCTGAGCTTCTCGCATGAGGAGATCAATACTTATCCCACCCGAAAACATGCCTTCGAAGAAGCTTGTTCTCGCAACCCGACCAATATTTGTATGCGCTGTATGCGCTGTATGTGCTCGCCCTGTAGAACAAATGTACTAGCGAATAGCATCGTGCTCACCTGTAGTTGCTCACTTGAGAGGAGCTCAACCGATCCCAGTGACAAAATATTGCCTTAGAAGGCAAAAAGCAGCAAAAACTAACTGCAAGCCCTGTCATACCTTGGGATGAGTCCACACAGGGTTTTGTCATGTTAGACGCGTGCTACGATAGGGGGTAGGTTATAGTAGGTAGCATTTTTTTTTTGCCTTCTGAGGCAAATCATTATGACTGACTATTAGTATGCTCCTTAACCGAGGAAGGAAGTCTACCCCATAATAAGGCACACGCCTTACAAGGCATGCCCAAGCCATCGGGTTGCACTTTCGTGTCTTCTCAAAGTCAATGTTTGGGCCTACTGTAGGTACGTATTGAACTGCTATACTATGATCAAGTGAGGAGCCCCAGAATAAAGTAAGCGCGCCGATATCGTAGCATGTGATATTAGCAGTACGAGCGATAATCAGGCGCCTTTGGTTTGTCGGTATCGATAGATGTGTACCTTGGTACTGACGCAGGCGGGGTTCTGTTGTCTGTGCGGAAAGGGTTTAGCCATGTTCTCGTTCTACAAATTCGATAGTGCGTAAGCTTTCCAGCAAGACGGGGAAGCAGGCAAAGTAATAAACGTGCTGGTGGTGAGGAGAGCCAGACGCAGCGCAATTTTGTGCCGTAACGTGAGGCGCTCCCACACAAATGCAGGAAGTATATACTACAACCTATGTACTAACAAAACGACTCCTTAGAAAGCCAGGCCCGTACTCAAATGGGGGAACAGGAAATTCGGAAGCCATTGTACTGAATTTCGTGTACAATACAATAATGAGCAATTCAGCCTGGGCCTATACTTCTATTTTTTGTCAGTGAATACGAGTAGGTATCCTGTATTACTATTAATACCGTACGTGGATCAGGCATTTTAGACCATCGATGGATTTTTGTTGATGAAAATTTGGTCGAAAACGGCCGGAGCCTGGGAGGATTTGCTCACCCACCTGTCAATATGTTGGCTTGTTGGCAGCGGCTGGGCCTGCGCCTTATTATTGAAAAACACTGCTTGATCCTCGAAGTATAAATTGTATATTACCGGTAGTGTCTGTGCTCATTGCTTTCTCCTCCCAACAGCGTACAGTCAGTATCCCAGTGAAAAAGTGTACGAATACACTCTCGCTTGTATTGAGCGATGGGTGTGCGGATTTGACCAATATTTTTATACTCCCAAGGACTCTCAGTGCAAACGCAGCAAGCACGTGAAAACCCAGAAGTTCCCACATTTCCCGTTGTCATCTCGCAACACCTGCCAACCCCCTTTCCCCCGGTATCCCACTCCCCTCATGGCCACCTCCACGCCTTATCGGTCAGGTCCGGCTGCCGGTGCCCGCGCGTTTTTAGAGTCCCCACCTCCCGGAGTGGTGCTCTGCGCAAACCGTCTGGGTTCTCGACAAGAGGTGGAGGAGGCGGTTGTGCACGAGCTGGTGCACGCGTACGACTACATGGTCGCGGGAATAGAGCTGCGAAAGTGCCAGTCGCTCGCTTACAGGTCTGTCGTAGCTTCTAAGTCGCGACAGGAAAAGAGGGGAGGGGAGGGGAGGGGAGATGATAGGGTTCGATTTTCAATCCTCCGGCGGACGGGGTGAAATCATGTGTTGGACCCTTTTTTTTCCGCTGAAAAATGGTCACACACGCTAATTCCAAGTAATTTGTCCAGGCAAGAAACTTAGGTTCTGTTCTAAAAGGGGTTAAGCGCACCACCCTTCCACAGTTGTTTCGCGCGTTACTTTTCACTCGGCTGTAGAACACAGCGTTGCTCCCGTGGGGAGAGGAGCGGAGAGAAGGGCAGGAGGAGAGAAGAGGAGAGGAAAGGAGGGAGATGGGAGGGGTTGGAAGATAGTATACTGTATATACGTACGTAGCGGTTACGGGTTTATCTGGAGGAGGGAGAAGAAGAAGGGGGGATAAAGACGCGGGGGGGGATTTGGGCAGGTCAATAAATGCCGCTTTTACGGCGAGTTGTGAACCACGAGCCGCCTCCGAACCGTTATTCATAGAATGTTGTTTAATAATTTTGAAGCATGCTCCCCTCATTCCCTACCCCCCCCATTTCTGTGTCTCCAAAGATTCTTGNTCGTGTGTTACGCGCGGGGGTGTATATACAGTAGTATTAGTAGTGTTATTATACGAAGTATAGTAGTATACAAAATCTGACCGTTTTTGTACGCAACAAACTTGCTACCTACCCGCATGAACGTCATAATAGGCAATGGCCGCTGCGGCACCACATGTGCTTTGTCTGTCATAGTCCATTGATTGGACTAGAGTTACTTGACCGGCGTCGAGGCATATCCGAGTGGTGTAGTCATAAATGTACGCGGGGTACTTGATCAAGTATTGAGACGGTCGAGTGCTGTGGTCATATCATCATTCGCGCGATCGTATCATACATCCCTTCAAGACAACATTTCACTCATTGGACAGATCTTACAGATCATTCCCACTTCATGATCTAGATCCTTCAGGGCAGATGATCTGTACGATCTGTATGATCTGTATGATCTACCTCACTTTGCCGGGTGGGAACCGTATCATCTGCATGATCAAGCACACATTTCCTGGGTTGGACATGTACTATCCATATCCTGCACAAAATATCATAACGGCAGGTTAGGATCTACCTGTAGATGATCTATTGATCTATCTGTACATAGATAGATCGTGGTCTGTCCGATCTGTGAGTGCAGCATTTTTTAAACCGTGGCTTGCAGCGAGAACGCTGACAGCGGGGGGGGGGGGCGTACTCATTTGCTGCTTGCCTTAGTCAAGTGACCATTGACTACGCATCCCTTTCGAGACGGAGCACGGTTCCTACTCCTAATACAGACACCTCCAACATTCGGGCTCTCATTACGTTGTTTCCATATATTACAAAGTTTTTTTTTGCTAATCTTATCCCCTTCCTGTTTCGCTGCCTGTGGCCACCATTTATCTCCTAAGATAGCGATCGTTTTCTCGCTACTATTTTAGTGTACCAAACTTCTCCATGTTACATTCGTCTATTTTTCTGGGCATCCTTGTTCCATTTATAGGTGCACTGGCAATAGCAGCGTATAGAAGCGGCGAGAGTTCGAGACTCCGTAAAACCGCGATTTCTGCCCCCCACTCCCCTACCCCGTAATTGGTTGGCATGTGAAATGAGCCCCATCGCCCCCATTTTCCCGCCTTTTGGAACTCCCTAGGACCTGGAACGCAGCATGAAGTCTATCGAGGGGGAACAGTCGCAGCTCGACAATACCTTGGATCAGCTTGAGGAGCAGGTACTATTTACACTCCGCCTGGAAATTCAAGGACCGGTCGGGTATTAACACGAGTAATCAAAAGGCTGTTGCATTCCCAGACATAGCGGGGCATAAGAGGGCGGAGCTGGGGGGCAATCTGCTGCCGCTCGGGGAGAACACGCGCCTGATTTAGCGGCAGCAGATTGTGCTGACGTTGAAACGGAAGCGACGTGTTAAATTGACACGCGGAACGTAGTTTTTGTACCAGGTATATATGTGTGCAAGTAGGTGAACTTGCTTACGGAACCTTTTTGTTTTTGTTTAAATCCGACCCATCTGCTTGAGGACTAAAAAACAATTAAAAATGAAATAGCCACGTTTTCCTCTGTACCTGGTAGTGCCCCAGCATGACCGAGCAATAAGAAGCACCTCGCTCGTGACTCGTGGTCCTTCCGGTGCGCTGCAACCCCCCGGTGTGTTCTCCGTTGTGTTCCTTGTCTTGTTTCTTTCCTATGAATTGACCCGCCGTCGATCGCAACTCACTGTTCATGTTTATGCATGGTGTTTCTCTCCGCGAACCGCTGACGGTTACCCTAGGCGGAGAAGCTGATGCAGGAGCAGCGGGGGCAGGTGCCGGAGGAGGGGGACGTGGAACGAGAACAGGCCTACCACATCGCTCAGGTGCGCGCGCGCGTCGGTGCTCGTTCGTAGGGGCAAACGTGCCTGGGGACGACTCGACTGGTTCGGGCGTCGTCTGGTACACCTTTCGGGACCCCCTGCACTGAAACTAAACTACCGTAAAGAGCGAGCGTTGAGTTCGTTCACAGGGGTGCTAATTTAGTTTTTCAGCGGTCGTTTCCTCGACAGCGGTAAGGGTAAGGGTTCTAAAGTCGAACTTTGTATTTTTCGGAAGGCTCTCTCTCCAGATATTTCCCGAAAACGCTTTGTTTCGGTATTGAAAACCTAATCTTCCCGTTCGGGAAAAATCGACCACCTGAAAAAATGATCGCACCCCCTGTGCGCACTCAACGTTATTTACGGTACTGCCAGTATACGTACCTGGTGATGGTCGGCTGCTGTGTTACCGAGCAGCGACTATGAATAAACAGCCGATTTTCCTAATTGGGAATTGCCTTTCCGATGAGAATGAAAATAAAAAATATTGTTTTTTGAATAGTAAGAGATGTACTTCCCTCACAGACTTTTTTTTTGGTTGTAAACTATTGTCAGTTGAGACACCCGTCGATGACAAAAAAAAAACGAAATCGGCATCGGCAGCCTCAAGATATCGAAGATCCCAGAAAATCTGGATTTATGGGCGAGGTACCTCGCTCATAAATGCAAATTCCCTTAAATCCTTGATTTTTCTAGCCTGTCAAGGTTGATTTCATTTTTTTTTTTCGTGGATCGATACCTACCACCGAGAAACACAATTTCTAGGTCAAATTTTGATCGTGAGCGAAATACAACTCTCAAACAATAACAAAGTACTAAAATCCATTTTCATTCTCATCGGAAAGGCAATTCTCAATTAGGAAAATCGACTGTTAATAGATAAGCGTAGTACGATGGTATCAATCTTCGTATTTTGCGATTGGCACACGCTGCTCATTGTCGGATGGCATTCATAATATATACCACTATGTTCCCAAAATATTAGGGTCGTTTGCATTATTAATAAATATTATTGTACAAATGGTGCTTATATTTAGAGACAGAGTGGTACTGTATTAATTATCTCTGAAATATTTTTGTCTAGACGGCTATTCCGTCACAGACCTAAACTGTCGTCTCGTTCAAAACGTTTAGCTCATGGGGAGAGGCTGTTCCGGTGTGTTCGGTTTTAGACCGACGAATTATTTATCGTGGGAAGCTTACATGCGTCACACAGATCACGATCTAGATAATCTAGATTATAGATCCTTTAGATCCTATCATCTGTTAACCGTTACGATGTTTTGTGCAAGAGCTATGTCGTACATATCCGGCAAGCATGTGTGCAAGAGCTGTGTCGTACAGATCATACAGATCGTACAGATGCCCACCCGGCAAACATGCATAGACCATGCAGATCATATAAATCCGAGATACACGTATAGACAGATCGTGAAATTGTTGATCTGATCTGTCCGCCGGTGCGGAAACTTCGCGGGTTGCTGTACTCCTAGCTGCTATTACGGGGGACCATAGCAAATAGGACCAAATATGGTTATTAAAGTTGGCAAATATGTAGGTTTGTGTGTGTGTGTTCCGTAGGTCCTATTTACTATGGTCCTTGCCCGTAATAATCGACACCTGGTACCGTGTACCAATCTGGTCGGAAAGATGACCCCCGTCTGGGCTCTGATGCATATATATATAAAATGGTGATTCTATTCCAGAGTTGTATTTTTTTTAGCCGGTGGCGTATTCCTTTGCCGCACGGTTTGGACCGGCTTGCGCCGCACGGTGGACATTGTAGGTGGTCGTGATGGCTCTGCTGTTGCTGCTGCTGCTGTTGGTGGTGGATGCGGCCGTTGCGTGTGCTGACATTGCTGTTGGTTTCTGCCATTGTAGCTATTTTTCATGCTGTTGCTGCTGGTGGTTTGTCGTTGTGGTGGTGCTGTATATTTCTCGTATTTGCATAAGCCGTGCAGAAAAAACACCTGTCAACAGGCCCAGGTATAAACACAGCGGTCTGATCTATTATCCCACCCCCCCCCTTTTTCCCCTTTTCCCCCTCCCCTATCCCACGCTCCCCTTCCTTGTTTTCGCGCGCTGGATCAATCCGTGACGCATTTCAGACGGTAGACATGCAGCTAGCGGGTATGGTGGAAACCCTCAAGTCCCTCGTAGACCAAGTAAACTCGTCGTCCTCGTCGCCCTTTGCTGGAGGCGGTGGCGGCGGGGGCGGGGGGGACGCCGGCGGAGACAGCAACGCGCGCAAGATAGTCCGCATTCTCAACGCGCACCACCACTCGCTTGCGTGGCTCGAGGACAGCTCTAAGAGGATGCTGCTGGATGCGTCGGACGTTAGCCGGAGGTTGGGGATGCCGTCGGATGCCGCCCTGATGCCACCGTAAAGAAAAAAACTAGAAATTTACAGGAAACAGGGGGCGGGGGGGGGGGTGTACTCATGGCATGCATGGACGTATTCGTGTGCCCACAGACCCTCGCATCCCTGTACGAAAGGGAGGGCTAGTTTTGATTTGGAGGGGGGGGGACCAAAGAGAGGGTACGTAGCTTTCAAGGGTGTTTTTTTTGTATGGGGTATATACGAGTATATACTCTGGAGGGTACCCGCGTATATACCCGAGCGTGACCAATATCACCAGGCTTGGTACCCGGGCACCCTAGAGTATTTACTCTACTAAACATGTCCTTACTGGAAGTTGCTCTTTTTTGTTGTTGTCTTGTTCGTTCGCGTACATCGTCTGTCAGATGGAAGGTGGTATGTAGACATGTGATTCCCTCGTGCCTGGTACGTTTTTGTTGCGATAGTTTTGTCAAGGTATTGAGGCGTCTAGGCGGAAGGAGGCCGGTGCGAGGGGGGGGGGGGGGGGGGGGGGGGGGGGGGCGGGTGTGGTTTGTCTGAGTGCTTTTGCACGTTGAGACCTCCCATTTTCGCATCGTGAAATATTAATGGCATGCCTGTTTCAACCCCTTCAGGACTGCTCCCACGTCTTCGGGTACAAACTACATTATATTTAGTGTGGGATGATGTTGGTAGTATTAAAAGCAAGCTTCCGTATTACATCAACATCCAGTAGATCGGTGCGACCATGCAGCTTCGCAAGCTCCCCCCCAGACCATGCTCAGTACAGTAGTAGTGGTCCCTCTATAAATCCGGTATGCGCCAGCCAGCAATACCGGCACACTACATAGCGGCAACCGGCACTATATACTCCGCACACTGCCACACTGGTTAAACCCATCTGTGCCGAGCGACTTCACAGGCACTATAGCGAGCAGCCGGCACTACCCAACCGGCACTATAGAGGGACCACCACTACTGCTGTACTTTGTTGGGACATAGCTAGGAATTGGGAGGCAACACTGCATGGTTGTGTCGGAGAGAAAAATGATGAACGCACTTTTCTGCTTATCGGAACGCAACATATACGTGGGTCATCGGTTGGCGAAGAGCCCTTTTTCGTCGTCAGCTAGGAAGGAGCAGCAGCGATAGCAGCAACACAGCATGGACATTGCGCAGGCCAGAGACGGGGGAGGCCATTTTCGTGTCTAGATCGTTTATATGCATATCAGCAGCAACACGGCGACTTCAACGTACCAGTATGTCCGCAAATATAAGCAACGTTTTGAAACTTGCAGCGTATATAGGCGACACATGTTTCCCTTCATGCGTAGTTTTCTCTTCCCTTCGCTACTGACTGCGGTACACCAAGACACGCATTATAATTGGCCAATTCACGCAGGAAAACGCCTGTCACTTCTACTGAAACCCAACAACCCAACACGGCATGTTTGTCTTCGGCACGCCTCCTACCGTTATATATACAAGCACTACTTATACACTGCCCCGTTCAGTAGGGAAATTGTATGTGGTAGCGTCTATCTATCTCCGGCCCATCGACTCCTATACTGTTTCATTCAGCAGAGAAACGGTATACGGTATCGTCTAGTTTTCCCTGACTCAATAGATGGGCGGGGGGGCGGGTGGGGGGGTCACGTGTCTCCCCCTCCCTTCCCGGCTAAGGCGTCGTGCGGTCCTTTGTCTTTGTACGCGGCATCGAACACAGCGTCAACGCAAGCGGCTCCCTCCCCCGGAAAGATGCCCTAAAGGTGCGAATACGCAACCGCACGCCAATGCGATGCAGGGGTACACGGGGAAGAAACAACATAAACAGCGACGGGGGGGGGGGAAATTGGTCGAGGAAAAAACGGCCAAAAAACACAAACTGGCGACGGGAGAAAAAAAACACATTTTTTCCCCGAGGTATATACATATAGATACCAAATAACAGAAACAAATATGGGGGGAAAACCTTTGATCGAAACATGTACACGGGAAAGGAACGGCAGAAACGTGATGGAAGGAGACCGTTGAACGAGATGCAAGGGGATAGAAAACAGGAAGAAGCGACCGGAGGAAACCATTGGCCCTTTTATTGGGCCGCTCAACGAACACTGTCAGTAGGGGGGGGGGGGGCAGGTCGTGGGTAAGGATCGATGATGCCAACCCATCTTCCCACTCCGGTCTTTGGTAAAGGGGGTAGTTAAGTTCCTAATCGAGGAGCCTCGTCCGTGGGAGATATTTTGGCCCAGAAGCGCCACCGCTATCAAATATGCATCTCACACCTTCACGTTGTTGTAGGGGATGGTATTATGTATAACATGGCGTCATTTGCTAACAGGACAGCATGCCGTTCAAGTTTTGACAACACCAGTTTTCGCAAATACTCCAGTATTAGCCCTACCCGAATATTTCAATATTTAACCTAGTAGATAACCCAAGCCCCCCTACCTCAACCCACAGAACGCCCTCGGAAACCCTCAGGAACAAAATTCGGGAGGAAACATCAATAATTTCAGTAACCATGAGCTGATGTGCTAGAAGCCACATGTTCACATTCTCGATATGAACCCCCATCGTATTATATATATATACCTGGTATGTTAGTGGTGAGGAATTGGCCAAACTGCTGCGGGAACCTCGTAGAAAAAATGGCGGAGGACCCGCGAGACAAATACTCCTGTCAGCGCGAACAAAACGACGACGAACAGCACACACAAAAACAAAACAAAAAACGGTGCGCACCTCCGTGCTGCGCTTGGCCGTGGACCTTACGCAGTGCTTCTTGAAGTAGCTGCAGGTGAACGAACGCGACGTCTCGGAGCATTCCGCGGCGTGGGCCGCCCGAACCTCACTTGGGGGGGGGGGGGCACCGTTGCGTTAGCGTGTAAGAGGAGGGCCACCCCCGGGCGGCGCGGGCGGGCGGGCGGGCGGGTGGGTGGCGGGCGGGGGGGGGGGGGGTAGGGGGGCCAGCAAGAATTGTTGGAGACAGATACACGAAATGGGGGGGGTAGGGAATGAGGGGAGCATGCTTCAAAATTATTAAACAACATTCTATGAATAACGGTTCGGAGGCGGCTCGTGGTTCACAACTCGCCGTAAAAGCGGCATTTATTGACCTGCCCAAATCCCCCCCCGCGTCTTTATCCCCCCTTCTTCTTCTCCCTCCTCCAGATAAACCCGTAACCGCTACGTACGTATATACAGTATACTATCTTCCAACCCCTCCCATCTCCCTCCTTTCCTCTCCTCTTCTCTCCTCCTGCCCTTCTCTCCGCTCCTCTCCCCACGGGAGCAACGCTGTGTTCTACAGCCGAGTGAAAAGTAACGCGCGAAACAACTGTGGAAGGGTGGTGCGCTTAACCCCTTTTAGAACAGAACCTAAGTTTCTTGCCTGGACAAATTACTTGGAATTAGCGTGTGTGACCATTTTTCAGCGGAAAAAAAAGGGTCCAACACATGATTTCACCCCGTCCGCCGGAGGATTGAAAATCGAACCCTATCATCTCCCCTCCCCTCCCCTCCCCTCTTTTCCTGTCGCGACTTAGAAGCTACGACAGACCTGTAAGCGAGCGACTGGCACTTTCGCAGCTCTATTCCCGCGACCATGTAGTCGTACGCGTGCACCAGCTCGTGCACAACCGCCTCCTCCACCTCTTGTCGAGAACCCAGACGGTTTGCGCAGAGCACCACTCCGGGAGGTGGGGACTCTAAAAACGCGCGGGCACCGGCAGCCGGACCTGACCGATAAGGCGTGGAGGTGGCCATGAGGGGAGTGGGATACCGGGGGAAAGGGGGTTGGCAGGTGTTGCGAGATGACAACGGGAAATGTGGGAACTTCTGGGTTTTCACGTGCTTGCTGCGTTTGCACTGAGAGTCCTTGGGAGTATAAAAATATTGGTCAAATCCGCACACCCATCGCTCAATACAAGCGAGAGTGTATTCGTACACTTTTTCACTGGGATACTGACTGTACGCTGTTGGGAGGAGAAAGCAATGAGCACAGACACTACCGGTAATATACAATTTATACTTCGAGGATCAAGCAGTGTTTTTCAATAATAAGGCGCAGGCCCAGCCGCTGCCAACAAGCCAACATATTGACAGGTGGGTGAGCAAATCCTCCCAGGCTCCGGCCGTTTTCGACCAAATTTTCATCAACAAAAATCCATCGATGGTCTAAAATGCCTGATCCACGTACGGTATTAATAGTAATACAGGATACCTACTCGTATTCACTGACAAAAAATAGAAGTATAGGCCCAGGCTGAATTGCTCATTATTGTATTGTACACGAAATTCAGTACAATGGCTTCCGAATTTCCTGTTCCCCCATTTGAGTACGGGCCTGGCTTTCTAAGGAGTCGTTTTGTTAGTACATAGGTTGTAGTATATACTTCCTGCATTTGTGTGGGAGCGCCTCACGTTACGGCACAAAATTGCGCTGCGTCTGGCTCTCCTCACCACCAGCACGTTTATTACTTTGCCTGCTTCCCCGTCTTGCTGGAAAGCTTACGCACTATCGAATTTGTAGAACGAGAACATGGCTAAACCCTTTCCGCACAGACAACAGAACCCCGCCTGCGTCAGTACCAAGGTACACATCTATCGATACCGACAAACCAAAGGCGCCTGATTATCGCTCGTACTGCTAATATCACATGCTACGATATCGGCGCGCTTACTTTATTCTGGGGCTCCTCACTTGATCATAGTATAGCAGTTCAATACGTACCTACAGTAGGCCCAAACATTGACTTTGAGAAGACACGAAAGTGCAACCCGATGGCTTGGGCATGCCTTGTAAGGCGTGTGCCTTATTATGGGGTAGACTTCCTTCCTCGGTTAAGGAGCATACTAATAGTCAGTCATAATGATTTGCCTCAGAAGGCAAAAAAAAAATGCTACCTACTATAACCTACACCCCTATCGTAGCTACGCGCTAACAGACAAAACCCTGTGTGGACTCTCCCAGAGGTATGACAGGGTTCGGCAGGTTAGTATTTTGCTGCTTTTTTTGCCTTCTAAGGCAAATCATTATGACTGACTATTAGTATGCTCCTTAACCGAGGAAGGAAGTCTACCCCATAATAAGGCACACGCCTTACAAGGCATGCCCAAGCCATCGGGTTGCACTTTCGTGTCTTCTCAAAGTCAATGTTTGGGCCTACTGTAGGTACGTATTGAACTGCTATACTATGATCAAGTGAGGAGCCCCAGAATAAAGTAAGCGCGCCGATATCGTAGCATGTGATATTAGCAGTACGAGCGATAATCAGGCGCCTTTGGTTTGTCGGTATCGATAGATGTGTACCTTGGTACTGACGCAGGCGGGGTTCTGTTGTCTGTGCGGAAAGGGTTTAGCCATGTTCTCGTTCTACAAATTCGATAGTGCGTAAGCTTTCCAGCAAGACGGGGAAGCAGGCAAAGTAATAAACGTGCTGGTGGTGAGGAGAGCCAGACGCAGCGCAATTTTGTGCCGTAACGTGAGGCGCTCCCACACAAATGCAGGAAGTATATACTACAACCTATGTACTAACAAAACGACTCCTTAGAAAGCCAGGCCCGTACTCAAATGGGGGAACAGGAAATTCGGAAGCCATTGTACTGAATTTCGTGTACAATACAATAATGAGCAATTCAGCCTGGGCCTATACTTCTATTTTTTGTCAGTGAATACGAGTAGGTATCCTGTATTACTATTAATACCGTACGTGGATCAGGCATTTTAGACCATCGATGGATTTTTGTTGATGAAAATTTGGTCGAAAACGGCCGGAGCCTGGGAGGATTTGCTCACCCACCTGTCAATATGTTGGCTTGTTGGCAGCGGCTGGGCCTGCGCCTTATTATTGAAAAACACTGCTTGATCCTCGAAGTATAAATTGTATATTACCGGTAGTGTCTGTGCTCATTGCTTTCTCCTCCCAACAGCGTACAGTCAGTATCCCAGTGAAAAAGTGTACGAATACACTCTCGCTTGTATTGAGCGATGGGTGTGCGGATTTGACCAATATTTTTATACTCCCAAGGACTCTCAGTGCAAACGCAGCAAGCACGTGAAAACCCAGAAGTTCCCACATTTCCCGTTGTCATCTCGCAACACCTGCCAACCCCCTTTCCCCCGGTATCCCACTCCCCTCATGGCCACCTCCACGCCTTATCGGTCAGGTCCGGCTGCCGGTGCCCGCGCGTTTTTAGAGTCCCCACCTCCCGGAGTGGTGCTCTGCGCAAACCGTCTGGGTTCTCGACAAGAGGTGGAGGAGGCGGTTGTGCACGAGCTGGTGCACGCGTACGACTACATGGTCGCGGGAATAGAGCTGCGAAAGTGCCAGTCGCTCGCTTACAGGTCTGTCGTAGCTTCTAAGTCGCGACAGGAAAAGAGGGGAGGGGAGGGGAGGGGAGATGATAGGGTTCGATTTTCAATCCTCCGGCGGACGGGGTGAAATCATGTGTTGGACCCTTTTTTTTCCGCTGAAAAATGGTCACACACGCTAATTCCAAGTAATTTGTCCAGGCAAGAAACTTAGGTTCTGTTCTAAAAGGGGTTAAGCGCACCACCCTTCCACAGTTGTTTCGCGCGTTACTTTTCACTCGGCTGTAGAACACAGCGTTGCTCCCGTGGGGAGAGGAGCGGAGAGAAGGGCAGGAGGAGAGAAGAGGAGAGGAAAGGAGGGAGATGGGAGGGGTTGGAAGATAGTATACTGTATATACGTACGTAGCGGTTACGGGTTTATCTGGAGGAGGGAGAAGAAGAAGGGGGGATAAAGACGCGGGGGGGGATTTGGGCAGGTCAATAAATGCCGCTTTTACGGCGAGTTGTGAACCACGAGCCGCCTCCGAACCGTTATTCATAGAATGTTGTTTAATAATTTTGAAGCATGCTCCCCTCATTCCCCACGCACCCTCCCCATTTCCTGTGTCCTCCAAGAATATCCTTGCCCCCCCCCCGCCCGCCCACCCACCCATACCGCCCCGCCCCGCCCGCCCGCCCGTGGCCCTCCTCTTACACGCTAAACGCACGTGCCCCCCCCCCCCCAAGTGAGGTTCGGGCGGCCCACGCCGCGGAATGCTCCGAGACGTCGCGTTCGTTCACCTGCAGCTACTTCAAGAAGCACTGCGTAAGGTCCACGGCCAAGCGCAGCACGGAGGTGCGCACCGTTTTTTGTTTTGTTTTTGTGTGTGCTGTTCGTCGTCGTTTTGTTCGCGCTGACAGGAGTATTTGTCTCGCGGGTCCTCCGCCATTTTTTCTACGAGGTTCCCGCAGCAGTTTGGCCAATTCCTCACCACTAACATACCAGGTATATATATATAATACGATGGGGGTTCATATCGAGAATGTGAACATGTGGCTTCTAGCACATCAGCTCATGGTTACTGAAATTATTGATGTTTCCTCCCGAATTTTGTTCCTGAGGGTTTCCGAGGGCGTTCTGTGGGTTGAGGTAGGGGGGCTTGGGTTATCTACTAGGTTAAATATTGAAATATTCGGGTAGGGCTAATACTGGAGTATTTGCGAAAACTGGTGTTGTCAAAACTTGAACGGCATGCTGTCCTGTTAGCAAATGACGCCATGTTATACATAATACCATCCCCTACAACAACGTGAAGGTGTGAGATGCATATTTGATAGCGGTGGCGCTTCTGGGCCAAAATATCTCCCACGGACGAGGCTCCTCGATTAGGAACTTAACTACCCCCTTTACCAAAGACCGGAGTGGGAAGATGGGTTGGCATCATCGATCCTTACCCACGACCTGCCCCCCCCCCCCCTACTGACAGTGTTCGTTGAGCGGCCCAATAAAAGGGCCAATGGTTTCCTCCGGTCGCTTCTTCCTGTTTTCTATCCCCTTGCATCTCGTTCAACGGTCTCCTTCCATCACGTTTCTGCCGTTCCTTTCCCGTGTACATGTTTCGATCAAAGGTTTTCCCCCCATATTTGTTTCTGTTATTTGGTATCTATATGTATATACCTCGGGGAAAAAATGTGTTTTTTTTCTCCCGTCGCCAGTTTGTGTTTTTTGGCCGTTTTTTCCTCGACCAATTTCCCCCCCCCCCGTCGCTGTTTATGTTGTTTCTTCCCCGTGTACCCCTGCATCGCATTGGCGTGCGGTTGCGTATTCGCACCTTTAGGGCATCTTTCCGGGGGAGGGAGCCGCTTGCGTTGACGCTGTGTTCGATGCCGCGTACAAAGACAAAGGACCGCACGACGCCTTAGCCGGGAAGGGAGGGGGAGACACGTGACCCCCCCACCCGCCCCCCCGCCCATCTATTGAGTCAGGGAAAACTAGACGATACCGTATACCGTTTCTCTGCTGAATGAAACAGTATAGGAGTCGATGGGCCGGAGATAGATAGACGCTACCACATACAATTTCCCTACTGAACGGGGCAGTGTATAAGTAGTGCTTGTATATATAACGGTAGGAGGCGTGCCGAAGACAAACATGCCGTGTTGGGTTGTTGGGTTTCAGTAGAAGTGACAGGCGTTTTCCTGCGTGAATTGGCCAATTATAATGCGTGTCTTGGTGTACCGCAGTCAGTAGCGAAGGGAAGAGAAAACTACGCATGAAGGGAAACATGTGTCGCCTATATACGCTGCAAGTTTCAAAACGTTGCTTATATTTGCGGACATACTGGTACGTTGAAGTCGCCGTGTTGCTGCTGATATGCATATAAACGATCTAGACACGAAAATGGCCTCCCCCGTCTCTGGCCTGCGCAATGTCCATGCTGTGTTGCTGCTATCGCTGCTGCTCCTTCCTAGCTGACGA
Source organism: Saccharina japonica (assembly GCA_008828725.1). Classification (NCBI taxonomy): domain Eukaryota; class Phaeophyceae; order Laminariales; family Laminariaceae; genus Saccharina; species Saccharina japonica. The sequence continues at coordinate 227,125 of MEHQ01000605.1, forward strand.
CGAAAAAGGGCTCTTCGCCAACCGATGACCCACGTATATGTTGCGTTCCGATAAGCAGAAAAGTGCGTTCATCATTTTTCTCTCCGACACAACCATGCAGTGTTGCCTCCCAATTCCTAGCTATGTCCCAACAAAGTACAGCAGTAGTGGTGGTCCCTCTATAGTGCCGGTTGGGTAGTGCCGGCTGCTCGCTATAGTGCCTGTGAAGTCGCTCGGCACAGATGGGTTTAACCAGTGTGGCAGTGTGCGGAGTATATAGTGCCGGTTGCCGCTATGTAGTGTGCCGGTATTGCTGGCTGGCGCATACCGGATTTATAGAGGGACCACTACTACTGTACTGAGCATGGTCTGGGGGGGAGCTTGCGAAGCTGCATGGTCGCACCGATCTACTGGATGTTGATGTAATACGGAAGCTTGCTTTTAATACTACCAACATCATCCCACACTAAATATAATGTAGTTTGTACCCGAAGACGTGGGAGCAGTCCTGAAGGGGTTGAAACAGGCATGCCATTAATATTTCACGATGCTCAGATGGGAGGTCTCAACGTGCAAAAGCACTCAGACAAACCACACCCGCCCCCCCCCCCCCCCCCCCCCCCCCCCCCCTCGCACCGGCCTCCTTCCGCCTAGACGCCTCAATACCTTGACAAAACTATCGCAACAAAAACGTACCAGGCACGAGGGAATCACATGTCTACATACCACCTTCCATCTGACAGACGATGTACGCGAACGAACAAGACAACAACAAAAAAGAGCAACTTCCAGTAAGGACATGTTTAGTAGAGTAAATACTCTAGGGTGCCCGGGTACCAAGCCTGGTGATATTGGTCACGCTCGGGTATATACGCGGGTACCCTCCAGAGTATATACTCGTATATACCCCATACAAAAAAAACACCCTTGAAAGCTACGTACCCTCTCTTTGGTCCCCCCCCCTCCAAATCAAAACTAGCCCTCCCTTTCGTACAGGGATGCGAGGGTCTGTGGGCACACGAATACGTCCATGCATGCCATGAGTACACCCCCCCCCCCGCCCCCTGTTTCCTGTAAATTTCTAGTTTTTTTCTTTACGGTGGCATCAGGGCGGCATCCGACGGCATCCCCAACCTCCGGCTAACGTCCGACGCATCCAGCAGCATCCTCTTAGAGCTGTCCTCGAGCCACGCAAGCGAGTGGTGGTGCGCGTTGAGAATGCGGACTATCTTGCGCGCGTTGCTGTCTCCGCCGGCGTCCCCCCCGCCCCCGCCGCCACCGCCTCCAGCAAAGGGCGACGAGGACGACGAGTTTACTTGGTCTACGAGGGACTTGAGGGTTTCCACCATACCCGCTAGCTGCATGTCTACCGTCTGAAATGCGTCACGGATTGATCCAGCGCGCGAAAACAAGGAAGGGGAGCGTGGGATAGGGGAGGGGGAAAAGGGGAAAAAGGGGGGGGGTGGGATAATAGATCAGACCGCTGTGTTTATACCTGGGCCTGTTGACAGGTGTTTTTTCTGCACGGCTTATGCAAATACGAGAAATATACAGCACCACCACAACGACAAACCACCAGCAGCAACAGCATGAAAAATAGCTACAATGGCAGAAACCAACAGCAATGTCAGCACACGCAACGGCCGCATCCACCACCAACAGCAGCAGCAGCAACAGCAGAGCCATCACGACCACCTACAATGTCCACCGTGCGGCGCAAGCCGGTCCAAACCGTGCGGCAAAGGAATACGCCACCGGCTAAAAAAAATACAACTCTGGAATAGAATCACCATTTTATATATATATGCATCAGAGCCCAGACGGGGGTCATCTTTCCGACCAGATTGGTACACGGTACCAGGTGTCGATTATTACGGGCAAGGACCATAGTAAATAGGACCTACGGAACACACACACACAAACCTACATATTTGCCAACTTTAATAACCATATTTGGTCCTATTTGCTATGGTCCCCCGTAATAGCAGCTAGGAGTACAGCAACCCGCGAAGTTTCCGCACCGGCGGACAGATCAGATCAACAATTTCACGATCTGTCTATACGTGTATCTCGGATTTATATGATCTGCATGGTCTATGCATGTTTGCCGGGTGGGCATCTGTACGATCTGTATGATCTGTACGACACAGCTCTTGCACACATGCTTGCCGGATATGTACGACATAGCTCTTGCACAAAACATCGTAACGGTTAACAGATGATAGGATCTAAAGGATCTATAATCTAGATTATCTAGATCGTGATCTGTGTGACGCATGTAAGCTTCCCACGATAAATAATTCGTCGGTCTAAAACCGAACACACCGGAACAGCCTCTCCCCATGAGCTAAACGTTTTGAACGAGACGACAGTTTAGGTCTGTGACGGAATAGCCGTCTAGACAAAAATATTTCAGAGATAATTAATACAGTACCACTCTGTCTCTAAATATAAGCACCATTTGTACAATAATATTTATTAATAATGCAAACGACCCTAATATTTTGGGAACATAGTGGTATATATTATGAATGCCATCCGACAATGAGCAGCGTGTGCCAATCGCAAAATACGAAGATTGATACCATCGTACTACGCTTATCTATTAACAGTCGATTTTCCTAATTGAGAATTGCCTTTCCGATGAGAATGAAAATGGATTTTAGTACTTTGTTATTGTTTGAGAGTTGTATTTCGCTCACGATCAAAATTTGACCTAGAAATTGTGTTTCTCGGTGGTAGGTATCGATCCACGAAAAAAAAAAAATGAAATCAACCTTGACAGGCTAGAAAAATCAAGGATTTAAGGGAATTTGCATTTATGAGCGAGGTACCTCGCCCATAAATCCAGATTTTCTGGGATCTTCGATATCTTGAGGCTGCCGATGCCGATTTCGTTTTTTTTTTGTCATCGACGGGTGTCTCAACTGACAATAGTTTACAACCAAAAAAAAAGTCTGTGAGGGAAGTACATCTCTTACTATTCAAAAAACAATATTTTTTATTTTCATTCTCATCGGAAAGGCAATTCCCAATTAGGAAAATCGGCTGTTTATTCATAGTCGCTGCTCGGTAACACAGCAGCCGACCATCACCAGGTACGTATACTGGCAGTACCGTAAATAACGTTGAGTGCGCACAGGGGGTGCGATCATTTTTTCAGGTGGTCGATTTTTCCCGAACGGGAAGATTAGGTTTTCAATACCGAAACAAAGCGTTTTCGGGAAATATCTGGAGAGAGAGCCTTCCGAAAAATACAAAGTTCGACTTTAGAACCCTTACCCTTACCGCTGTCGAGGAAACGACCGCTGAAAAACTAAATTAGCACCCCTGTGAACGAACTCAACGCTCGCTCTTTACGGTAGTTTAGTTTCAGTGCAGGGGGTCCCGAAAGGTGTACCAGACGACGCCCGAACCAGTCGAGTCGTCCCCAGGCACGTTTGCCCCTACGAACGAGCACCGACGCGCGCGCGCACCTGAGCGATGTGGTAGGCCTGTTCTCGTTCCACGTCCCCCTCCTCCGGCACCTGCCCCCGCTGCTCCTGCATCAGCTTCTCCGCCTAGGGTAACCGTCAGCGGTTCGCGGAGAGAAACACCATGCATAAACATGAACAGTGAGTTGCGATCGACGGCGGGTCAATTCATAGGAAAGAAACAAGACAAGGAACACAACGGAGAACACACCGGGGGGTTGCAGCGCACCGGAAGGACCACGAGTCACGAGCGAGGTGCTTCTTATTGCTCGGTCATGCTGGGGCACTACCAGGTACAGAGGAAAACGTGGCTATTTCATTTTTAATTGTTTTTTAGTCCTCAAGCAGATGGGTCGGATTTAAACAAAAACAAAAAGGTTCCGTAAGCAAGTTCACCTACTTGCACACATATATACCTGGTACAAAAACTACGTTCCGCGTGTCAATTTAACACGTCGCTTCCGTTTCAACGTCAGCACAATCTGCTGCCGCTAAATCAGGCGCGTGTTCTCCCCGAGCGGCAGCAGATTGCCCCCCAGCTCCGCCCTCTTATGCCCCGCTATGTCTGGGAATGCAACAGCCTTTTGATTACTCGTGTTAATACCCGACCGGTCCTTGAATTTCCAGGCGGAGTGTAAATAGTACCTGCTCCTCAAGCTGATCCAAGGTATTGTCGAGCTGCGACTGTTCCCCCTCGATAGACTTCATGCTGCGTTCCAGGTCCTAGGGAGTTCCAAAAGGCGGGAAAATGGGGGCGATGGGGCTCATTTCACATGCCAACCAATTACGGGGTAGGGGAGTGGGGGGCAGAAATCGCGGTTTTACGGAGTCTCGAACTCTCGCCGCTTCTATACGCTGCTATTGCCAGTGCACCTATAAATGGAACAAGGATGCCCAGAAAAATAGACGAATGTAACATGGAGAAGTTTGGTACACTAAAATAGTAGCGAGAAAACGATCGCTATCTTAGGAGATAAATGGTGGCCACAGGCAGCGAAACAGGAAGGGGATAAGATTAGCAAAAAAAAACTTTGTAATATATGGAAACAACGTAATGAGAGCCCGAATGTTGGAGGTGTCTGTATTAGGAGTAGGAACCGTGCTCCGTCTCGAAAGGGATGCGTAGTCAATGGTCACTTGACTAAGGCAAGCAGCAAATGAGTACGCCCCCCCCCCCCGCTGTCAGCGTTCTCGCTGCAAGCCACGGTTTAAAAAATGCTGCACTCACAGATCGGACAGACCACGATCTATCTATGTACAGATAGATCAATAGATCATCTACAGGTAGATCCTAACCTGCCGTTATGATATTTTGTGCAGGATATGGATAGTACATGTCCAACCCAGGAAATGTGTGCTTGATCATGCAGATGATACGGTTCCCACCCGGCAAAGTGAGGTAGATCATACAGATCATACAGATCGTACAGATCATCTGCCCTGAAGGATCTAGATCATGAAGTGGGAATGATCTGTAAGATCTGTCCAATGAGTGAAATGTTGTCTTGAAGGGATGTATGATACGATCGCGCGAATGATGATATGACCACAGCACTCGACCGTCTCAATACTTGATCAAGTACCCCGCGTACATTTATGACTACACCACTCGGATATGCCTCGACGCCGGTCAAGTAACTCTAGTCCAATCAATGGACTATGACAGACAAAGCACATGTGGTGCCGCAGCGGCCATTGCCTATTATGACGTTCATGCGGGTAGGTAGCAAGTTTGTTGCGTACAAAAACGGTCAGATTTTGTATACTACTATACTTCGTATAATAACACTACTAATACTACTGTATATACACCCCCGCGCGTAACACACGAGATCGGACTATCACGCGCAATTAGCCTGCGAAATATGACTTTCGAATAACGTTTTCGAATATCATTTTCGATTTCAAATAACAAACCTTAGACCAGCAACCCAGTGCACAAAAAAATAATCATGTATATACGTAAAAGAGACTTGCCGCGAGCCGCGGTACATCGAACGATTCCAAAAACGACGACCGGAACAAGACCCAACGGATCTGGAACGGCCCCTACCCCAGGGAAGCGGTCGCCCGCACAAGGTGGAGGGCCACAACAACGCCGCCGCGGTTCTCTCCACTCCGCTCTGCGCCATTGCCACCTGTCTATATGCCGGGTTGGTGAAAACCCAACGTGCTCCGTCCCAGCATTGTAGGGATGCGAGGGTCTATGGTCGTAAGACTACTCCGTCCCAGCATTGCACAGTAGGGATGCGAGGGTCTATGGTCGTAAGACTACGGCCATGCACGACATGAGTACCCCCCCCCCCCAGGCAACACGCCTCTCCATATAATAAAATAATCCAATCATATAGGTGCACCCCTACAGCAGCATCGTGTCGAAACCTAACCGACCCACGAAGCGCTAAAAGCCGGGCAGCATGAAAAAATATATATTGAGTTTGAGTTATACTCGCTCCCAAGAAATAACCGCCCCCCCTCTCGTTCTTGGTGCTAGCAATGTCTGCCTGGTTGGTGAAAACCCGACATGCTCCGTCCCGGTATTGTAGGGATGCGAGGGTCTATGGTCATACGACTACGGCCATGCATGGAAATGAAGTACACCCCCCCCCTCCCCCCCCGTCGCTCTGACCTGCTGCCCCAGGACAAGCTTCTGCACATCGTCGGCGAGACTGAAGAGCTCGGACTGCGTTTCCCTCAGGGTCATGTCCCACCCCGCCACCTGCATGCCGTCGATGCGCGCGTCACCACGGGTGTATTTTTCACACAGCACGGGGTTAATAAAACGGGTTTAAGAAATATTCACAAAGGCTGTGAGCCCGGACGCCAAATTGACGTTTCTAAATAACCGCGGGTGTACCGCTACTATATACCACCACTGGTACCCGGGTAGCCCAGAGTATACAGCCTACCGAATTTTCCTGGAATCTTCCTCGTGGCTGGCGCCCCCTTGGGCCCTTTTTTGCTGTTGGGGTGGTTATGGGGGATTTTTTTTGTTTTTACGTTCTTGTTTCAGCTTTTTTTTGCGATATCACACGACGAGCGCAAAGCTCTCGTGGGGGACTTTGAGTATGTCGGATAAAAAAAATGGAGGCGGGGGGGGGGGGGGGGGGGGGGGGGGGCGCACGCGCTTCAGCTTTTGTCCGAGATCCCAAGAGCGCAAGCAAAATTAATGTCAACTTGAGTTATATTATAGTTCAGAGAGGAAACCCGACGAAACAAAACGTGATACTTGACTTTAAAAACAGCATCAGCAACACGAAGCATCGTGGGCTCCTAGCGGATAAGACACTTTTACTCCCCCAATCGCAACCCTGGGAGCGGTACGACACGCACGCAGCTTAAAACTATACTATTCACGCTGCTTCGCTCTCACGCTATAGAGACGCTCGACAAAGGCTGCACCTTTCATTGATCCGGTCGATTATTTTGGGGCCCCCAAAACGGTTTATCGGGGCTTACAGTGGTGCGCCGCGCAAGAGGGGGAAAACAGGGGGGGGGCAATCATAGCCGGCAAAGCGAGTACGGCACTGTCGATAGTGCGACCAGCCAATACTCCGCCAGATAATCGACCGACGGAACATGCGAATAGCGAGCGCCGAGGTGCCCGAGCGTCTCCAAAAGCGAAAACACGCAACCAACACATGTCCAAGCAACTCTGAGACATATGATCGCCGATAGACGAACATAAATGGCCGCTTAAGCACTACGCGGGAGAAACCAGCCAATGAACGTCCGAGCACTGCACGGGAGAAACCAACCAATCAACATTCGTCTTCGTACATACGGCACCGAAGGCACAGGCGGCCAATGAACGTCCGACCGCTAGGCCGGAGGAATGCCGCCAATCAGGAATCCCAGCACTCGGCGGGATAAAAACGCGGCCAATCAACGTCCGGCCACTGCGCGTGAAAAACACGGCCAAACAAAATGCCGAGTACTCTGCGGGAGAAACACGTAGACGAATCACCCACGCCCGAGCACTTGCAAGGGGAAAAGAATGCCACCCATGGAGTCACCTAACACTAAACCTCTTAAGAACTGGACCCGCATTTTTTTTAGACAAAACTTGGAATTATTGCGGGGAAAAAACTGAAGTTTTTATTAAAAATTATTACAAATACGTCAGCTGTGAGTTCGATCGAGTGAGAGCTTGATACGAAACTTAGGAGGCTGCGAGGTACATTGGGCGTGCTTGGTCGATTCTTCATGTACCGATATAAAAGGGTTCGTTGCCGAGTACTGCGGTGCAATCGTTGTGGCGCTGTCTCGTCGACACCCTCTTCTTCGACCGCGTACTCATAAGAGTATATAGCGTTGGTGCGTGCGCATTTCACACCTTGACAGCTTCGTCGGTAAACGTTTTGGCATCCTGCTCCAGCTGCACGTTCCAGCTGTTCACGATCTCTTCCACCGTCATGCTCCTGCCAGAACACAGCCAAGACGAAAGCGCCACAGCAAAAAAAGAGGCACCGACATAAAAAAAACTGCGGAAAAAAATATTATACATACGTACCGGGTATGAGCTCTACAATCCGAACAGGGAAGAATGGGTTAAGTTATCGGGCTGACGGTAGCACTCCCTCTTGAACGACGTTTTTTTTTCAACAGGCAGTGGAGCGCCAGCCAACAGCAGCCATTCGCTATCCGCCCTGCCCCCCACCCCCACCCACTCCCCTCCCCTCCCCTCTCCTCCGAAAAAAAATGCTCGTACATATAAGCGCCCGAGAACAAACGAGAACTCTGGCAGAAAACCTACCTAAAAAAGGTCTCCATACAACCAAATCAAAACCTTTCTCGCCCCGATCCCCGACCTGCAAATAATAAAATAAAAAACTCCAGACTTGCTCACATATACGGGTCCGCCGGCTTCTCCTGCTCCGTCGTCCCCGCCCCGCCCGCCGCCGAAAGCGTTAGCGCCGACGAAGGCGCTGCCGCCGCCCCCGCTGCGCCGGGCGCCGCCGCGGCCGGTGCAGCTCCACTCGCCGCCGAAGCCCCATCACTTGATTTTCCTACCCCGAACAAGGCTCCACCGGAAGGCGCTGCCGCTGCCGCCGTCGCCGCTGCAGGGGCACCCGCCGCCGGAGGAGCCGCCGATGCCGCCGCCCCAAACGAAAACCCTCCTGATGCCGCGGCTGCCGGTGCGGGCGCAGCGGGCGCGGCAGCTGGAGCGCCAGCCGCGGGGGCAGCAGGGGCGCCGAACGACAGGGCAGGCGTAGCTGGGGCCGCGGCGGGGGCAGCGGGAGCCGCGGTGGCCGGGGCAGCAGCAGCCGGCGCCGCCGCCGCTCCGAACGAAAACCCACCGGAAGCGGCGGGCGCCGACGTCGCGGGAGCAGCGGCGCCGGCGGCAGTCGCCGCAGCAGGGGTGGCGCTCGCGAAGGAAAACCCGCTGGCCGGAGCGGCGGCCGTCGCTGGCGCCGTCGCAGCAGCGGTAGCAGCAGGGGCAGGGGCAGCAGCAGCAGCAGCAGGTGCGGCAAAGCCAAACCCTCCGGCCGCGGCCGGCGTAGCAGCGATGGCGGCCGGGGCTGGAGCGGCACCGAACCCGAACCCTGCAGCTGGTGCCGCGGTCGCCGCTGCCGCTGGCGCAGCGGCTCCGAACGAGAAGGCGGAGCCGGCAGCGGCTGGTGCGGGGGTGGCGGACAGCGACGGCAGGGCGCCGAACAGCCCCCCTCCGCCCGCCGGTGCGGCTGCACCTGCGGCGGCGGCGGGGGCCGGGGCTGTCGCGGAGAAGGAGAACGCCGAAGCTGGCGCCGGCGCGGCTGCGGCGGGTGCCGCGGCGCCGAAGCTGAACCCTCCCTTCTTGTCACCGCCGCCGCCCGAGGCGGAGAAATTGAACGCCATGTCGAGACGCTCGCGTAGACGCGGGTTGATTCTACGCTGTTAACAGCAGGCCGGGGAGCTAGCTCCCGCCTCGGCCCTACCGTAGATGTCGATCGCGCCGGTTCTGTTTCCGGGAGTAGCTGGGTTGCGTCCCCTTTGTTTTGCTGACCGGCCTTGCGAAGGCGTTCCTTGTCAAGGTCTGATCGCGCGGTTTACTAAACCTATAGAAGTGTTTGGTGCAAGGCTTCACCCGGTCTGGTTGTGCTCGTGCTCAAATCTGCCGTAACGTGGAGATTGAAAGAGGTTAGCGGCTTATCGTATACACCATGACACGAACCCGGGGTACATGTATCGATCTCGCTCTCGAAAGTTCACGACTCGAGACGACGTCGATGTGATGCTTCGGCAATTCACCACATTATAATTTTGTTTTCAAATGTTCATAAATAATAAATTTTATCAGGTACTATATACCAGGTACGAGCTCTATACGTATGCTACAGCAGTTTAAAGATGTCTCGCACCTCTCTGGGCCTGCTGCCAAACAAAGACAATTCGTGGGTGACGAGCGTAAAATAGCAGTACAGCACAACAAGTAGTTTCCTTTGGCGTCAGGCACCCAAAAGATGAGTCCTGCCAGGTACCGGTACGTATAGGTCTACACGGTACTATATCCCTGCAACATACCGGTATTCTGCTATGTGCTGTGTACGTAAACTATAGACGGAAGCTGTCATGGGCTACAAAATCGGCCTTGTGCTTGGTCCGGGGCAGCAGAGCAGATGAGAGCCGCGAAACGTAGCGCGGAAACTGACCGCGGGCATAGATCAATCGAGGAGGTCAAACTCAAACTCTACCAGTCAGTACGTAGTCAGTACGAGGGAGCAGATATGTGGAGATGGGATCAAGGCTGCAGCAGAGCAGCGCATTCCGGTACTACGGCGGTACCGTTGCCGAATGCCACGTATATAGCTCTTGGAGCATGAAGCACGCCTCGTACTACTGCTGTGGGCGTGCTGCATGGCCATCCGGCGTACAGTCGCAACACTCAGAAAAACATACCAGGTACCAGGTACGGATGTAGAGGAGGCTGCTTTCCCAGTGATGACCGCAACCCGTGTCAAACACAGCAGTACGCGACAGATGTTGAGAATCTCTCATTTTTGGCCAGACTGGAATTCTTAGGTAAGACTGGGGGTGTTCCACACTATTTTCAGTACAAAGAGGTCGCATTCTTATTTTCCCCCAAAATATCAGTCTCAATTCTTACTTATCAGATTCTTAGGCCGTTTCCTATGCGGTTCGATTTCGAGCTTCAGATTTGTATTTTTCGATCTCAAAAACGAAAGCACCGTCCTATGCAGTCCGATTGTGCAAAATCTGACCGGAATGTTTTCGATTTGAGAATCCGATGACCCAAGTCGTCGGATTTTGGGCCAAAATCCGACGACTTGGGTCATCAGATTTTCAAATCGAAAAATGGCATGGTCTCTACATTCAAGATGTTATCCACCCAGCAACAAGCAGCAGCAACAGCAGCAGCAGCAGCAGCAACACGATCGATGAGTTGGATGGTGACGCAGCGACGTTGCTTCGCGCCCGACGCGCAGCCCGCGATCGGTGCGTCTCTCCGTCGTCAAACTACAGTCGGCTGGGGCGGGCTCGGGTCTAGAGACGAAGGGAAGCGCTCTCAACGCGCGCTTCTCCGTACTCGTAGACTTTACAGCAGGAGCAGCAGTACAGTCAGTCAACGCTCGGATGTTTCGTTGAGTCAAAATACAAAATACCAAGACAGGTCGACTCGAGCGCACTCAGCGCGTCGCCGCCAGACCAAAGGCAGCCAGCCTGGCTTCGGACGCTTGGGTTCTACGCCCAGTACAGCGCACTCGGCGCGTCTCTTCGCGGCGCCAGACCACAACAGCAGTTGGTCTTGCTGTTTCCCAAATATCTGCACGTACAACAAATCCGTGTTTCATCGCAAAAGAAGACTGTTTCGATTTTCGAACTAGGTCGTTGAAAAATCGATCGGACCATAATCTGAAGTTCAAAAATCGAACCGCATAGGAAACGGCCTTACGTACTGACTGCTGTAGGTAGCCCCTCTCTAAAGGACCCCTCGATAAGGGACCTCATTTTTTTTTTTTTTTTAATTCCCACCATTTTTGCCCACTACTGACTGTATAAGGGGCCGGTACCAACTCTGATAAGGGACGTTCGTACCGTATATAAGGGACCTCCAATACCGAACGCACTACGTATGGTCCCTTAAAACGGGCAACCTACTTTACCGAAATATATACGGTGTGCAAGAGAGTTGGCAGTTACTCAAATACTGGTGGGAGATCATATACTCGATACTCGGACGAGCAGGGGTTCAATTTCAAGTTTTGCGGGGAGAGAGCCGCAGCTGGGCGATCACTACGAACCCCTGCTGTTGCTGTCGTGTATCCGGATGTACGTCCAGCGGAGCATCGCGCTGTGGGGTGGGTCGGCGCCGACTGCGCCATGCGGCATGTCGTGTGACGCGGGAGACTAGGTAGCGTTGCGGGAGGAGCAAGACCCACTCTATTCGGAACGACGGAGCAGTGCTAACCACTGGCATCTACGAGTGCACGTGTCTGTGAAGAGTACCAGGTACGTACATAACATCTGTACGCGATGGTGTACCAGCATACGACTACCCCTACTACTGCGCTACTGCTGCGCTCGGACGAGTATCCTTCGAGTACTGCTGTACGCTGTACGACGTGAACCAGGTTGGCTGGGTACGCGTAGCGAGGGCAATTTTGAAAGTATTAGTATTTCAGTATTTCTATTAATAGTTTCGCGTGCCCGCAAGCAAGCTCTCTTGCGCCGATATCAAAAGCACATATCACCCAACCAGGCCCGCCTTTAGCCCTCCTCTAGAAATAAGCGGTGCGCTTCACACACAAGGCAGCAGTATTCATATTCATAGTCATGTGACCGCTGTGATGATCCAACGTTGGCTGTTTGCTTCCCGTCTTTTGGAATCTCATCTCGAGCTCGTTTTGATGCCTTTCGTCTTTGTTTTGCTTGCAGCCTTTCAAACAATCGAACTCTTCCACGCTTAACGAGTCGTCTCCCATACACCACATGATACACCTCGGACACGCTCTACCACGGATACCTCACCTTGATCTAGAGCACCGCAAGCAACGCTCCCCGGGATGTGCTGTGCTGTGTTGGGTTGGACGGCACTGAGAGGAGGGGTTCCAACTGATATATCCCCTATTTAGTAAAGCCGTCCGTTGGACTAGAACTCCCATTCTGCGGAATTACTCAAATGGTTGCAGAACCCACTCGGCCCTCCTCCAAGCTTCAAGCGATCAGCTCAGAGACCCATCAGACAAGGTACCCAACAGGACACGCTCAATTCATTATCAGCAAGGGTTGGGGTGAGTTTGGGGACGGCGACTTCCGCCATGAGCGCAATGCGCTCGATGGTTCGTGGAATATTGTATCGATTCATCCCGTTGATTATTTCGGTTGTGACTGCGCCGGGCGCGACGGTAGCCTTCCCGATGGCCCCTCTCTCTACTGCTTCTCCGGCTGCTGCTGCTGCTGGGGGTGCTGTTGGCCCTTCGGCCTCGACGTATCCATCCTCCAACAACGGGAGAGGAAATTTTGGTCGTAGTCTGCGGCAGCGGCAGCCACAGCAGCAGCAACAACAACAGGCCCAGCCAAGAAACTTGTCCAGGCCCCACACCGGCACTGGGCGCGTTGCGATGGCCATGCGTAACAGGTGCAGACACATGAAATTGCGATCGCGTTCGTACGTACATAAGCTACAGCAGCAGTAATCATGGGATGCCTAAAACGCAGCAGACGTGGCGGCGGCAGCAGCAGTGCAGCACTATGTAATAGTGGAGGTTTGTCGGGGGCTGCAGGTAGTGCTAATATGGAACGCTTTGCCTCGTTGTCGACCGCCCCCCGGAGACAGCGACCCCGCTCCCAATAACTTTTTCTGCCAGAGATGCGGGCGGCAAGCTCGTTCACGAAAAAGCCAAAAAAAAAAACAATTTTATAAAAAAAGCCCAATCCCCAGTTTTTCGTGTTTTCTTGTTTTCAAAGTTTTCATGGAATAAATTGATCAACATTCGAACTTCAAACGTGCATCGTACATAGAACGACCCAGGGTGGAAGGTATGTAGAACACGCGAACGAATGAGAAGCAATAACCGTCTACGAGTACGCTATATTCGTAGCATAGCATGCAGAGGGGTTGCTCTGCATGCGGTCCCAGTGACGTTTTTTTTTTCGAGGTTGGATAAACAAATACCTGGTATCATTTTTGCTGCATTCGTATCATACGTACCAGAGGTGTACCCCGGATGACCGAAACCCGGGTACCCGGCGGGTACAACCCGGATGGGCAAAACCCGTGACGGGCTCGGGTTTGACTTGAAACCCGCGGGTTCTGGGGGTGACCAAAACCCGGGTACTCGGCGGATTCGAGTACCCGAGTACCCGTATGTTTGGCATGTCCCCTCTCACAATATCTCTAGAAACCCCGGGTACTCGACGGGTTCGAGTACCCGGGTACCCGTATGTTTGGTATGTCCCCCCTCACAATATCTCGAGAAACCTTTCAAATCGACAGAGAACAGGGTGCCTACGGGTATCACTATTCAGAGCTGAATATTCCAAGAATATTCTGCTTTTACGTAGTACGGTTTTCCAAGAGAGTTTCCACTTTTATTTTGCATACATACGCGTGCCCGTTATGTTGATACCGTATGTTGATGTAATCCTTTCACAGATTGTCCGAGTACCTTGGAGTAAAGTCCCGAGTACTGGAGATAGATTACTTCAGGTACTTCGTGTACTCGGAGTATTTCGGGGTTCGGTACTCCGGATACTGCTCGTACTCGGAGTATTTCGGGTGTGAACACTCTCGATACTGCTTTACTCGGAGTATTTGGGGGTCCGATACTGCGGGTACTCCTTGTACTCCGAGTATTTGGGGCTTCAGTACTGCTCATACTCCAAGTACTCCGAGTATTCAGACCGCTTATACTCTTATACTCTTAAGTACTCGGAGTACGAAATGTACTCGATACTCGGAGTATACTCGGAGTGTGAAGTAAGTTAGGAGCATCTTTGCATCATTTTAAAGACTCGGCCGTCATTCCTCCCAGGTTCTGGGGGCATGTGACTGGCGTTTATAGCATTTAAAACTTCACAGATGCTCCCATTACCTCGGAGTATAATTAGAGTATTTTCGAGAAAAAAATACTTCAGGTACTTTGTGTACTCGCAGTATTTCGGTGTCCAATACTCTCGATACTCGTAGTACTTTGAGTAATTTAGATGTTTTTACTCCGAGTGCTGCTTGTACTCGAGTGTAAGCACTGCTCATACTCCCAGTACTCGGAGTATTTGGGCCTTCAGTACTGCTCATACTCCAAGTACTCCGAGTATTTAGGCCACCAGTACTCTAATACTCGGAGTACGAAAATTACTCGATACTCCGAGTATACTCGGCGTATCGAGTATACTCGGACAATCTGTGAATCCTTTGACTATCGACGTATAGACATGTAGACATGTATTTATTTTCCTCGAGCCATGACACCTGCCCGACATGGAGACCTAGGAACGCCGCCTACTATTAATATGGCACACATACTGTCAATCTATCTTTCGCTACCTGAATGCGCTCAGTTCAGGGGCATAGGGTGTGGGTATCAGCGCACGACTACGTAGTAATTGTAACAGCATTACAGGTGGAAGGGTTATCGAAAACCCGACACTCTGTTACCGTTCGTTGTTTGATGGTTATAGTTATCGTTTCGACATTAAGTCGTAGTACGCACTGCTTGTCACCCGCGTGTGGCACCCCTTGGTGACCGTAATCGAAAACGGGTTTTCCGGGTACCCGGATTTACCCGAGTACTCGTTGAACCCGTTTGATTTCGTCGGAAAACCCGGGTTACCCGCGACGGGTTCGGGTTTCACTTTCAAAATTATCCAAGTACCCGTTTGTGCCGGGCACTCGCCGGGGTACACCTCTAGTACGTACCCACATGCATGTTTGGTCAGAAAACACGTACGTATATACGTGCTTTGCCCTGCGTGCTCGCGAGGGGAGAACACAACAAAGTATCCAAACAGACCAAAAAGCGTAATGAAGCAATAGACAAAAAACACACCCATCCCATTCACGAGTATTAACTTCGCCTTTATTTCCTCTCTCCCCCTTTAGTCGTAACTCAGATCTGGGGTCACTAAGTAGGCTCTGCTCCACCCTCCCCACTCCTCGTTTCCGTGAAAATAACATAGAAACCCATATTTTAGTAGAATATCAACATGCAGCAACGCAGCTCAGCAGCAGTGGATGAAACGCGGGAGTACCAAAGAGCGAGCCGATTTCGAAGTATTCGGGGTGATTGTAACAAACCCGACGTTTTTACGAGCAGGCTTGAGTTTTAGTGAAGGTTGTTGTGATGTGTATAGTGTCGCTTTACTTTATGTAAAGGAGTCGTGCTTTGACGAGGGTTTTGGGGAAAACCATGAAATAGGGCACGCACGAGGTACACGCACGTGCTTACATTAGTATGGCGCAAAAATAAAATAAAAACGTAACTAACTGGTGATAGTGGTCATAAATATGCGAATATTACAGCAGTATGTGGCCCAAAAACGAAAAGGAAGAACACAATCATAACTCATGATGACTACTCGTACATGCTGTCCAAAGATAGCAAGCAGTATTGTCGTGCGGGGTGCAACGACCAACTCGTGTAGAGCGACCATTTATTTTATTTTGTTGGATGTACTGTAGACGAGTCGTATAACAAGGCGGCACAGGCAGCGCCAGCCGGCTCGGCAGCGCATCGTGTGAGGTGTACCCACCATAGTTCTAAGACGAAACTAAGAGACACGAAAATTGCGCATATACAGAGTATGTGGTACTCGAACACTACAGAGGTAGTAGATCAGCTGCAGGTCCCCTAGCTGCCGCGAGGCAACAAAAACGTAAGACGCGTTAAACAACAACGCACAACCGAAGAAGAATAAAAAAACGCCATCCGTGACGACGAGATACGATTATTTTGGGTACACAGTGCAGAAGACACTCGAATACTACGTACAGGGGCAATACACTATGGTATTACATCTGCAGTATATGCAGCACTCTACGTAGTAGATGACACGCCTCCACCACGTTGTTTCTTGGAATCCTGAGCGGGCGAGTTGTACCCCATAGATGAACGCGAACTAGTGTTGGTGTTCTTAGCCAGCCCTTTCGAGGCAGACTTGAGAAACATGAATCTAAATTGAGTTTAACAGGGGAGGCAAATGGCATTGGAAAGGGTTCGCGTTTCGCGCGGGAGAAATATCGAGGCGCTGCCCCTTCTTCTCACCGCATTCCATGCAGGCGGTCCCCTTCCGGGGGGGTGTAAGGTTGGCACACACTGACCCGTCTAGATGGGCTGATTTGTGCGTTTTACCGCCGCTCGGCGTGTCTATCGATATACGTGCGACAGGAGTTTCGTCTCCCATCGCTAAGCACAAGATGTGCAGGATTGGGTGATGTCGCCATTGATCCTGTAGATGTAAGCTTTGCACTTCGGGCACACACACATGGATACTTGGCGTGCGACAGCATCGTCTCCGCGTCATAGCCGACGCGTGCGAAACACGTCAAGCAGACGAGCTTATCCACCATGTGTTCTGCGATTCGCGTGATGAATCGCAGAACACATGGTGGTTTAAGCTCGTCTGCTTGGCGTGTTTCGCATACGTCGGCTATGACGCGGACAAGGTGCGGTCGCACGCCAAGTATTCGTGTGTGTGTGCCCGAAGTGCAAAGCCTATATCTGCAGGATCCATGGCGACATCACCCTATCCTGCACATCTTGTGCTGTAGCGATGGGAGACGAAACCCCTGTCGCACGTATATCGATAGACAAGCCGAACGGGGGTAAAACGCACAAACTTTCCCCATCTAGATCGGTCAGTGTGTGTGCCAACACTATCGCCCCCCCCCCCCGAAGGGGACCGCCTGAATGGAATGCGGCGAGAAGAAGGGGCAGCGCCTCGATATTTCTCCCGCGCGCAACGCGGACCCTCCCAAGGCCATTTGCCTCTCCTGTTATACTCAATTTAGTTTCGTACTTCTCAAGTCTGTCCCGAAAGAGCTGGCTAAGAGCACCAACACGAGTTCGCGTTCACGATTCTGGCCGAGGATCGGAGACGAGGGGCTCATCACATGTATGAATAGTCTCTTTCGCATCTGATGAGGATTCCGGCCCGAAGTACGTAGGCTCTTCTCCATTTAGGAGACAAACATCAACTTCTTCCTTCGACATCAGTTGGTTTCAGATGGTACGCCCGACGTACCTAGTTGGAGAGACGTAAACGAAGGACGGACAGGCAATAAGAAGTATATAATTCATCTTCTAATGATATGTGATAAGGAAACGGGGTTGAAGCTTTAGACATGCGATACAAAATCGGTCAAACGAAGCATATAATACCTCGCGAGGTCGACGCGTTTTTGCAGACTTGTCCCCAGATCGTCTCTCAGCTGTTTACGTTCGTTGTACCCGTAGACCCATACTAAAATGTGGGCGTGCAGTGTGAGCCGAATTTATTCTTCGGTCATTCCAACGTACGCCTGTACCTTTACGAGCCCCCCGCCGTTCCCATCAGGCACGTCGACCCTTAGGACGTAGTCAAACACGGCCTACAAATGATCGTGGAAAAAAAGTCGCAGACGCAACAGGGTCGGCCGCTACCGTTCTCAGTCTGGTCAGGTAGTCCGGCATTTGGGTGTGACAAGTCGACGCAAGGTCGATGCTGTGACCTCTGTAATGCATAACCAAAGGCCTGTTGACGTCTGACGGATTTAGCGTCCACCGAAAAAATGGCTGGCCGTTTATGAAGCATCATGACAGTTGCTAGCATCCGAGCGGCATGTTTCCCATGGTCTGTCCACGTCGAACTATGTGACACCGCCTGTATTTGCTCGTAGTAGAGTGCGCATACCAGGATGGGCGCTTAGTGCAGCGCTTGTCCGCTTCGCTTGCCGGAGTTCGGGGGCGAAGGCCATGACGACATCTTTCGTAATCTGAGAGAGGTCTTCGGCTGTCGATTATGACATTCTTCCGCGCAATATATCGTGTGCCCGAACTCCGAAAATATTTAATTAACTCTATTTCTGGTACGAAATAATAAAAGTGGAAATGCGATCTACTTATTTTATTGTTTTGCCCAGATTGCACCCCCGCACCTGAAAATAAATAATTAAGCATCAACACCTTTTTGTTGTGCGGTTTGACGCGTAGAAGCACATACTCAAAAACAAATGGTTCGGAAGAGTTAACATGCGGTAAATGTGCGGTTTGACGCGTAGAAGCACATATTCAAACACAAACAGTTTGGAAGAGGTTTTATGCCGCCCGGGACATACACGCGGGCTTACGAAACAAGTGACACGCGTTTACGACACGACACGTATCGTAGTATGATGGAGGTGCCACACACTCCATAAAAACAGCGCTTATATGTCGCACGTTAGATAACAGAGCTTCGTTTCTGAAGATCATCGCCGCTATGCAGAAGATTAAATAACGGTCGTTTCTCCACGAGGCGCAGCGTCGGCTTAACACAATTCTAGCCCACATTTTTTTCGAAGGAAACATGCCGCTGCCCTTGAGGGGTCTCCCGGACCGCCGCAACCTTCTGCGAACAAATGCACGAACGCCGCTACCCAAGCGTCGTCGTTATGAAAACCACCCGGGGATGTTGCCGTGAGGTACAACCAGAACCTTGTCTGTTCCTCCCGGTAAGGCTTTACCCATGCAGAGAGCTGTTTCCGCCGCTGCCACAGAATTCATGTAGAGGTCATCGCCGAAATTTACGATTTGTACTCGGACGTTGCAGTGACGATGTTGCAGTATCTTCAGCCGAATCTATGACAGCATACGTATCGATGGTATAGGCCTTGCCCGTCTTCGTCTGTTCCATTCGCCGAATCGTTTTCGTCTGAACAACCCCCGTCGCCGTTGTCACCGCCGTCATCGTGATCGTCATCGTCTTCGTCGGTTTGACGTCTATCGTTGGTGTAAACTGAAGCGGCTCTTCGTCGAAGATTGTTCGGATCGCGTGGATTTAAACATCGAGTCCAATAACTCCGGAGGAACACTCCCGCCACAGGGATACGTGTCGAGGTTGGCCCCGCTCATCGGCGCTTTTCGTGCGAGGCTAAAATCGTTCACTTAGAGCGTAATCCTTGTCCTGCATGTGGTCGATGAGATCCCGTACCATGTGCTTGCGGGGCCCCCAGTAGCCGTTTGGGCTGCGTCGCAGTTGGTTTGCCCTTCCCAGCTAGCACGACAGTAAACATGTCAAGCAAACCGGTTGCTGCTGGCGGCAGTTCTTGTCCAACAGAGCACGAATCATTGGCGTAAAACACAGACGTGCCTAGTAGCGAACGTTGCGCTTATCCCGGGATACTACGAGATTTCCTTGATTCGAGGGCAACAACGTGCCCTTTTACATGGACTGCGTAGACAGCTGCACGTTCAATCGCCGTGGCTCCGTCAAACTTTTGTGGCATGTCACCGACCCGAAAACCGTTCGCCCAGGGCTGCCTGGGGATTGTTTTTGTTTGACAATGGTTTATGACAACCCTTGCACACGTGCAGCTTGCCACAGTTGTTTTCTTCATCAAAGTCATGTACGCTAAGAACCAGCCCAACAAGCAAATCGTCAGGATCGTGGGGGTTATTTGCGAAAACCCGACATAACTCGTTCATGCTTTTTAACATTGTCTGTCGCGCGGAGAAGATTTTCATATGTGGAAGATCGCAAGGCGACACAAAGTGGTGGTCTCGAACCGCCGTCATCATATCGCATATCACACAGCAAGACCTGAACAAAGCAAATAACACGTTGACGTACGTTGGGCAACCACATACGACCATTTTTCTCTCATGACATTGTTGAGGGTCAAGTTTTGGCCAATAAAGACAACACATCTGTCGCCTACGTCATCCACACTGCCCAAAAGAGTATCCTACAACGACCACAAAATGTCTCTAAACGCAGGCACTCCCCTTATACTGCCGACGAACATACGCTGATGGTAATCATCTACTTCGTATACCACCTAGAAGAATCTCGGGGCGAAGATCTCCTACCAAGTCCACGCTGCCTCTACACCGGGCTTGACCTAGCGGAATGTCCGCTGCTGCAGTTGAACGTGTTTCGATAAAAAAACCGGGCGTGAAACCTCGGACACTCTGCGTGTAGCCCTCCAAATTCGACACACGAAGAGGCGCGACGGAACGGATGACGATGCTGAATCTGTTTAGTGGAGTCTGCTGCAGATGCGCCATATTTCGTCTAACCGTTGTCTTGTACTTCCTCCGTCTTGCCGCTGTCAAGTTGTAGCACGGAGTGACGCTTTACAATAACCTCGCGTCCGCGAACACAACGCGGGAGAGGCGGGTTATCTGCGCTATATTGCTAAGGATTGATCTCACCTTCGCCTGCTGCGCGGCACACCTTCTCCTGCATCAATAGGGGAGTCGCTCCCACGCCTGTTTGTCGGTCAATCGACAAGACATGAACCAGAAGTAACGCGTACCGAAGTAGACGCGAAGATGCGCTGTAGGTGAAACATAGCAGTCTAAGGAATAAAGCGGAGCTGCCTGCTACCGCGCTGGGTGTCACATCTGTTTTATCGTTTTAAACCAGTAATACTCGATGGGAGACGTGCAGTTGTAACACGGAAGATGTTTTTTTTTCAGGTTCTATTTCTTGCGATCGGCGAGGGAACGATGTTTTTGTAGTCTGTGTTTTGCATTTTTCTCGGGCCGGAAGAGAAGGTGATATTAAGTGAATGCGCCGAATCCTCCCAGTTGTCATCAGAAGCTAGCGTCCTAATCCTGTCCATAAACAGAAGTCAAAGTCACAGGAAACATACATGTCGCATCATTGCATTCGTGCATGGTTAGCGCCAGATTATTCGAGTGCCGGTTGAAACGTTAGAGCCATATTATATGTATCAGATCAGTTATCGAATTGGTGGTTGGTTGGCGACACATCCATTTATTGGTTGGGCTTAGAAAGTTTGGGGAAGGGATTGCAGAACATCGATGGATAAGACGTCAAAACACTATTGAAAAAGCAGGGGATCTGGGGATTTACATTTTTGACACGATGGCACCCGGCGACTGAAGTCACTGGGAACAGCGCTTCAGCAGTATCTGCACGAGTACGAGTAGTAGGTGATGAATGAAGCACGAATCATGTGCGGTCTTGTCAACCGCCTAGGAGTATGCTACAGCGCTACAGCAGTATCTGCACGAGTATCAGCGAGTACAGCAGTAGGTAGTACACCCATATTTATATTAAAAAAAACAGCTGTGAGCTCGAGGATTTCGTCGAAACTAATATTTTTGCAAGCTAAGTGTGATACTTCGATACCTAAATATATACAATGATGTTGAGTTGTTCGGAGCGGGTTTCGAGCCGTTTTCGAGTTTGCTCGCGATGAGCTCCACCTCTCGGTGCAGCTCTGTGCGCTGTTTCCCCTTCAGGCCTGATCGTGCTCACCCCTCCAGACTCTGCCGGCGGCGGCCTGGGCCGCGCTCGCGCCGTGTCCCCTCTGAGCGTGCTGTACTCGCATTGTACAAGGATTTCATTATTTATTACAGGCGTAACATGTTCATGAATTGGCAGTAGTCCCGCTGCGGCTGCGATCGGCGAGTATCTGTAAGTATAGCGGATGCTTTGCGCAGGAGCGTGTCAAGATTAAGATTGTTTCTCGCGAGGCGGTGAACGTTTTCGGCCGCTTCCTCCGCCGTCGTGCTCGCCGGCCTGGTTTTTAGCGGGCAGGAACTCGCGTGCATGCCGTTACCATGCGGGCGGCGGACGCTGGAAAAGTCACCAGTAGTATCGTGATCGAGAGCATTTGTGGTGGAGTTGCAATCGGCATTGCATTCGTCCCTTTTCGCACTTTTCGTAAGGCAATCCGATTGTGCACGAAAAACGACGCACAGATGCCATACAGTACGCGACAGGTGTTAAGAATCTCCTATTTTTGGCCAGACTGGATTTTTTATGTAAGACTGGGTGTGTTCCACACTATTTTCAGTACAAAGAGGTCGCCGTCTTATTGTTTCCCCAAAATATCAGTCTCAAATTCTTAATGGTCAGATTCTCAACATCTGTCGCGTACTGTATACGTACGATGATACACATGCCGCATACCACAGAGAGAAGGGAGCGACAAGGCGAGATATACAGCAGTACATACAGAAGGCGCCCGCTATACCTATAAGAAGCATCATTTTGGCGTCGAGGCTCAGTTTCTTATTATGGTACCACCTTTGAGCACGGGCTACGATTGGCTATCATATGGGATTTAGTATGGTACCCGACCCTGAGCACTGGTGCTTGTCAAGTTTCTTATTTATCGTGAGAAAACGAGCCCCAACTTCTTACAACCGAATTTCTTAAGAGCGAGTGCCCCCTGTAGCAGCAGCAGTAGTCGTGCGCTTAAGACCTACATTTCAGGACACCTAATAAGAAACAGGAAATATGGTCCAGGCTGGATTTCTTATTTGAGAGAGGGTGCTTTCTACACTAATTTCAAGATAACGACTCCCGAATTTCTTATTTCCCTCTAAAATGTCAGCCTGGCTTTCTTATTAGCCTGTTTCTTATCAGGTGTCCTGTACTGTACTGGTTCAGTAGTACCTGGTACATTAGTAAAAATAAAAATAAAACATCAGTTGTGGGATCAAGGATTTCGTCGAAACTCATCTTCGCAAGCTGTGTGTGATGCTTCGATCGCATGTAATATGAACATACGGGTTTTATATCGCCTCATGCTTAATATCATACTATTTAATAAGTATATACATCCCTCATTGAGGGGAGCATATACCTGCTGCGCCGACACTTAAAACCTGAACAATAACTACGGCGAATAATGACTAGGGATCTGTTTATAGATAATTGTGTGAGCTGACGCTTCGTGGTCGGGTGGGTGGGTGGGTAGTCGCTTGGTCGAGCTGACCCTTCTTTCTGTGTTTCGTGGCGAAGCTTATGAGGTACCAGGCAATTAGAAGGACGCTTCGGGTGGGGGTGGACTGCTGTGTTCGATATTGCCTTTTGGGTGGGACAGGGTTGACGTCACTCTGGGAACGTTCCTTTCCCTGTTCCGAATAACCCAACTGCTGCAGTATGTCCCGTTCTTTTTCCGGTTGTACCGTAGCACCGTACATAGAATATGGGTTGAAACAATGGCATCGTCTCCCGCGGCCGGTGCTGGTAACTGCCAGCCCTCGCACACTGTTAGATTATATTCTCTGTTTACGATTTTCTGTCTTTTCCCGATAAAGACCGTTCCAGAGGACGGTCCCGGATACGGTCATGGCGACCCGAAGCAGAAAATCGGCCAATTGCCATATAGCAGCACCCGGAAGTTGTTGCTGCTGCTGCAGTCCCTGCCACTGTTGCTGCTGCTGCTGTTGCACAAAGGCTGGTGAAGGTTCGAATCGTGTATATAAATATGTTAATATTATAGAACGGATGGGGGCTCCCCGGTGCGATTTTAGAGCGGCAGTATGGCAGTATACCGGAGCTGATATTCCGAAAAGCTACGTAAGATACCTCAGAATTTTCGGTCCCTCTTTTGTATTCATACAGTGGGGCTCTTGACATGCCGCCTGGTGATCAGTCGTGTTGGTATGTTTCCACAGCAACATCAGTACATCAGTGATGGCCTACCTGTAGTGGGTGGAAACGCTTGCCCTTTGAAGCACATGTTCGCGTTTTCTTTATGCTCGTAAAATATTCGCTTGCATCCGGTAACCTTGATCCACGTCAACCTACACCTACTACTCGTACTATCTATAAGTACCAGGTACAAATTCATAGTAGATTGGCGTGGCCAGGGCGCTTGAAGTTTCGGCTAATACACGCCCGTCGTTTCGCTGTTTCGTTTTCCGTTAGTTTTTGCGATTTCGTTTCTCCGTGGGTTGCGTGATTTCCTCGCGCGCAGCGGTCGGTTTCATCGCATGGCAGTTGGCTGGCAGCTGATTACTACTACTGTGCTGGAGGTTAGAGATTGATACACTTCTGACATCCCGAACGTTTCTTCTCCCTATTGGCGACTCGGAATAGTCTACGAACACTTGTGCTATAAATACGTTGCAACACTCCTGATTTCCCGCTTGCGCTTATACCGCAGGTAGGTAAACAGTAGTACGGAAGTGGTGCCGTTGCTCGTACATAGCTTTGATACACACCAAATAACGCCTTCCTACCACCAATCTATTTTCGTTCCGTGACCCCCCCCCCCTCGTCTTTCAGTCATCGAGAAGCAATAATCCAGCCGTTTGTTCTCGCAGTAGCCTAAACGCTCTTACGTTTGCGTTGCATCTGTCCGTCCATACGGCCTGCCTGCCTGCCTGCCTGCCTGTCCTCGCATTCCGGTCTGGTCTGTTCTGTTCTGTGTGGCGTCGCTGTTGCGTATCACTGGTGTTGGGTTGAAAACAGCGGACTCGTCAAGAAGGTTTCTCTGTTCGCGGCTGGGATGGTGTTCGGCGCTTGCCTCAGCTCTCCGGTGCAGTCCAACTTCCGCCTCTACAGGTGAGACAACAGCGGAAACTGTTGGTTGGTCGGCATACTGCTGTAGGACACAAGAGTAGTGGTCCCTTTCTAGTGCCGGTATGCGCTAGCCAACATTACCGGCACTATATACAGCGGCAACCGGCACTATATACGTACGTACTCCGCACACTTCCGCACTGGTTAACCCCATATTTGCCAAGCGAATTCACAGGCGCTATCATAGCGGGCAGCCGGCACTACCTAACCGGCACTCTAGAGGGACCACTACTGTAGTATGTTGACCCTGTTAGTACTGCACTGTACGGAAACATGCATCTGACTTTAATTCCAAGTGTTTTTTTCCCCAACACGGGACTGCAGTCCCACCTTATGGGCTTGAAGTATAACCCATTTCGAGCTGCGCACACGTTGTGGCCCCTCAATAGTGCCGGTCGAATAGTGCCGGTTGCCCGGTATCGCTTGGCACAGGTGGGATTCACCAGCGTGGTAGTGTGCGGAGTAGTGCCGGTTGCCCGCTATAGTGCCGGTATTGTTGGCTGGTGCATACCGGCACTGTAGAGGGACCACTTCTGCTACACTTTTAATTAGGGACTTCTTTGGAGCCGCACCAACAAATAGACGCGAGTCGGCGAGGGAAGAAAGTGCTGCACCCTTGTCGGGATAAACATGCAAGGCACGTACCGTAGTGAGGAGGGGAGAGAAGAGCCTACTATGTGACCCCGGGTCTGAGTTACGACTATTAGGAGGGAGAGAGAAAAGTAGGGCGAAGGTAATGAGTGGGATGGAAAATTAATATAACGCCTTAGGGATATATATATATATATAATATATATATTATATATATATCCCTGCTTGAGACACGTGTGGGATATTTTTTTGCAGTAGAGTAATATGTCAGAAGTTGAAGAAATACATTGTTACGGCTCTGCAAACGGCTCTTCGTTTCTTGTTTACTGGTGTTGGCTGTAAGGAGGCAATCCCGTTCTGTATGATATGAAACTGGGCACGTATTTTCCTTCTTTTTCTTTTTGTTGCCCGTACTCTTAAAATTCACGTGACGATTTCGCTGAGATTTACATGATAATTATTAAATTTGTCACGAGGAAAGCCAGGAACGGTCCGTGAGTACATACAGGTTATACATGCGAGTAAGCGGGCATATGTGGGAAATGCGAAGCGTCCATACTGCTCCTACTGCTGCTGCTGCTGCTGCTGCTGCTGCTGCTGCTGCTGCTGCTGTGCTCGGAGCCTTGTGAGGGCTGCCGGGACCAGTACAGACTCTTAGTATTACGGAGGACCATAGTGAATAGGACCTACCGCACACACACACAAAACCAACATATTTCCCAATTTGTTGTAACAATAGTCGGTCCTGTTTACTATGGTTTCCCGTCATAGTGTCCCTGTATCATGTCCACGAGTGAACAAAGGGCTCGCAAGAGGGTGAAGACCGATGACAACGAGAACCCAGGGCCGGAGATGTGTACGACAACGCGTACGTACGTTCACGAGCCAACGATCGCGCCTGTGTGTGTATTGACAAAAGCATGCCTTTTGTTCGCCTTGGTACTGCTGTACGAGTACCATACTGAAACTAATTTAAGATGATTTGCACAAGAAAGAAACCGAGCAACCTTCCTGGAAAGTAATATATACATTCTCGTAGTTAAGGTATATACGTGCGGCTCCCCAAGAACCACGATAATCGCCAAAAAGCGGCCCCCGGCGTTGTCCGCCTTGCATGACGGAAAGCCGCCCCCTTCGTTCTTCCTTTGGATATAGGACCATCTGCTCCTTGGTTAGCTTTCTTGTGCTCTGGGTAGTGTGGTTGCTAGGCTGTGGAGGCTGTCGCCAGGGTCCGAAGGCTACGGAAGTTGCGGTCTACTCGTGCGGCGTAATCGAAAATGTGACTCGTATTCGCAGACCGATGTCGGCGACCGAGCTACGACCATCTTGGCCTACCGCGCACGGTTGAGACCGCGGGTTTCGCCTCGAGCACCAACCCCAGCCCAACCAACCAACTATACACCATTAGGTTTGGAGTCATTGACGGGCCGAGTGGGCTCCGTATGCCGGACGGTCTCAAACATAGGTTTGCTATTTTGATACGAAAGACTTGGATGAGCGACAGAAGGGGCCATACCGAAGAAGGAGAAGAGCTCTTGATCCACACAACAGATCCGGCCCCTTCAATCGGGGGGTGTAGCCGTACTGATGCACACTTGAGGCGGTCGGCGCCGGATGATGGAGGCCAGCCCAAGCCCGTCATGCGTTGTCAGAAATTGTTGGATTAGGTCATGCGGCGACTCGAGCTCGGGTCCTAACAAAGAACGCGATTTCTGTTAATTTGCCCCGAGCTAGTTTTTTCTCGTTCCACGCCACACGGCCAGCCCTCTGATACCAGGATGGAACCTGAATCGCCATGGCAGTGATTCTCGTACGTTTATTTCCTTCCGCGGTGTCCTGTAGGTCCCGATCGCCAAGGCTGGCGGAATCCACCCTCACAAGTACCCCGGCGATTCGTTCTGTTTCGGTGGAGACACGGGTGGTCGTGATCGATTCTATTGGCCTACAATCCCCCCGCAAAAAACAAAGCAGGTTGAATCGGGAAAAACATATATCGCAGTCTCTCAACCACACTTTTGGCAGCAGCAGCAGGCAGCATGCACATATACGCTGGAAACACTGAAAGAGGTAGCGATAAAATGGGCACGACCAAACGCAGAGGCGATGAAACAAAGCTGAGATGTTTCGTATTCGACGAGAAAGGTTGAAAACGTTTTGTGTTGGTGTAGCTTTAACTCGGGGGGGGGGGGGGGTAATAGGCTGATGCAGGAACATGTCAGAGCAGGTCGGGAACGATAAGCCACGTAGACAACATCTTGACCTCGACTCATGACCCTCTCTCCCCCTCTCCCTCCCATCCCTGTCTACCCTGCGCTCCCCCCCTCCACCTCCCTCCCTTTTTCTCTCTCTCTCCTGCCCACCCTGCCCTCCCCTCCCTCCCTCCTCCCTCCCTGCTCCTCGCCTCCCTACCTCCCTCCCTCTCCTCCCTCCCCCTGTGCTTCCTGCTCATCTCTCTTCCCCTCCCCCTTCTCCCTTTCCTGCCCTTCTCCCGTCTTCCCGCCCATCCTCCCTCTCCTTTATTCCAGAACCGTGCCCGACATCCCTAAATCGATGTTCGACAAGCATGCCACATTGTCAGGCACCGTTATCTCCGTTGCAGACGGCGACAGTATCCGGGTGAGTTCGGCTTTGGTTAAGGTGGCGTGTACGAAGGGGAGGGGGGGGGGGCGTACTCATTTTTTGCTCGCCTTAGTCATGTGACCATTGACCACGCGTCCCTTTCAAGACGGAGCACTGGAAAGCAGGGGGCGTATTCATTTTTTGCTTGCCTTGGTCACATTTGAACATTGACCACGCATCTCTTTCGAGACGTAGCACCGCTCCTACTCCTAATAGGGACACCTCCAACATTTGCGGGTTCATTACGTGGTTTTTAAATACATTTCATCAAGACACTTTCTGCTTGTCTTATTCCCCTTCCTGTTTCGCCGCCTGTGGCCACCATCTACCTCCTAAGGCAGCGACCGTTTTGCCCAGTGCGCTACGCTTCTCCATGCCACAATGTTATTTAGTGTAACAAAGTTGTCCACGTCACTTTTGTCTAATTTCCTCATCTCCTCAAACACATCCCGTTCCTCCTTGTACATTTCACATTCTCGCACGATAAGATGGGCTCTACTCTCTTTTACAGAGGGAGAGGGGGGGACTGTACTCATTAATAGCTTGCCTTAGTCATTTGACCATTAACCACGAACACGGAGACGGGAGGGGGGGTCGAGGGATGCAGGGGAGGACGACGTCGAGGGTTTCGATTTTACGTGTTTTCTTGTTCTGGGGTACTGGTGCCTTTTTGCGCCTCATGTGATTGGCGGGCGCCAGAATTGAAGCGGCACAAATGTAACCGTGGAATGCGGTTAAAAAAATATGATGCACCGAATGGCATGCGGCACCTTTGAAGTTTTTTTGTGGCCCGCCAGAAGCAGCGCTAACGTGAATCCACTGGGCGTCGTCGTGTAAATACTCGTCGCAGCACGGGTGGGTGGGTGTGGCCGTCCCTTCCCTGTGTTGCATGAGGCACAGATGGCTGCGGTGGGTGCACTAAGCAAAGTGGGCCGTTCTATCAAATGGATGGTAACTATGATGTCATGACAGTTGTCCCGCCGTTCCCTTTGAGGCTGCAGCCACTTCTTTGGGCGCGAGCTACTTTCGTAAGGGTCGTTTGTTTCGCTTTGCTGTTGCTGCCGCCGCCGCTGGTGTTTCTGCTGTTGTTGTTAGTGTTGCTGTTGACGTTACTGCTGATTTTACTGTTCGTACTGCTGCTGCTACCGCTTCCACCGATGTTGCTGCTGCTGTTGACGTTGCTGCTGTTTTTACTGCTGCTGCTTCTGCTGCTGCTGCTGCTGCTGCTGCTGCTGCTGCTGCTGCTACTGCTTCCACCGCTGCTGATGTTGCTGCTGCTGTTTTTACTGTTCCTACTGCTGCTGCTGCTGCTGCTTCTACCGCTGCTGATGTTGCTCCTGCGCTGCTGTTGCTGCTGCTCCTGCTGCTGCTGCTGCTGTTGCTGCTGCTATTTTTGCTGCCCCTGGTGTGGTTGGCGTTGCTGTTGTTGGTACAGGTGAGGCATAAGCCGAACGTGCCGCTGCCTCTGCCCGGGCGCAAGATGGAAGGCAAGAGGTCCGAGGAGACTCTGCAGATCCGGTTGTACGCGGTAGACTGCCCAGAGGTTGCCCACTTTGGAAACCCCGCGCAGGCGTTCAGCGCGGAAGCAAAAGAGGTGAGGAGCAAAGCAGCAGCCGCCAGTTTCTCCTTCTG
The DNA here is from genome assembly GCA_008828725.1 of Saccharina japonica. Classification (NCBI taxonomy): domain Eukaryota; class Phaeophyceae; order Laminariales; family Laminariaceae; genus Saccharina; species Saccharina japonica. Next base: position 256,890 of record MEHQ01000605.1, read on the forward strand.
TCAGCATACGAAATCAAAAGTACATCAATGAACTGGTATATATTTGATGTTCAGTCATTGTGTGCGAATCTTATTTTTATTTTGGTATCATGATGACCTCGCTCCTTGCTCTTAAAATATCAGTCGAGCGAAAAGTGCGAAGCACCGTCAAGATTGTTGAGATCCCCCGGGGAGTGCGATCGTTTTTTTTTTCAGCGCTCGTTTTTTCTCGTCAAACGGTAGTAAGGGTCAAAAATAGCCGAACATTCTATTTTCGGGAGACTCTTCGACCATATTTTTCCTCGAAAATTATCTTCGGTATTTTGGCGACGTGGCCTTACCGTTCTGGAAAAATCGAGCGCTGAAGAAAAAAAAAACGATGGCCCCCATGTGCCAACTCATCGTTCTTTACGGCACCAGATATTTTGGGGTATTTTGCTTCGCATGATGGCCGATGCCGCCGTTGTTTATAGCTCCCGATACAGGGGTTTATGGGTTCTGCGGGAAATGCCCATTTGTAGCGCACACCCCGCCCTGCAACAGAGCGCCTGCGGCATACCAGCAGCGACTATCTAGCCTCTTTAGAGCTACGCCCCACATTGTTTGGTGACAGACTACTTGGGGATAGTATGGAAACTTACATACTTACGGGAAACTTACATACTTGAGGGAAACTTACATACTTATGGGAAACTTACATACTTGGAGTTAGTGTGGGAAACATTTCCACACATGGCACAGATCATCAACAGATCATCCATTCCCACCTGATGATCTAGATGGCGATCTAGATATTTCAGGGCAAATGGATCTGTACGATCTATAGAGTCTAGCTCATTTTGCCGGATGAGAGCCGTATACGAGTGGTTTGCATGATCTAGAACATGCTTCCTGGGTGGGATCTGTACGATACAGATCCTACACAACATATCATAACGGCCGGTTAGGTTCTAGATTATGTAGATCGTGATTTCCCCGGCGTGGGAACATTTCTACCGGAGTGAAAGGCTTTAATAGCCGCCGCCGCTGCTTAGCGTTTAAGCGCGCACCAGGGTTTCCCCTTTACGCGTTCTTGATTTTCTACACGGGGGGTTTATGTTTGCCGCCGTCCCCGTCACAGGCAGCGAAACAGGAAGGGGATAATACCAGCAAAACGTTTATACCAGTATGTAATATATCTATGGAATAAACGTAATGGGCGCTCAAATGTTGGAGGTGTCTCTATTGGGAGTAGGAACGGTGCTCCTTTCCGAAAGGGATATGTTCAAATGACTAAGGCAAGCAACAAATGAGTACGCTCTCCCCCCCCCCCGACTAAGGCAACCAACAAATGAGTACCCCTTCCGCCCCCCGTCTTCCCACCCCTCGCCCTCTCTTGTCCGCGAAGTTGACCAAGAATGCCGTGCAAGGAGAGAATGTGAAGCTGACGCTGCTCAGCGTGGATCAGGTATGGGGGGGGTCTCCGTTGTATAGGTTGGGGCCAGACGTCATTGCCGCTGTTGATGCCGTCGAGTCGACGTTACGGGGCAGTCGTCTATGAAATTGCGCGACGTCCCCTTCATCGGAAAGCCGCCTGCCGTTTTCCCAACGACAGACACCTCGGGGGGGGGGGGGGGGGGGGAGCACACACAAGCAATTCGGTGGCCTCGGAAAGACCTCGTCGAAATATGTGCAAAGCCTTACGTCGCTTGGCGTTTACACTCTTCTCAGTCGTCGAGGAAACCAGCTTCGCAAGTTCGTCCTATACAAAGAGGAGGGGGGGGGGGTGTACTCATGTCGTGCACGGCCGTAGTCATACAACCATAGACCCTCGCATCCCTACAATGCCGAGACGGAGCACGTTGGGTTTTCACCAACCAGGCAGGGGGTGATCTGAAGGTTCCGACTTGGATTAAAATATATGTAGGAAGTCGGTGGGGACCCGTGCTGCGACAGGTAGAGGTACACCTCATTGGCCGAAACAAATATCACTGGCGGACGGGCTCCTTGACTGAGGCACTACCGAATAAGGCATGTGCCTTACAAGGCATGCCTGGCTTGTCGTTGGAATGCCGTCCATGTCTTCCACTACTATTAATATATGATTCATTGTATACCTACTGTAGGCGATGGGGTTGTTCATGTTGATTTCAAGCTTTTGTCAGTTTTCGGGTGAGATAGAAAAACTCCTATACTATACACAAATGAGGAGCCTCGGAAAAATTAGGGGCTAGCCCTGTAAGGCAAATAGCACACGTCTGGCTGCATATATATATATACCCACATGAAACAAAGTTGCACTGCAAGTATACGTACTATTTATGTGCCGCCAGGAGTTGTTTCCCTCCTGGCTGCTCCATCTGGCGTTGCTGCTCGAAGGTCGCTGGTCTCCTGCAAAGCGCGTGTCCTCCAACGCCCACGCGGGTAGTTCACCTGTTTTTTCGACACTGTGGTTGACGGATACTGCGCACAAGAAAAAGCGAACTGGCCCTATAAAACCCTAACTCTTATGCAAAACGATTTCTTGACCAATGAAGAGTCAGTATTTTTTGGGTCTCCGAATGCGTGGTATAACATAACCTCTCGTACTGCATTGGGCAAGTAGGAGTGTTTGATGGAGTTGGGGTTACTATATACTCTCGCTCTACTGAACCCAACGACAAGCAAAAAATTAAAAAAAGATATTACATTTTTGTCGTATTTGCTTGAATATTCAATGTACTCCTGATGACCCTGAGCTTTACCATGGGTACAGATTTCCCCCTTAGGGTTTGGCTTGCTATAAACGGCATCTGGTGGTAGGGTACTTTATTGCGGGTAACTGACTGAAAATGAATGTCTGTGCAGGTTTTGACTTGACTTGGGCGGCTTATTTTGGTCGATGATACCCATTTTGGGACCGCACTGCCGTTTTGGCGACAAATCACTTGGAATTAGAGTCATGCACATGTGTCTGTACAGTGCACTACTAAAATAGTTAAATCACTACAGCAGTAGTGGTAGGTCCCTCTATAGTGCCGGTTGAATAGAGTAGTGCCGGCTGCCCGCTATGATAGCGCCGGTGAAATCGCTGGGCACAGATGGGAGTAACCAGTGTGGCAATGTACGGAGTAGTGCCGGTTGCCGCTACATATAGTGCCGGTATTGTTGGCTAGCGCAAACACAATCCCAGTCTATTTCCCAAGTAGTTCGTCCCCGGAAAAAAAGGCGGGTGGGCATGACGCACGTGTGCGTCGCAAAGCCGACGAAATAGACCAGGTGGCATTTGCGGGGTGTTTTGTGTCTGCCGCCAGTCCTTACCGCTTTTTTTTTTTCCCTGACGTCGCTCTGTCTGCGCTTCTGCCGTGCCTCGCGCTCGCTTCCCCCCCATCCGCGACGTCTGGGGCCTTCCAGTACAACCGAGCCATTTGCAGGGTACAATACGGGAAGTTCCCTTTCCGGAAAGATGTGTCCGCCGAGCTGCTCAAGAATGGTCTCGCGGTTGTCTACCGACAGGTAAAATCGTCAGGAGGAGATGATTTGGTGACTCCAGGCGTATGTGTTTGTACCTGGGGGGGGGGGGGGGGTCGTTGACACCTCGAATTGAACAGATTATCGATTCCCGCTTCACGCTCTAGATTATTTCAGGGTAGATCTATTTATGATCTGTATGACCTACGTGTGATAGCTCATCTTGCCGGGTGGGAGCCGTACCACCTGCATGATGTAGCCCCGAGTTTTCTGAGCTGGATCTGGAACGTACTGGTCCAGCACAACTATTTGTAACGGCAAGTTAGGATCTAGATGCTGTACCGTAGATCATGATCTATCTGTAGATTATCTGTATGGTCTGTAGATGATCTGTATGATCTGTGGATGATAGATCTGTTTTACGTGTGAAATAGTTGTCCTCGGGCTTACAGGGCCAATAGAGTACGTACGGGTGTTAGGGTTTGGCTAAGTCGTCTGTTTGCCACTACTATTCATATTAATGAAAGCTGCGGGGGACCACAGTCACACGCAATAACCTACTGGTATATAGATATAAATAAAATGAGCATCGATGCCTCTCGTGATTTTGGAAATGGCCGAAGTCCCTCCTATCGTCTGGGCTTCAGACCGAAATGGAAAATCGTCAGCTCTCGGCGCCTCGCCCGCGCTTTCTCGTCCGTTCTCTCGCGGGTCGCCTTCTCCGGCCTCCGACGGGCCTGTTCCCGCTCGCGCTCTCTCGAGGTCGCGCGTCGCCGCCGAGCGCGGTGGCCTTCAATCCGTAGGCTCTTTCGAGACGGCGGGACATCGAGATAGTTTCCTTGAGACAGTAAGGTTCTTTGGGGGACATGCAGGTTTTTCCTCAAGGAAGCAAGCTTCTTTCACACATCTATTTATATCGGCTTCTTTTGTCGTTGCGAGCTTCAATAATTTACGTCGTAGCTCTTTCCTTCGAGAGCTCGGTCTCGCAAATGCGATCGCTTTCTCCCGACTACCTGAGCGGTCGTCTTTAGTCCCTTCCACCCCCTCGGCCTTGCTTCGTCCGGATACGAGTACGATACAACAGCAGCAAGCACAGCAGTACGACAACACAAAACTCGGCTCAAAAATGTGCAGCTGCTGCTGCAGTACTGCTGTACAACAAGAAAACTCGGTTCAATAATATGCCGAGTACGAATTAATCTTTTTTTCTCGGTTGGATTCGTGATGGTCCTATTGACAACGATGAAGTGTATAGATCTTCCAGGGGTCGGGCTGATAATTACGATTCTGGCGCTGGCAATCAAGGTACGGGCGTGGACCCAAACTGGAGGATTCGCAGCTACGTTTTACTGCTGTAGTTTCTCACCGACAGTACCTGGTACGAGTACGTACTGTATGTAGAAACTGCTGCTGCTGTGGTACGTACTGCTGTACAGTAATACTGTTGTAGTGTATGCGTAGTGCTGCAGTGTAGATACGAGTCTCTCAGACACGAGAGTCAGATAATAGTTGAGACCCCCCCCGTGGCCAGCTTTGACGTCTCTCTACTATCCACGCGGAACCGTTTTCTCGACACGATTTGTTTTTTGCCGCACGTACCAAAACTGAGCCGGCCACCTCAACTGGTGCACTTCTGCCAGAGACTGAGAAAGGAAGTTACGACCTGAGTATCAACACTCAGCGTTTCCTTCTTCCTGCAACATTTGGCATGGGCTTGACTCTGTACGTATGTGTCACGCATCAAAACACGAGCGAGCGCCATCACGTTGTTGTCGTAATTCTCACAAACTATCCTGAGAACTGAGACTATCCAGGGAACACCGAAAGCGACTGATTACATTATTTCTGAGACTGACTGTTGAGACTGAGAAATGAGGTTGCGAACTGAATATTTCAACACGCAGCATTCCCTTCTTTCTGCAACACTTGGCATTGCCTTGATCTGCACGTACGTATGCGTCAGATATCGAAACACGAGCGAGCGCCATCACATTGTCGTAAATATTAAGGATGGTACCAAATAACTGACGTTGTACCAGATACTATCCTATCCGAAGCATGGGTGCCAGCGAATGCCGGCACCCATGCGGAGCCCTTGTATCTACCTAATTTTATGAACAATATGTGGTCCTTTTTACTATGCCCCCCCCGTAATACTCGTAGTCGTGCGACGGTAAGGATTGACGTCTACGTGGAGAGCGATGTCTCACCTACCACGATGTCCGTAAATATAAGGACGGCGTTTGTAATACATACATAATACATACAAATACGTATACAAACTGTCCTTATTTTTCGAGACGGAGTGGTACGCCAGAGCCGCCCTCGGATATACCACTTTTCCGCAGCTTTAAAGTGCCCGACGCGCAAATGGAGGTGATGCTTTTGAACGTATGCTTTCTAAAACGCCATATATGAAGGCGATTACAGCAAAAGCATTAACCAAGAAGCGCGTCCAATATCCGTCGTTCATATATACTATTAATACAGTGCCTGGTAAGTAGTGGTGGATAGTCGAGAGTGATTTCCATGTGGAAGTGTGGTGACTTTCAGCTTGATTTTTACCATTCCGCCAGAGGGGACCGAAGGGTGAAAACATACCTTGTATATACCTGGTTACAAATAAAGAAATACACGAAAAATCAAGTCGGTATATACAACTTCGATATATATATACGAGGTATACGAGTATTCATTCGATACGTTGATTTTTCCGTCCATTTTCAGCGTAGCAAAGTTTGGGGACGCCAGTGGCCTCTAGATCCTAGTCTGCCGTTATGATATATATATATATGTATGTGGTTGGCACGATCTGTGTACGTATAGTGCAGATCCAACCCAGGAAACCTGTCCTAGGTTATGCAGACTTTCCAGCCCCCACCAAGCGGCAATATGAGCGGACACGGCTGCGTGGAATACATACATATCTGATTTGCTGTATGTTCGTATGAATGGTCCGCCTTTCGCTCAAGAGCTGGTGCAGCAGCGGCATCGGCGGACAAACCAACGGCTCGGCAAGCGCGCACACTGGATACAGCAGCGCAACAGCAGCTGTCTTCCTGTCGTTCGACAAAAAACAAAACACCACTCTTAGGAAGCCGCCAGGGGCCCCCCTCCCCCCACCCGCCCCCCCCCTGCGGCCATATATGTATCATACAGATCAGGAAATATCTACAGTAAGTCATGATGGTCTGTCCAATATGTGAAACAATCGATACGATACGATACGATACTATCAAACATAAACCTTAATGCACGCACCCCGCCCCCCCTCCTCCTTCGTTCTCCCCCCCCCCCCTGCTGTGGTCAGCGAGGTGCCCAGTACGACGGCCGCGAGGAAATGCTGTCGGACTTGGAGGCAAAGGCTAAGGCGAGCAAGACGGGGCTGTGGGGAAAGAAAGGCGGGGAGACCCCCGCCCAGTACAAGGCCAGAGTCAAACGCGAGAAAGCCGCCGCGTCGAATTAAAACTGTAGAGAGGAAGCCGGACCGACCCAAAAAAAGTCGAAACGGAACGGAAAAACAATGAAACGACATAATCGAATCGAAACGAGACGAAACGAAACGGATATTAGATGGAATCGGAACCAACCGAAACGAAACGAATAGAAACAAAACGGAACGTAACAATTCGAGAGGAATCGAAACGAATCAAATCGGATCGAATAGAAGCGGAATTGCACGAGACGAATTGAAACGAAACGTGCTCACCAGATCGGATCTCGAATCGAATCGAAACGAAACGAAACGAAACGACATGAAGGCCTCGATTCCTCGGGACAAGCCCCACAGGCACCCGGATGGTGAAATGTAATATACAGCAGTACAGCATGTGTTTTCTGGACGATGTTTTTTATGGTAGATATACATATTAGCGCATGGCTGAGTGACGTCCCCTCGCGAGTGTCTTAGATTGAAGACTTGGGGGAAGCCGCGTGTGGGGCGGTAACGCCGCGTCATGGGGACGGTTGTTCCGACGGCGGGTCGTTGTAAGCGCGGGAAGGCGACGCATGGCGCTTCCACGAGTGCAGAGACGGTGTCGGCGGCGACGGGACTCCCCACCACGCCGTGGTGTTCATAGTTACCCGCAGTCGTCACTCGCATGGTCGGTGGTGGGTGTGAATGGGGGGCGTTTGATTATGACTGTGCGCGATTGTCGACGCGGTCGAGCTCCCCTACCTGCCTAAAACGCAAGGACCACTTGTGGTTTTGTTTTTGGTTTAGTTTTTGTGGTCTTGCCACGTTTGGTGATGTTTTTTTTTTTTCTCGGACCGCCGCCGCCGGTAGGCCGACCGTCACGCCCACCCTGCCCGCGAGGAGGTGCCTGCTCGCGTGCGATACAAAAATAGGGCCACGCTGTCGGTTTCAAGATGTCATAAACACGTCACGGTGTTGGGGGTACATATCAGAACCACGTCACCGTGTTGGGAGTGCATGCTAGCCCCGTGTCTAGGCAATCAATCGGCTATTATAGTTCGACCACCGCCCGGAGGCGTTTCTTGTGCTTGCGCCACACTTCCGCCCCCGGCGGAGAGGCGCCTCACGTTGTCCTTGGGGAAAGCTTGCACACCTCGGTCAGGTCATGATCTAGATCATCTACAGATAGATCATGATCTAGATGATCTAGTTCCTCGCCTGCCGTTGTGAGAGATGGTGCAGGATCTGCGTAGTATAGATCCTGCCCAAGAAACATGCGCTAGATCATGCGGGTCATACGGTCGTACCACCCGGCAGGCAACATGATGAGCTAGATCATGCAAGATCGGAAAGGAATTTGTCTTGGAAGGTCTACTGCTTATATCATATGTAGATCATGAAGTGGGAATCGATTATCTGTGTCCGAGATATGAAAGCTTGAGTGTGATGAGATTCCCGTGGCCCCGCCGAAGGAGAGGTTGAACCGGCCGTCTCGTTCTCGACCATACGCTCTCGGTTAGCGCGGGTGGTAGTAAGGGTGTTTCTGCAAAACCAGGCGGTGCCACGCTTTTGTGATGCCGTTGATTGTGTGTTTGTTTGTTTGCTTGTTTTGCGTCAAGGCCCGCGTTTTTGCGTATCGACTGGACCGGCCGTGTTTTAGTAAGGTCCGCGTTTTGCGTATCGACTGGAACGGCCGTGTTATAGTAGACTATGGGTATGAGCCTTGCGGTTGACGTGAGGTCGTGATTGGGAAGAATGTTTGGCAACCGTCGGTTACACGTTGCACATACATAGATAGGGTGATGGGGGGCCGAACGATGTTCGGGCTGTGGAGAACAGGAATCGACGGCCATGAACCGGAGGAGTTGGCCGTGCCACCAATGATGGACTGTGAGGAATTCACGCACAGACGGATTTGTCAACTCATGTAACAGGCACAACATATAGTGCCAGGTGTACCTAAATGCTGTTTCGTCCTGAGAAAAGACTGGTGCTACGGTCGGAGGGGCATTCTAACATTCTAACACTACCCATTAATTATTTTCACGTACCACGTTCACGCACTCGGGCAAGTGACTCTATACCTCACTCAAGTTTGGACGCACGGATAGTGTGTTGTTGCGCACAGTAGCAAGAATACCATGATGGCGGTGCATATCGTGAATATGTAGAGCTTAAAAGGCTCAAGACTGCCAAGACTTAAGGTGGTCACTCGAGTGGCTATCATCAGCTGAAACTATTGGACTTCAAAGCGACCCTCCTACCGTAGCACCAGTCAAAACCGCCCTCAAGTTTCCGCTTCACGATCTCCGCTTCAGATTTCTGCGCGTACGTAGTTGTTTGAGATCTTGCTCCAGACAGGGATCTAAGATATATGTACACTCATGGACCATAACAGCGCTAACGAACGCACATTTGTACGAACATCTCGGAAAACTAAAAAAGGAGTCGCTTGTTTTTTTCGTAGTGTCTGCCATGAGCTAGGGTGCTGGAAAAACAAAGGCCAGAGTAAGGAAGATGACAACCTTGACCTCGTCCAACTTGAGCAAGGGAAGTCGGAGCTCGCTGTGCGTTTGCTCCTGTAGGAGGTAAATCCGACCGATTTCTTCGAGATCCGTTCTTCGGGCTGGATCCGCGTTCATTTTCCTCCCCGAAATAAAAAAGGCAATAAAAAGCACCGAACTCGTTTCTTTGCTTTCGTAAGCGCAGTTCAAAGTTGACCCTTTTTTGCCCGCGCGTGAGGGCAGGCAAGGATCGGCCGAGCGAAAACCCGGTGATGTGTCCGGCCATCCCCTTGTTTGATCCCGGGCATTGGTGTTTACTGTCCCTGGTTGTTGAACCAACATGTCATCCTGTCTTCGGGTGCGAAACAGCCCGAAAATGTGTCAAACGTATAAATGGTCGTTATGTTGTGGCATCTTCCAAGCATATCTCAACCCGGAGATTAAATATCATCTCCTGTTTTAGCCGTTTTTCGGTCCTGTCCTTTGGCTGTTCATTGTTCAACCAGCACAATTCATGGTATTTCAAGTATCAAGCAATCGTGTAGTGTGAACTCTTAGGAAACTGTTTTTAGTTTGGGTCATCGCTTTTCACTTGCACTTTCCAGCTGAAAACGTGAGAGGTTTGATTTTCCCACATTAGCCTTCTGAACAACCTGTGGTCGGAGGTTGCGTGTCTTGCCCCCCCCCCCGGACATTGAAGCTGTCATCCATATGTAAGTCCGCCTCACAAGCGGTTCTTAGGATGCAGCTCACCATTGATGCGACCTGCCGAACACCGCACGGCGCTTCGCGCTGGCAATGTCTGCCTGGTCGGTGAAAACCCGACATGCTGCGTCTCGGCATTGTAGGGATGCGAGGGTCTATGGTCATACAACTACGGCCACGCGTGAATATCGAGTAACCCCCTCCCAACCCCTATAAATATATGATATATATATATATTTATAGGTTGGGTTGGCGTCGGTTGGCAACGACGCTGTAAAACACGCCACTCGCTGCATGAGCTAGACAACCAGGGTGCCGTTTTTTTTTTTTTGGCGGTCACCAAAGCTGGCGGTCGAGTAGATCATTTGTGCGGGGTGGAGAACCTTTGCTCCGCACAAGGGGAATGGTCGCATCACGTAGTGTTAATATGGTAAGGCATCCGCGAGGCAGTTACATAGTAAAATCCATTGCTGTCTCCGGAAGTGGCCACACCAGAAATTAAAGTAACTCATTGAAGCTGTCGTCCATATGCAAGTCCGCCTCAGAGGCGGTTCTTAGCAGGATGCAGCTCACCCTCCATGCGACTCGCCCAATACCTCACGGCGCTTCGCGCTTGGTGCAAGCAATGCCTGCCTGGTTGGTGAAAACCCAACGTGCTCCGTCCCGGCATTGTAGGGATGCGAGGGTGGGTCTATGGTCATATGACTACGGCCGTGCACGACATGAGTACACCCCCCCCCCCTGGTACTTGCCTCCATGTCTATGGGGGCATACGGTTCATTCAGTAATCCCACTGCTCGTCGATGTTCATCAAAAATTGCCGACTCGCGCCTTCGCACGAAAAATGCCTTACGCGCATACTAGTAGCCATGTATGGTATAATACGTCGTAGCTATCTCCAGGTGGTGGACCAACAGAAAGCCAGCAAAATCGACACTGCCGGGTGGGCATTGCCCGAAAGTCGTTGGGTACGGAAAGTCCGATGACTTCGATTGGTAATTAGACAGAAAACCGTATACCGGGAGCTTTCTACCCCTTCGCGGTACATGCCGGTATGCGCCAGCCAACAATACCGGCACACTACATAGCGGGAACCGGCACTATATACTCCGCACACTACCACGCTGATGAGTCCCATTTGTGCCAAGCGATTCGACAGGCACTATACGTATAGCGGGCAACCGGCATTACTCCATTGGACCACTATTAATATTGTATTGGGGAAATCCGGCCAAGACCATCGCCTTATATCGGCAGCTCAAGGCACAAACACACCCTGCGGCACACCGAATACTTTCTACTCAGCGGTATTCTTATTGTTATGTTGGCCCGAAAATAGGGAGACGGGCGTGAGGAGAATGAAACAAACGTGGAGTGAGCAGGTGGGTCAACGCTCCACCGCTCAAGTGTCTGTTTTAGGTCAAGACCATTTAATCTCCTCGTAGCGTTCTACGCGTACATGCTTGATACCACGTGACACTCCCTCCGTGACAGCATTTCCTTAAAACTCGTTGTGTAACACTAACGTATTGATAATCTGTTTACTGTTTAGTGGAGACAAGCAATAAGTCTATCGAACACAACCATCCGAACATAACGAGAATTTTGCGTTGTGCCGCGATTCTGACCTGCGGTACCACGTCCAAACACGGCACTCTCGCCCTACCACCTCCCTCTCCCCTAGCACTTCTCAGCGTATTGCCAGGTAAGCAACAAACAAAAACGACAACACTGCCGTCATACGCTAAGACTAGTCCAATGAGAGGGCAAACTTCCCACGAACCGCGCGACAGCCGCTGTTTTTTGGGGGGGTGAAACCAAACCAGACGTAAGCCAAGGAGGCGAAAACTTAGCAACAAGGCTAGAGATGCAAGAGAAGGTAGAAGCAAACCAACAAAAATCAGGGTCGCTAGATGGCGCCAACACGGTCAGGACGGTCACGAGGCCAACCTTACCACCAACCAACCCAGCCACGTCACGTGGTCTACCACAAACTTCTCCACAAACGTAACCGGGTGCAAGCACCCCAGCCCCAGTCCAGCAGCTGCATGAGAGACTACGCAGGGCAGCGACGGCATCATCAGCAGATACTACGGCACGTCAGCAGGGCAGCAAAAGCAGCAGCAGCAGTGGCATCAGCAAATACTAGAATAGTAGCACACTACAGCGGTGTCAGCAGAGACTACGTACTGTACAGGCAACAACTTCAGAAGTACGCGAACACACACACAAAAAAAAACAGTTCAAATCTTGTCATCTACTGTAGAAGTCCTCCATCGCTTCGAGATATTCCCCGCCCGCCATCTCAGAGAGGTCGCTCCACATCGGTTTGGCCACGTCCGGCCCCTTTCGATCCCTTACTCGCAGCAACGCCATCTTGCTAGCGACCGCTGGGCGCCACAGCCCACGCTCCACCTCCGCCTCCAGCTCGCCCGGGCCCCACCGGGTAAACTGAAAAAAAATGAAAAAATGAAAAAATGAGAGGTTGGAGGACAGTTCTTTGTCACGGACGGCCAGGAAGAGTTGCTTGCTGTGCAAGGGGGTGGTGTATCGCGTGGGTCAAATACCCTGGTGCTGTACAACGGCGTGTATCGCGTAGGTCAGATACCCCAATAGTTACGCGCGATCGGAGTATCACACACGCTAGCTTGTAAATATGAGTTTCGAAGAAAATCCTCGATTTCACAGCTAGCTTCTTTTTTTTTTCTTTTTTTTTTGTCAACACATCGCGAGGCAAGGATAAGTAACAAGTGTTTTTTGCTCCTATTAATAGTATATGGCACTGCTGTGTTCCCGGCTCCAGTGACGTCACTGGAGCCGGGGCCGCAGCAGTGCCATATACTATTAATAGGAGCAAAAAACACTTGTTACTTAGCTACAGGTGGTCGGTTCAGACAAATCGCAGCTTGCAGTACGCAACGGGGTTTCCCATGTGAGAGGCGTAATCGATTGTTGATGCGGCGGTCGTGGCGGGGAGAGGGGGGGGGCGGGGAGACAGCGAATTTCCGCTTGCCGTTTCGACAAGCTACGCCACACTACTAAGAGAAGACACACACACATTGGCAAATTTCGAATCCTTGCAGTTAACGTCTGCGGGTACGTGCAACGAGCGGATGTTTGCCGAATAAAGCAGCATCTTTGCGGGTGTGATTCCGGCGACTCAACGAGGTAAGGGTAGAGAGGACGCGGGGGGGGGGGTTGCTTCTCTGCCGTTTGGCATTAGTTATGACGCCAATGCTAACACGGTACCGTATTATCCAACACGCTAGCGATAACACACCCCTGACTCCTTGCGGGTGTAATTCCGGCGACTCGTCGAGGTGAGGGTAGAGAGGACGAGGGGTGTACTTCATTTTCATGCATGGCCGTAGTCGTATGACCATAGACCCTCGCATCCCTACAATGCCGGGACGGAGCATGTCGGGTTTTCATCGACCGGGGGAGGTATACTTTTCTGCCGTTTGGCAACAGTTATGACGCCAATGCTAACACGGTACCGTAATATCCAATACGCTAGCGATAACACACAGCCTGGGGTGAACTTCCGATCGGACTATCTCCATAACAAGGCGAGAAGGCGAGCACACACACCGAACACGGCGGCTTTCGGACAGGTTTCGTCGAGATATTCTGTAGACGCATGGCTTGGCGTTTGCTCCCTTTATGTGTACCAATATTCCGTAAGAGCAGAACGTCAAGAAGGCCAAAATATAATGCCCCCCCCCCCCCCGTTGTGGAAAACTTGAAAATTCGTCCAACGGGATGTGTTATCTTGCGTGTAATATGGTATGACGCATGAACAAAGGAAGCAGCTTTGCTTCTCTGTATACGTAATTGCTAGAGGGACACAAAGCATCCCCTCACAGGTAGGCCTATTGAGCAGACCCCCGTTGTCCCTCACGTGTGCCCGACCCAGGTCCAACGAAAAGGTCTGCAAGGAGAGGCTCGATGCTCATTTCACCTGTCCCCTGTTTACCTATCACACGAGGCCTCCCAAGCAAATACGTAATCCGTCCCTCTACCATAATCCTGATGTTTTATCGACCTCCCAGGCCAAACCGTAACACTACTCGTAGCCCACACTCATGAGTCGTATATGCAGAAATATGGAAGATTTCGGGAAACGCCGGTTCCACGAGCTATAATATGAGTCGAAGATGCGGCTGCTCCAGACCCACTCCCACGCGCCTAAACCACGAGGCGGAAGCAGCTGCAGCAGCAACAGCAGCTGCAGGCACTCTACCAGGCCTCGCTCGGCGCGGAGCAGCAGCTGCAATAGCAGCAGCAGCAGCAGGCCCTCCTGCCTTGGGAGGTGCAGCAGCAACGGCAGCATGGCAGCAGCAGCAGGTCCTCCAGCAGATCTCGCCTGGCGACGCGCAGCAGCAACACTAGCAGCATCAGCAGCAGGCCCAGTAGCTCCCTCCATCCGATACGCCATAGCTGCCGACACCCATGCCTGCTCCTTTCGCTGAACTCGTCGATAGGAGTAGGAATAGGTGTCCGCAGCCGTGTCGCGTCAGGTGGAGACATGCGTTGGGCCTGCTGCTGCTGCTGCTGCTGTCTCTGCTGCACCGCGCCGGACAAGGTATGTTGCGGGGGGCTGCTGCACCTGCTGAGCGGCCACTTCGACCACGGACCACGGGGACATGAGGCCAGCCTTTGTGCAGTTGAATAGTTTTGTCGTGCCTAACGCACAGGTGCCGGGCCCCTCCCCCTTGCCCAACGTGGGAATAAGCAAACATTATGGAGACACGATATATTGTAGCACACCATTAGGCGTAACGAATTAGGAGGTTGTCGACATCTTGTGAGGTTTGCTACATTGTTCAATGACTCCACAAGCATGATTTTACCGCCTACATTGTGCAAAGGGAGGAGTCCCGGCCATCTGTTCGACGCCCATCTATGGGACTACTGTCACGCGTTTCGGGTGGTAGTGTCGATCGCGACAAACAGCGAGCGCCACTTGGTGTCTACAGTAGGTAAATCAGCTAGTCACGAGAAAAAAAAAACTTGGAACTACAGTAGTACAGGATAATTTCTTCAGTAGAAAAAAAAGACCATACCAGAGATAAGACCACGTTTTTTGGCTTGACACGGACTGGTCTCAAATACAATGGGTACGCCACTGTATTCGGCTTAATATTTTTTCGGGTTTCTGTCGAGTTTGTCTTCACCTCCACCTTTCAGTGCCTGGGGTTGAGCTACTAATAGTCCCAAACGCTACCAACCACGGCCTCGTGCTACGAGTACTCGAACATTGTATTACATTATATCATACCGAAGTATGTATATACCCGGCCCCCGTTTGGCATATTCACCAAAGCCTACGATACAACGCTATTTTTTTTAATTCATTCATACTACTGTAATTCAAAACATTAATAAATTGAAGGACACGCTATTGGGGTATCATAGCGGTGGATGAACTGAATTCATGAAAGACTTGAGCTATAATACGAGTAGTGTGGATCCATTAATTTAGACAAAAGACGGACACGATATATCGCAGGCGTACTGCAGTCATTTCACAAACCTGGACGAAGAAACGGAAATTGAAGCCGGTCCCCGGCCCCTCCGTCACCACCCGCGAAGCCGACTCAATGTCTCCCCCGAAAAACACGCCTTCCTCCTCCATGAGAGGCTTGGCACCTTCGACCTCCGGGTAGGTGTGAAGGAACGTTAGGCCGCTCTCCCCAATGGTGCCCCCTAGCCAAAGTGGCTGGTACATGCAGAAAACACCGTAAAGTAAATTAAGAGGCACGTCCGGTGCGGGGGGGTTGTTAACAATGGGAGGGGGCGGGGTGAGGAGCTCTAGAGGGTGGGGATGTAGTGTAACCCGCCGTGCGAGAAAAAAACTAATCGACCCGAAGCTCTGTTAACACCGCCCACCTTCCACATGTGTATGCGTGCTTCGGCATTACGCGCACACTGCTGATGCAAGACAAAACTGCACCGGGACAGACTGACCTCCACGACAGGCTAGTGTTGGGGTGGGGGTGGGGGGGGTAGCGTAACCCGCCGTACGACTAAAAATAAAATAATTTGAAATCGACCCGACGGCCTGTTAACTCCGTCCGCCTTCTACACGTTACCAACACGCTGTTGACGCAAGAGGCAACTGCACCGTGACAGGCTGGCGGGAGCGGGGGGGGTGGGGGGGGGGACTCATGTCGTGCACGGCCGTAGTCATATGACCATAGACCCTCGCATCCCTACAATGCCGGGACGGAGCGCGTTGGGTTTTCACCAACCAGGCAGACATTGCTTGCACCAAGCGCGAAGCGCCGTGAGGTATTGGGCGAGTCGCATGGAGGGTGAGCTGCATCCTGCTAAGAACCGCCTCTGAGGCGGACTTGCATATGGACGACAGCTTCAATGAGTTAATTTAATTTCTGGTGTGGTCACTTCCGGAGACAGCAATGGGTTTTACTATGTAACTGCCTCGCGGATGCCTTACCATATTAACACTACGTGATACGACCATTCCCCTTGTGCGGAGCAAAGGTTCTCCACCCCGCACAAATGATCTACTCGACCGCCAGCTTTGGTGACCGCCAAAAAACAAACAAACAAAAAAAACGGCACCCTGGTTGTCTAGCTCACGCAGCGAGTGGCGTGTTTTACAGCGTCGTTGCCAACCGACGCCAACCCAACCTATAAATATATCATATATATATGGGGGGGGGGGGGGGGGGGGGTGGTTTGGGTGAGCGTGGGGGGGGGGGAGGGGGGGGGCGTACTCATTTGTTGCTTGCCTTAGTCATTTGACCATTGACCACGCATCCCTTTCGAGACGGAGCACCGTTCCTACTCCTAAAGAGACACCTCCAACCTTGGGCGCTCATTGACGTTGTTTCCATATATTACAAAGAAACCTTTTGCTAATCTTATCCCCTTCCTGTTTCGCCGCTCTGTGGCCACCATCTATCTCCTAAGATAGCGACCGTTTTCTCGCTACTATTTAGTGTACCAAACTGCTCCATGTCACACTCGTCTATTTTTCCTCATCTCCTCCTCTAGCACATCCCTTCCCTCCTTATACCGTTCACATTCTCCCACTATGTGAATTCTACTCTCTATGCATTGCCACATGGGCACATCTGTGCATCTACTACCTCCTCCTCCCGGCTACTGGTATACCTCCTCCTTGTTTCTGGCAGGTCCAGGTCCACCTACACGAAATCGCAGTTTCAGCTTTTTCGCGAAGTCCATTGGGCCTGCAGATACCTTTTCATTCCTATTCCTTCTCCAACCCCCCGTACTATCTCTAAGTGTTCTTCCCCTTCATCTTCTTTCTCAGTACGCTAGCCTTTCCCTTCTTTCTATCCTTTCTTTTACTTCTGTCTTGTATCCGCTAAATTTCTCTATGGCCAGCGATCTCTTTTTGGTTTCCTATTATCCTTCCATACTTTTCTCGACTACGCTATCCCACCTTATTCCAGCTCGCCCTTTGGTTACTTTCTCCCATACAGCTTTATCGGCTATGGCTGGCAACCTCTTATTTGGCATGTTCTTTACTTTATATTGCCATTTCAACTTACGCACGTCTCTATTTGTCTTAAGTGGGTACATTCCCAGTTCTGCTCTCAATACTGTATTACTCGTCGTACTTGAGCATCCTAGTATTTTTTTAGCTGCTGTCATCTGTACTGTTTCCAGCTGTTTTACGAGCTTCGCGTTCCCTTCCCATACTTCTCCTGCATATTCTAGCTTTGGTACAATCACATTCATCAGTATACATATCTTAATTCTAGTGTCAAGGTGCGAGTCTGTTAGGACTGCTTCCATCTTGCCTACGTGTGCCTTACCCTTGCCTATTATTTTATTTATGTGTGCATCCCAAGAGCAATCTTTGAGATTTCTACGCCAAGGTACGTATACTGGTCTACGATCGGTAATTCATCTTCTCCCCACTTCACACTTACAAGTTACCGGATCTCCTTATCTTCGCTACATACAACTACTGCGCACTTTTTTACGTTCGCCGTCACTCTCCACTTCCTGGTGTACTCGTATTGCCTTCTCTATTTGTTTCTGCAGTCCTTCGGGTGTTTCTGATATGCAAGACGAAATCATCAGCAAACATCAATCCCGACACCGTATCTTCCCCCACCGTGACTCCCTGCGATGCTGCTTCTACTGTACTATCATGTCATGTAATGATATACCTTGAATAGGTTAGGTGATAGCGTACACCCCTGGGCAACTCCCTGTAGGATATCAACGTACTTCGATATTTCCCTCGTCCAACATCACAGCACTTCGTCAGCACATTCCGTCATCTTCTTCATCATTCTCCACATCTTTCCTCATATCCCTATTTCCCACAACTTTTTCCACAGCCCATTTCTCCATACTGTATCGTAGGCCTTCTGTACATCTAAAAAAAACAGTACGTTGTTAGCCCCGCGTCTTTCCTGCCTTCGATTATCTTACCTAATGTGTACACATGTCGACGCAGCTACGGTTTGGCCTAAATCCTGCTTGCCCTTCGCTAACTTTGTCTTCCTTCTCCATCATTGTTCCCATTCTATCGTTCAAAATCTTACAGAACGTTTTACCTACAGTGCTTAGTAGCGTTATCCCCCTATAGTTACCCGGGTCAGCCTTGTCTCCTTTCTTAAACAAGTTTACTACTACTCCTTCTCTCCATCTCTTAGGTGCGTACTCGTTTTTCCATATCCAGTTATACACTTAACCATCATGGTAAGCATTCCTTCTCCCCCGTACTTCATAAATTCATTAACTATTTGGTCTGCCCCTGCTACCTTTCTATTCTTAAGTTTAGCTACACACTTTTTAACTTCTTCTCTTGTGAACTCTCCCTGTAACCCTTCTGAGCCACTGTCTTCCCTTTCTGATGCATCTACGTTCGCCTCCGCCCACGCGTTGATATCTTTCTCAAATTCTTTGTCGAACGTTTCGTTGGTTGTGGGCGTCCCTAGCTTGCGGTAATGTTCTACAAGTACTTCCCTTTTCCCCTTCGAACTACTAACCATTTTACCGTTCTGTGCTCTTAATGTAGCTATCCCCGTATCTGCCTCTCCTGCTTGTTTGCCTAGTATCCCTTTTATCCCTACCCACATCTGCTTCATCCCGCCATCAAAGTCTTCATTCGTTTTATTAACTACGTCTTTCCATACCCCTTTCTTCTTCTTCTCAACCACCTTTTTTACTTTATTTCTAGCAATACCATACTCCTCCCATCCTGACGTAGTTTTGCTCGATGCGTATCTTGCGTGTGCCTTTCTCCTTACTCCTATAGCCTCTTTTACTTCTTCATCCCACCATTTTACTGCTCTATTGCATATTATCAACTTCTTCCCTATTACTTTACTTGCTGTGGTTTTGACCAATTTCTCCCATCCTTCTATTATCCTCGCTCCTGCACTATCTCTCTCTATATTGTTCTTTGTCGTACCTATGTTTTCCAGCAGATCGGAAAAATGCTCTGCATTTTTAGTCATCTCTTCTTGGAACTCTTCCCGTTTTTCCTTTACTTCTAGTTTATCTATTCGCCATCTGTACAATTTCCTACCGCGCCTATTTTTGATAACTCTCGTCTGCTGGCTGTCTGTCCATATTAGGCAGTGATCCGTAGTTCCTACGTCCGCCGCGCATACATGTACTTCAGTTTCCTTACTCCGTTTTCTACCACTATAAAGTCAAGAACGGAGCTTTCTCCCTTTTGTATGCACTGTCTAGTCCATTCTGGCTCTGGCTTGTTTGCTCTACCGTTCAGAGTCTTCATCTCATTGTTCTTAAGGAACTTCAGCATCTCTTCCCCGTTCTTATTCTTTGTTACTTCCCCATACTGTCCAATGTTATCGTTCGGGTTGCTTGCCTTCCCAATTCTTGAGTTAAAATCTCCGACTAGTACTACTTCTCCTTGTCTTTTATATTTTTGTACATCTACTGCTATTTCTCCGAACTTCTTCTGTATATTTTTACCGTACTCTTCGACTCTGGGGGCATATAGTATGTTTCCTAAGAAATAATCTTTCGCTCCCCTCTCCCCTGGTATCTTTATCCAGATGACTTTCGTCGAATTTCCGTGTCTTTGATCACTTCTATTATGTCACACAGGTATTCTTTGACTAGGAACCCTACTCCCCCCGCCCCCCTATTCTTCTTGTTCTGTCCCTTTCTCTTTTTCCCTACTATCCATGCGTACTCTCCAATTGTGCATCCTATTTCTCCCCCCTCTTTTTCCCACGACTCTTGGATTCCCACTATGCTACAGTAGGCGCGCTCACTTATTGTTCGGCTATTTCTATCCTCTTGCACTCTTCCGTGGCGAATCCACATACGTTCCATGACCTATTCTCAGCTTCTTCTTCGTTTCACTGTTCGCTCGACTCTTGTCTTTCGTTTTTTCTCCTTCGTTGCTACTTCTGTGTTCTCTTCTTTGAGCTTTCTTACTGTTTCCGTTTCCGGTTTTGTCTTCTTGCTCTACGCCACTGTGTTTCTCTCCCATTCCCTTTGGGCCACTTACTGTTTCCTGCCTCCCCTTACCTTCGTTCACCCTAGGACTACGTCTTAAATTCGCTATTCCATTAGCTATACATACCCTCCACCATAGTCTTCTAACCCATGCCGACAGTTTTTCTGTCTCTAACCTCTGCCACTCCATGCTCGCTTCCGGTTTAAGCGTGACACGCAAATGCTCTCCCTCCCTTTCTACTTGTCCTAATGCAAAGCAGTATAGTMCTACTTCGTCGCACTTCCTCTTGAACTCTATTCTCGTCATGTCGCTAGGAACTCCGAATACCAGCACTACTAGTACTTTACCCTTCCAATCTCTCTTACTCCACCCACCCTGCCTCACCGTCTTTCTCCAAATCTCTTTCGAGACTATCTCCAGCTTGTTTTCGTTCGTATTGGTAGTGGGACATGTTCAAGTCACTGGGACTTCCCAATCCTAGTACTCGTTGAGGGTCTGGTGTCTTTCAGTTATTTTGCCGGCGCACCACACTAAATAGTGTCTCCAACACGGGCTCATAGCCTGGAGCCAAGTTCAACACCCCTAACACAAGTACCCCACGTTTGTGTCAGGCGATCTGCATGGTAACCATCCTGGCGTCCCACGACCGTATTTTCTATCTTCTTGCCTCGCTGCTGTGCTGGTTACTTTCCTCCAGGGAGGTCATTTTTACCGTGCAAGGTTCAAGGACGGCTTGCATAACACAAAGTCTTACTCGCACGTCGGGGTGCCACGTACGTCGCTTCCTCCATCGTATGTACGTTTCACCATGGGTAGCTGCCCCACTAAATGCTCCCGAGTAGACCTTCGCTGCCGAAATCTTGGCCAACAATCCCCCTACACTTTGTACCGGCTTCTATCCTTCAAGATATCAAGATATCTACGTACCGCTTGGTGCTCCGTCTCTTTGGTCGTGTGGTCGGTCATTGGCAAGGCGTTTGTTTCATGAGTTCAATTGGCCTGACTTAATGTCATGCATCATCCACCCCTCCCCTTCATTTGGCGCATGGTATGTGCACCAAGTTTCAGGGGTTTAGGACGATGTCGGACCAGACTTCCACCGCCCAATGGAAATCGGTAATTTTTTTCCGGGTATCTCACCACGAGACCCCAACCTTCATGTGAATTGAACATGTCGGGGTGACCTTGCTGTATCTATGTGTGTGCATGTAAGGTGGTCCTCCTTCATGCTAGATGTTTTTGTCTATGTTTCAACGATTTGCTGTGTATTACCTGGTACGATATGGGAGAAGATATACACTACAGTAAGTGTGTGGTTAGGGTTTTCTTATGTGGCAAACAAAAACTGGTTACTTTAGTAATTTCATGTCTATGTCCGGTTTGTGTTTTGATATGTGATAAAAAAACTGGTTAGTTGAGTAGTTTCATGTCTATATCCGGTTTGTGTTTTGATATGGAAGAACAAAACTGGTTAGTTTAGTATTTTCACGTCTATGTCCGGTTTGTGTTTTGATATGAGGAAAAACAAACTTGTTACGTACTTTAGTTTTTTCATGTCTATATCCGGTTTGTGTTTTGACATGAGGAAAAACAACTGGTTAGTTTCGTAATTTCATGTCTATGTATGTCCGGTTTGTGTTTTGATATGAGGGAAACAAAACTGGTTAGTTTAGTAATTTCATGACTATGTCCGGTTTGTGTTTTGATATGAGGAAACAAAACTGGTTAGCTCAGTAGTTTCATGCCTAAAGTCTGGTGGCTTGTTTTACAGCGTCGTTGCCACTCGACGCCAATCCATAGTTGTCTAGCAGAAGGGAGGGGAGGGTACTTCATGTTATGCATGGACGTACCTGTATGAGGGGGCGGGGGGATGGGCGTACTCATTTGTTGCATGCCTTAGTCATTTGACCATTGACCACGCATCCTTTCCCATATGGTATGGGGGGGTGGTGAGCACAATAAATGAGAGGGCGGCCCTGGCCGCTCCCCCGCACTGAAAACAAAAAAAAAAACGAAAGGAAACCCGGGTAGGGGGATGGACCAATACAATATAGGGGTACAGCTCTGGACAGCGGAAAAACAACAAACGGAGAGCGCGTTGCAGGTTCCCCCGGCGGTGCCAGCTCGCCTCACAGCCCGACCCACGCGCACCCGCAACGTCTGGATCATGAACGCCTTGAAATCGTCCCCGAGGTCTCCCATGAGCATTCCCGTCCGACGGTTGAGGAGGAGGCCCATGCTTCCCCTGTCGCCCGCATCCACCAATAGCACCACAGGCAGCAGGTCAGCCGCCCTGAGGAAGGAGGCAGCGTATACGCAGAAGGGGACAGGGGACGCGCCGGAAAAGGGGTCAAGGGGTCATGCGGCGCAATCACCGTCTCTCTGAAGGTCGTGAACGAGGGGGGGGAAGGGGGTGTACTGATGCCATGCACGGCCGTAGAATAGGCGTACAAGTATGACCATGGACGCTCGCATCCCTGTAATGCCGGGACGGAGCACATCAGGTGTTCACCTAGACTAGGCAGGCCTTGATGGCCTGCACCAAGCGTGAAGCGCCGTCAGGAGTTGGGCGAGAGCCGCACGAAGGGTGAGCTGCATCTCACTAAGAACCGCTCATGAGGCGACCTTTCTTGCATATGGATGACAAGCTTCGACTGCATTGGGGGGGGGAGGGGGTCTGCAGAGAACAGAATTTGGAAGACGGTACTGGCAAGGGCATGGGAAACAACAGCGGCCAGCTCGACAGTAAACTGTTTGTTTTTTCCTTCCTCTCTCCAAAGTTTAACCGTCCTTCGCGACCGTGGGTAGACACCGCCGCAAGTACGTTACACCCACCCCCCCCTCCCCGCCGCCGGCTCAGTCGATGTGTGTTAACCCGGGTCGTTTCCTACAACTGGACGTCTTTCTACTTGCAGTGGGGGGTCGAAGCAGGCTGTGCTTCAGCGTCCCGGAGAGTAGCTCGGCCAACAGGGGGAGATAACACCTCCTGCCTTTGGAAGTACTTGCAGCGAAGGCTTGCAGCAGCAGCAGCGGCGGCAGCGGCGGCGGAAACAGCGGCGATTCCGGGCTTGCACTCGTCAAAGAAACAGCGGAGAGCACTCGAAACGAGCAACCAGCGGGATACGTGCGGAGAAGAGAGAGGGACTGGACCCTTTCCACAGCTTACTTAGTCTATATATTGCAAAACATAACTTGTCTTTCTAGCCTACTTCGTCTATATATATATATGGCAAAACATAACTTGTCTAGCAGAACGTGCTACGTACGCAACCAACACGACGAACATACGAACGATCGTTCATCGCCACCGGACTGGACCCCTTCTTGCCTACTTCGTCTATAGGTTGCAGTGCAGAACATAAGTCGTCTCTCAGGACATGCTAACCAACACTAACGATAATTTGTCACCACCATCCTTGAGCGAGAGTCGGTCTCACCTGTCGGCCGGAATTTGGTCAGTTCCAGGCAAAGGCTGCAAAAGGCCAAACTTTTCCAACATCCTGCCGCAAAAGTATCGTGTAGGCCGGGAGGCGGAGCCGGGGGGGGGGGGGGGGGGGGTATTAGTTCCGTGGAGGGGAGGGGGGGGTCCTCATTATCATGCATGGCCGTAGTCCTATGGTCATAGACCCTCGTATCCCTACAATGCCGGGACGGAGCACGTCCGGTTTTCACCGTTCCGTGTGGGTGGGGGGGTGTACTCATATCGTGCATGGCCGTAGTCCTATGACCATAGACCCTCGCATCCCTACAATGTCGGGAGGGAGCATGTCAGGTTTTCACCGAACAGGCAGACATTGCTAGCACCAAGCGCGAAGCGGGGGGGGGGAAAGTACTCGATATTCATGCATGGCGGTAGTCGTATGACCATAGACCCTCGCATCCCTACAATGCCGGGACGTAACACGTTGGGTTTTCACCAACCAGTACAAATGTCATGGATGGCCGTAGTCGTATTGGGTTTTCACCAACCAGTACTAATGTCATGGATGAGGGGCGAGGGTGGTGAAAGCGACGTGAGAGGTGGGTGTAAGGAACACTTCACGGAGGCATTATTGGTTATTTTTGTCAAGGGCGGCTCCGGCGTACCATGTTCGACATACACACCTACCGGTACGTGAAAAGCCGACAACGTAGCTGCTGTGTTGTCTTGTAGCAGCTTCGTTTTCCGGGGTAGCGACTGCTTAACCCATGCAGAACTGCAAAAAAAAAATCCCACACTAATTCCAAGTAGTTATTTTCCCAAATGCGTGGGACCAGTTCTTAAGAGGGTTCAAGGGCACGTGCCCGACATATATCTGTTGCATCAACGGTTTCATCGTTTTGCCTTAGCTACATTTTCCGGCGCATCAACTGTTGAAGGGATTAGCTGCGCTGTGCCTACACGTTTTTCGGGAGTCGATCCAGGGTGACTCCGCACGCAAGACACTTGCATATGTACACGTCAAACTTCCAATGCCCGCAGTCCCCAACCGGTCTCCCGGCGTTACCACCTTACACTGACCCACGGGCTAGACGTTTTCTGCAAAAAATTATGCGGATACAGTTCAGAGTAATCCGGCACCGCACAGAGCAGGTACAGTCTAACAATAGCACCGCACAGTGTAGCGCAGGTACAGTAAAAAAAGATACCACAGCACAGTACAACACAACAGTGTACACACAGCGCAACGCAGCACATTATACAATACAATTAGCACGCAGTATGTCCACGCGCAAAGGACAATACAGGAGTACAGAACAGTCGCAGAGCTAAGACAGACAGTACAGCACAGCAAAACACGACAAGATCATTACAACACAGCAGTGCAATACAGCACAATACAAGAACATTCTCGCTCGCTCACTCACTTGGAGTTGCCGCTGGTAGTGAACGCCTTGGGGTCCGCCAACAGAACCGTCCCAGACTCCACCTTCTCCGTCGCTTTGCACCACTCGTCGGGCCGAGAGGATTCCTGCGCGGTGGCGTCACCATGTGTCCAACGTTTGCCAGCGAAGTTTGCACGTGACGCCAAGAGAGGGGGGGTGTACTTCATTTTCATGCATGGCCGTAGTCGTATGGCCATAGACCCTCGCATCCATACAATGCCGGGACGGAGCATGTCGGGTTTTCACCAACCAGGCAGACATTGCTAGCACCAAGCGCGAAGCGCCGTGAGGTGTTGGGCGAGTCGCGGTGAAGGGGGGGCGAAGACAACGAGCGATTGTGAGTGATGGTGCCTGATACCTAGCAAAACCCTATATATATATACTTCAGTATATCTCTAACATGCTGTTACTTCTACTGCTTCTGCCCCAATCAGAGCAGGAGTGAGTGTGTTGTTGTTCTTGTTGCTCTAGTAGGTTGCTGCTGTTTGTTGTTTGTTACTGTGGGCCACCAAAACGGACATCGTTCTGTTCTTACAAAAAAAAAACGTCGCCGCCGCCACTGCCAGGAATTGAACCCCGGGCCTCATAGGTTAACAATATTCAAGGTTACCCATGACGACGGTGGAGCTTAACCCGCGATGTCTGGTGTCTAGTGGGACGGGCCGGTTGACCACGCTCAACCCAGGATCAGCCACAAGGTCCACAGCCACCTAAGAAGCCCGGGGATGCACTCCGGATGTCCCCTCACGACCACATAGTCGTCGGGGGCTGCGGAGCTAAGAAGACCAAAGTCTGTGCCTGAAAGGGGGGGTGACATGACGGGGGGTGATAGGTTTCCCACAACGCCAAAAAAGCACAGGCGGGGCCAGCCGTCATCCCCTTACCTCCCCGATGCCAAACTGCTTGTTGAGCATGGCCCTCAGCTTTTCCTTCGCGTTCTCGTCCTCGAAGTCGGTGCCCATTCGCGTGCGGACTCTGTTTCGTCTCAGGCTCGTCGTCGCTGCTGCTGGGGCCACCGTTGCTGTTGCTGCCGAACCGCCTGGCCCCCCGTGTGGCGGGGAAGGGCAGCATCGCGCAACACACGGTGAAAAAACAAAAAAAAATCGCGATTCACGTTCAGTGCTGAACTCTTAAAAAATGCGAAGGCACGCACGCACCGTAGTGGGGAGGGGGGAGAAGAGCCTACTCAGTGACCCCGGATCTTATGTTCCCACTACGAGGCAGCAGGAGCAAGAGGCGAGAAGGTCATAGACTGGGACGGAGGAGAAAACAAAGGAGAGCAAACAGTCGAAGTGGAGGATCCTGACAGTGAGAATCCGCTCTGCCGCAACTGCTGTGCGACATGCCTTACCGCCAAGGCAGATCAGCTGCTCACTCGTCGAGCGCGAGGGCGGGGAAGTTCAGAGCGGAGGACACACGCGGCGGCGAGGCGGGATATGTCCTCCTACAGCATACTGTACTGCTGTAGATAATTTTTGCTGTACTACAGATTCGGCCTTAGCCGTGGGGTGATAACGGATGCGTATTTTGCAGCCGAGCACTAACTGTGAGTGCATATTGTACACTAAGGAAAACGTGGATAAATACATGAAGCAAACCAATGCGTCTCCGCTATATGCTGCTGCACAGCAGGGTATCGTACAGGGCGTCTGGTGGCCCTGGTGACTTCATCATTGTGAGTTCAGAGCCCATATGAATGTGGTCCCCGCACTACAGCCAGTACTGCTGTACGCAGGGTATAATACCCCTCAATCCAATGTTTCCCCATATATCCCACTATAGTGCTGTACCGCACTAAACAGGTTTATGACGGGGTCCTATATACTTTAGTGTGTTTTCTCAACACCTTATTTCCGAGTCTTCCTCAGACACGAGGCATGCATCAGCACTCCACCCATCGAAATATAAAATACCACTCTGGGCGGGAACATAAGGACCATTTGTACATCCATATGAAGACCAAGCGGTCCTTATATTCACGCCCAGAGTGGTACAAGGTTTTTGAGCTGATGCGCATGGCATAACAATGAAATGTTGTGGGCGGGTGGTATTGTTGTTGGTGGGACCAACCACTTCACGCTGTTATAAGGCTTAGGTTGGGTAGGTAATCGGTTAATCTTTTACCAGTACGAGTAGCCCAGCGGACTAATAATAATGCCCTAACAAATGGCGTCGGCGGCAGGATATGGGTTGCAGTGGTCGTGAGTTCGAATCTCACGACCACCATGAAAACGCTTTTTAAAGAATAGCGAATTTCCTCATGTCAAGAATCTGAAAACACTTCTGGATCCCTATAAACAGGAACAGCGTGCTGGACACACGCGTCGACCCGTATATCCGGTCCGTTCCAGGGGGGAAGAGTGTTAGAAGGCTTAGATTGGGTCGGTATTCGGTTAACATTTTACCAGTAGCCCAACAGACTAATGCCCTAACAACTAAATGCACCCAGCAACCCACTCACTCACCCGCCAATCCATCACATTCACTGAACCCACCTGCGCAACATACAAGGTTTGCTCGCTGACGCGCATCGCTCAACAAGGAAATGCTGGTGGTGGGTGGTGTTGGTGGTGGTGGGGCCGACGAGGCCGAGCACCAACCGACGCACACTGGGTGACAACCCACTAACCCAACAACCCACACCCCCCCAACCATACCTACCCAGCCACCATACAAGGTTCTGCCCTAACGGGCATCGCCCAATAGTGAATACGATCCCAAGACTGTTGCTGGAACACAACAGTGAAAATAGAAGAACCGTACGTAGCTTGAGGCAGTTATTCATAGGAGTTTGGTTACATCGTGGCGTCTGTCACGCTCCCCACTCCCACCGTTCTCGTACGAAATTGCACCCCCAAGTTTTTGGGAACAAAGCACTTGCAAATAGAATAGGATAATTTCTGCAGTATTACGGAGGACCATCCAAATACAGTACGAGGGACCGCCTAATAAGAAACAGGCTAATAAGAAAGCTAGGCTGATATATAGCGTAAAAATAAGAAATTTGAGAGTCGTTATTTTGAAATTTGTGTAGAAAGCACCCTCTCTCGAATAAGAAATCCAGCCTGGGCCAGCTCTCCTGTTTCTTACTATTAATAAGTGTCCTGTACGTATGTACTGTATTGTTAGGAAAAACAGGGAAATATGTTGTGTTTGTGTGTACCGCAGGTCTTGTTTACTCATGGTTCCCCGTGACAGTAAAAGGGATATAAGGAGGGCTGGGCATTGGCTGACTTAGTCAGTACTCTTAGCGATTACTCTGTCGTCAAAATCAACCAGTATACTGGATTGCATCAGTATTCTGGATGTCGACGGGTAGAAAGGAAGGTTTAATGTGAAGAACACACACACACACACTGTCTCTCCTTTCTCCTCACTCCTTTCAAAACGCATTTGCTGGGTTTCCGTATACTACAATATGGCGTGTTTCTTGGACGTACGTGAGAATTACCTACTGGCGAATATACTGGCCGGGTCAGTCAGTAGATCACTACTGCCAGTACATACTGTGCCAGTGCCCAGCCCTAGATATAAGACATTCGTACGTAGGCAGGCCTGCATCAGCAAAGCCGATCCGATCATGAAAATGGAAAATGGAGTTGGATGACAGCATAACAGCGGTCACAGTCAGCAAGGAGCTAAGATGTCAGGAGACGGCACTTTCACGCCTTGACTGACGGCAATTTTCCAGAAAACAAAATCTTAACTTGACGCCAAACTACTAGGTTTTAGTATGAAATACTCGGATCCACACCCTTCCCTTGACTGATGCCCGTGTTGGCTTGACTGCTGTGACCGCCTCCTGAACATCTTTGGCAAGGAGGGTGTAACGCTGCTGTCCAAGGGTATACCGGTATATGTATTGCGTGGACCAAATACCCCAATATGCTTGTCAACGTAGACTACTGCTGTACTGTTGCTGCCGCTGTTGCTGCTGCTCTGGCACGGTGGGTGGGTTGTTTTACGGTACACATAGTACATAGTTGCCGAAGCAAAACGAGTGTGTACCTGTCAGCGGTACGAGGTATCTTCTCATGAGTCATGAGAGGGTGTCGACCTCGCATTTCTTGATTGAAGAAACAAGAAAAAAGGCAACCTGCTGTAGTCAGAAGGGTGAATGTCACAACAGCGTGTCACAGCACAGCTGCGCCCGACCACCGATATCAACACCAAGGGGACACTACCAGGTACAGCACAACTCCTCAGACACGTGAGTGCGGCTCAGGAGCAGTGGGGGTATGCATTGGTAGACAGCATTCGAGTCGGGAGAGGTCCACACCGCGGAAGGTGAGCTGGGTGCCTGTGCCATCAATGTTGTTGCCTTACCGCATGTTGAAATCGCACGTGGGCATCTTCCTAGCGCAAGAGAGGGCGAAGCGACAAAGGCCTCCACTTCCACGCCAACCAGCCCGAGGAAAAGCAAGACCCGCCACATGCTGTGTTCGCGCAGCTTTAGTATAATGGGCAACGTAAGCAGCTAGCTTCGCCCCCAACTTTCGAAAAAATGGGTTTCGACAAGAGAGTGTGGGATTTATTGAGGCGGAATCCCCGGGGAGCGGGGTCGCATCTTTTACCGTCGGATCTTTTTACCGCCCAGAGCTGGCCTCGGATCTGTAGCAAGAATCCCATCCAGGGTGCCGCGTCCATCGGCTGCGACGAAGGGGCGCAATTGGTACCGCGCATATCCTATATCTTGTCCTAAATGTCTGCACTGTACGTGCCACGTACGTGGTGTAAGTACGAGTGCTTGGCTGTTCGCCATCGCTACTGCTGTGGACGTATCATACAATAATCGCTACTTATAGATCAACAACCTGTTCGAGACTGCTGACTGTACCACACACCACACGTTGTATGCTGCTATTATATATAAGCACGTATCATACATGCATGCATGCATGTACTGTTGTAGTGCGTTCTCAACTGCGCCTTCGGGGCCGGGGAGCTCTCGTAGGGTCCGGGCGGGTCCGGGTTGGGATTGATTGCGGATACGAGGAGGAGAACCGTGTATCGAACGGTTACATTTCGTCTGTGGTCTCTACGTACTGCTTGTAGTTGGAGGAGAAGGCTGGACCTTACGACGCTCACAATTAATCGCGATGAGGCCTGAAGACCCGTTGCAGTTGTTCGCGGTGCACCTGTGCTCGGCAACCTATACAGACTGGACAATTTCGAGAGTAGAGTATTTACGACAGTACGAGTATTCGTCGGGAACTGTTTTCTTGTATGTCAGGTTGTTACAAACCTCCCCGGCGCGCCTCTGCCCAAATTTGACGCTTTTTCCGGTGCCACGTACGAGTGAAAGCGCAATATATTATATGACCGCGTGTTGCAAATTAGAAAAACCTTATACTCTGCTGAGTGCTCACAGCTCACACCATCACACGCCCTTCTATATTTCTCCATCTTCTCCCCTACCCCAAGCTTTGTCACACTCGGAGACCCATGTCGCCAGCCCGCAGCACCGACACTCGACAGGGGGCGTCCGCGCCAGGGGTGCCGTCGGGGAGATCGAGGTAAAGAAGCTTGGCGGCAAGAGGGCGGCCGTCAGGGGCTGCTTCCACGGGGGAGCAGCTGCCTGCCACAATCTTGAATGGCCCGGTGCAGTTGAGCGAGAGCTTCGCTTTGAGGATATCGGCGCTAGTGCCCGCTTTGCTCCCTTGCCTGATGGTAGTGGCAGTGTTGTAGATCCACAACCAGCCACCGATAGCGTCGATGGGGACTTGTCTGAGCCCATCGGGCAACGCAAAAGTTCGGAGTTCGGTGCGAGCAATATTGGCCGAGTGCTGTTCGCGAACCAGGACGAACGAGCGCCACTGTCCGTCGGCAGCCAACAGGCCGCAGCACTCCGGCTGATCGCGAGTGAGGCTTTGGTGTCCACGAGCGTAAGGTGCTCGATTTGGGTGAGGGTTAGGCGAGAGAGGCGGTTCGTGTGCACCTCGTTGGGGGCCAACCCGGTGGCAGCACTGACCGAATTGTTGTATTCAAATTCCACGTGCGGCAAGTGGGCATCCCAATCTTGTTGCTCATTTGCGGCCATGGTGAGCATCTGAGCCATGACATGGTTTACGCGCTCGACGTCGCCGTTGCCGTTAGGATGGGAGGGCTTGTTGCAACCCTGTGCATGCCGTGCAGCTTGTATATGGCAAGAGGCAGCTTGGAGAATGATTCGGAGACTGTTGTCGGAAAGGCGACAAACGGGGCACCCCCATGCAGGGATGTATTTGTTCACCCGGATGTCCGCGGTGCCTTCGGCCGTGAAATCGGCCGCAGAACCGGCGTACATGCCTTCGCACCGGCTGAAACGGTCGGTGAAAAGGACAACATAACTGTTTTCCTAAGGAGTGACACGGAGGGTGCCAAACTTATCGACGCTTATCTAAATGCCAGGCCCGAACAGCAAGAAGAGCGAAAGGGTGGGCCAGCACGCCGTCTGTCGAGATGAGTTACGTGCGTAGCACTTGGGGGAAATTTCAAAGCCACCATCGCATGCTGATGTTCATGTCGACCCACCAATTGAAGCGCCCAAGTGCAGAAGTGTACGAGCGACTCTAAGGTAGCAGGAGGCGCTGGCGTGGCATTGTTGCATACTTCCCGGCGGCATGCAGAGCGAGACGTAAGTTGGCGTTGGCTCATCATTAAGCAGGCGGGCGGCACGCCCGCTGGGCATGCCAGAACCGGCGGTAGAAGCTAGAGTTAATTTCCGCACCAACAAAAGGGTCAAGTCGTCATCTCCATGGAGGCGTCCTTTGTCGTCTACAGAGTGGATTTCCGACAGAGGGGGGCGTTTGTGGGAGGAAATTTGTCGCAGAAAATCACCGGGGAGGACCGAAGGGCTCCCGAGGAGGAGGTATTGAATGACGGCATAACTGGCTGGTGCGGCGCATTGTTCGCACGCCAAACCAGCGTGCGACTAACGCTCGACGGACTCACCAAAACCGAGCTCCGCTGGGGATGGTACCTCGGAAAGGACGGTCGGGGGGGTGCCATCCGGGCGTTGCACACGAAGAAGCGGCGGAACAGACTCAGTCGCGGCAGCGGCTGACCGAACGGACACGGTGGAGGCGAGTCTGTGGGGCAGGCGGGCCTCTCGCCAGGAGGTGAGGGAACCCGTGGCCGTCGAGGACGTCGCGCGGTGGTCGCTGGTTGTTGGGCCGTCGGTGACGTAAGAACCGGGCGGTTGAAACCGGAATCGACGGCAGGTTTAGTAAACCCAGCGGCGATAGCTTGACGCCGGCGCGTTCCTGTCTTATTGAGTTCTGACGGGACGAGGGAAAGCGAGCGAGCCTGAGATTTGGAAGGAAACCGAAGTAGAGCCGTGAATACAACTGGAATAAGGGAACGGTTGGTCCTGACTACGCGAGACTGCCTGAGGCTGAGCAGGGGGTGCCTGAGAACCGAACTCTATGGCATCGTCGTGAAATACGGGTATTGGGCTGGTGGGCGTGGGGGGGACGTTCTCTGTACCCACGCCGACCGAACCGCTTTGGGCAGCGCGGGCGGAAGGGATAGTCTCTAACGCCACGGTGCTCAAATTGGGTGCCTTAGGCTGGGCGGGATCGGGAACGATATTGTTTCTGACCGACACCGGCACGAACCAGTGGAACAAGAGACTGAGTGGGCGCGCGGGAAATATGTATCTGGCCGACGCGCGCGAGAGCCAGGAGAGGTGCGACGGACACGACGAACACCGAAGAAGTGGTGAGATTGCAGGCAGATTGTATGCTGGAAGCGAGAGGCCAGCTGGTATCTCGTAGAAAGACGGAGGTGGCGGTACGAGCGACGAACTCTCTATAAGGAGCATCGAGGTCGTCATGACGATCGAGGTCCTCAATCCCCATTCGCGTCCCGTGTGAGCGAAAATCGCGAAAGTCAGACTGGGAGACTGGGAGCTCACTCAAATTGACGCTTTGACTGGAGGGCGCGAGCCAACCATAGCCTAGACTCAGAGTCGGAGGAGCATCGAGGGAGAGGCCGCCGGAAATTATGAGATAGACGCACGTTTGATGGAGGTTGCGGCCACTGTGGTCGTTCTCCGACGAAGGCAACGACAAGCAAGATAGAAAGTCGGCATTCCCGTTGGCACTGTATTTGATGTACTCTAGGGTAAAATGGCAAGCTGTGAGATATTCAAGCCCTTTTTGGGGTCGGCGGTTGTGCTGAGCAACCTTGTCCAAGCTTTATAGCGCCTTGTTTCCAGAAAAATGCGGCACGTTATACCCCACGAAGAACCACAGATGCACTTAATGCTCCAGACGATTATACCAGCCTCGAGGTCGAACGGGGTCTAGTGGCCCGGTGGGCTAGCAGGTAACCACGAAGCCGGTTAACATCAAAATGTGAGTTTGAGCCCCCCCCCAAGTGCATGCTCGTAGGGACTTTTTCTCGCAAAAATATATCTTGACTAGCGGAAAGCGGGAGAGCGTGAGTTAGCAAAATTCGATGAAAATCGACGAGCGTTGGGAAGGCTGAACCCTCTGCGTGATAAAAATCAAGGCAAGAACCGTAGTGGGGGAGGAGGGGGAGGAGCCTACTTTGAGACCCCGGATCTGAGTTACGACTATTAATAGGGAGGAAGAAAGACAGAAGTGCGAATATAATAAATGGGATGAGGGAAACAAAAAAGTGGCGTCAGGACTCGAGAGTAGCGCGATGCTCATGAAAACAGGACGGCGGGTTGAGGCGTCATTTTGTTCCTGCTCGAGAGTACCTCCAAAACCATCGACGCTAGCGTTGTAGTAGAGAATGTTGTCGATGGCCGCGTCCCAGGCAGAGAAGACCAAGACCGGTGGGATCGATAGCTCCTTGAGGAGTGTCCGTACGATGGCCTCCATGGCCGGCATAAATACAAGTTTCACCTCTTGCTTCAGGAGCGAGATGAGTGGCCGAATCTTCTTGACCATGTCTGCCAGACATATCCTGCAGTAGAACAGACGATCCAAGGGGGACCGTAACTGCTTGAGGTCCAAGGGCGTCGCCATTCTCATGAGGGAAGTGACCTTACTGGCGTTCGGCCGAATGTCCGACGGGAGAGATGGCGTGGCGAAGGAAATCCGCGTCGGCGGCGCCGGTCTTCGCCTGTGATGGTGAGAACTTGGCGTTGTATTTCCGCTGCTACTTGAAGGGCTCCTTACCGTTCAGGACGTGAGCGGTGGGATCCAGATCGAAGACGATGGCGTCAATAAGGTTGGCGGCCACGTTGACGAGACATTGTATAGCCCCACTGGTCATCTAAACTAGCCATCCCGGCGCAGCACTGCTCCCATGTGGGGTGACAAGCCATTCAAAGAGGCGCGTGAGCGTGTAGAAAGTCGCGGGGGAGATTGCGTATTTTCGTATTTTTCTCCCGTTCTCTGATGGAAAGACGAGGCTAGATCACAGAGAGAAAAAAATAGGAACCCGACCGTTGCCCACCTTGTCGAGAACTTCATCGACACGGAGTGTGGGATTCTGGCCAAGTAATGCAGACATTGTTTAATTTTGTGCGGGTTGAATGCGCGTCGAATCCCGCCGGATTTCTTTCGTATAATGACAGCCGAGCTCGCGTGCGACGACGTGGAGTGTTGTACGGGACCGGGCGCGAGATATTCGTCCAAGGAAACGTCCATTCGTTTGACCACAAGGGTGTCCACGTGGTATGGGGGAAAGGTGATCGGAGGGCTATCTCGTGGACATCGAAAGAGATTTATCGAAGGTGCTCCAGACGGTTATGTCACACTTGTAAAAAATATCGCCCTGGTCGATGTTTAAGCGATCACGAAATGAAGGTGGTGGCGCGCGGTCAGTAGGTGTAGGCGTCAAAGCCCCGGGCCTGCCGTGAGGGGGGTTTTCGCTCAGGTGGTAAACAGAGGTCTGACCAGGTGGGCGTGGGAGAAACACCGGCCAAGGGGGGCGTAATTGGGCCCGGGACGATCAGTTGGTGGTGCCGGAAGTTGTGCGCCCAGACGCTGCCGTTGTCGTGCAAAATTGATGCGACAGACACGCGAAAAAGTGGAGAAGAAGATGTAGCGAGCAGGTCGCCGGGTTCCAACTCCGCTGTACCAGCCAACGAGATATGTTGAAGGTCATTTCCGACGAGGTGCTCGTCGACTGCGAAATCAGTGGCGCTGTGCAGCATATCCACAAGATAGCTGCCGGCCAAACCTGGTGCGCCGTTACTGCGAAGCACATAAACTTGGACGAGTTGGTGGTCACGTGAAAGCTAGATGCCCGTATCACCCGCGCAAAGGGGGGGATAACCGCCTCTGGGATCTGAAACACCAGAGACGAAGGCGACGGCTCCCCTTGAAGTTTGATGTAACAAATTAAGGTAACCGAAGACACCACCATCTCTCGGGTGCGGGGGAAGCATGAGCGCTCGCTGAATCACATATAGCTGTTACGGCGATCGGAGGGAACGATATACGCCCAGACCACCAGGGGCGCGGTCGGTTGGTCGTTGTGTAAGAACTGTAGGCTCAAACGGACAGTGGTGGAAGTCTGTAGGGGGGGGTGTACTCATGTCGTGCACGGCCGTAATCGTATGACCATATACCCTCGCATAATCCCTACAATGTCGGGACGGAGCACGTTGGGTTTTCATCAACCAGGCAGACATTGCTTGCACCAAGCGCGAAGCGCCGTTAGGAATTGGGCGAGTCGCATGGAAGGTGAGCTGCATTCTGCTAAGAACCGCCTCTGAGGCTGTAGGGGGGGGCGGGCTCTCCATAGTCGCCCAACATCGTGGTGGGCTTTGTGTTTCGCAGATAGTCGTGGCCGCGCCAGACCGCTCCATGTGCTCACAGGTGTTGTGGGTGATAAGCGACCCGGGCGATGAAACCAAATTGAGCGATAACGGGTTCACCTCGGATCTTGATCTTCATTGTATACGAAGAGTGGCTCATTGAGACCATACCAGGGACGAAACATGGTCCTTGTTCAGCGAGGGGGGGGACGCTCGAGGCAGTGTGCCATGCTGCGGTCGTCACTGAGACGACGTCACCGCCGTGGGTCCGGTAGCACATTCGGCAAGGAGGCCGAACTGCCCGAAGTGGCCGTGGCCGCGTCAGCGGTCGATTTACGATGTTGAGGAGAAGGGTCGAATTCAAATTTATACTCTTGACTCCGC
Source organism: Saccharina japonica (assembly GCA_008828725.1). NCBI lineage: Eukaryota > Phaeophyceae > Laminariales > Laminariaceae > Saccharina > Saccharina japonica. The sequence goes on from MEHQ01000605.1 coordinate 293,342, forward strand.
GCGGGTGAGTCGCTCCGTGGAGGAGAAATACCCTAGTGTCGCGCCGGCGACGGCGCGCGGTCGTGGACGAGCTGGCGTACAACCTGCAGGGTTTTCCCCTACAGGCTGAGGCCGCGTCAAGCCGGGGGGGCAGCGAGCGTTTTCATAGTCCGCCCGGTAGCCTATCCCCGGATGGTATTGTAAGGGTTAGCCAACTGCAAGCAGCCGGTCGCCAATACGCAGCAGATGCTTATGCATGGTCGGGTTTTGGGCGAGAGCGTGGCGTAGGAACACGCCGTTTTCAAGCTCGTGTTCCCACGTGGTGATGTCAAAATTGCGTACAGCACTGACGCGTGCTACGATAGAGGAAGCATTTTTTTGGCTGAAACGGTTTTTGAATGGCGGGGCTCCTTAACCCCAAAGCGTCAGAATTTCATCCTTTTGTTGCAATATTGTTCATTGCATACGTTCATCGGGTAGCACTATTATGTTCCTCGTAAATCAGTTGTTTGGGCTCCTCAAGTGGTCACCCTCAGAAAAGCATGGTGCACCTCTACCGTAGCATGCGTCTGTGTTCGTATTGCTTGCGAAGCTTGGGGACGGGCACACGCATGGTGATTTGAAGTGCGTGGTGGTCACCGAAGAGACGGTTTGTTTTCAGCTTCGAAAATTTGGCCCGCGGATAAATACGAGGTTCCTTCTACCGTAAACCTGGAAGGTGTCCATTGCGAGAAACATCAAGGAGGTTGCCCGAAAAGTCCAGTAGCCGGGGTGCAGTATCCCCGAGTATATAGCACCCAACGCGGCGGTGGTAGCCATGGCATGATACTTGGGGGAGAGCGATTGTACGCCTCCCAGATAGCTGCAGGGACTGTCGTTCGTATACGGTACCCAGCCAGCTACTTGTCCAGCATATCAGCCGGGGTGCAATACTCCTCGGTGGCGTTAAGCACGGTGGCTGCAGCCGTGGCGTGAGCATTTGGGGAGGAAGATTTTATGCCTCCCATATAGCTGGAGGAGTCGTTTTTGTATACGGTACCCCACTATTAGTAGCTACTTGTCCCGTAACGGCTCTAATTCCAGGGCCCGAGATGGGGGCGCCTTCACCTGGGATGGACGTTACTGCTACTCCTGAAATATTACGGGGGGCGGCATGGGGCTCCTGGCCGATCCTCCCGGACAAGGTCGGTGAGTCTTCCTTCGTCTGTGTGGAGGGAAATTTAAGTGGAGCCAAAGAAAATGGTGTTTTCAACACTGTCGGCGAGGCGGATGGGGTCTGTTCTCTCAGACTGCCTCAACGCGCCCCTTCCGGTACAAGGGTGTCGAAGTTTCGCGCGAAGGGCGTAGCTGCGGGTGAACCTTGTCGGGGAAATATGTCCCCTATCGGCTCACCCGCAACGGCGAAACGTCGGAGGCCGAGGAAACACTTTTTGCCTTGTGGTGTTCGGAACGACCGCCGAGATGGGGAAAAATCCAAACGTTCTTGGCCAGTAGCCCTGGGCGGGGGGTTTCGACCGGTCTTGCGGGCAGACGTAGAGCGGAGCACCAATACAGACCTCTTACGTCCGGGACTTTCGGTACCCGCACCTCAAGCCGACCTTCACATCCGAGGAGCGACACCCGCAAGGGGTTGAAACCTGCGAAGATGGAGTGATGGGGAGACGCACGCAAATTTGTGCGACCAAGAATGTCGTTTCGCAAGGAGCAGGAGTGCGGCACGCACCACTGCCAGGCGGCCATAATCCGGGGGGGGGGGGCGGGTCTAGCGGGGTGTTTCGACCCATGCCGTTTTCACGAGGGGGGGAAGCGGTACACGCGTCCGAACCCTCGGTAAACTTCCTACAGGGAGGGGGGGAGGGAGGGGTTAGCAAGGCTATACGACTCTTCTTGTCGTCTACTCGAGCGGGGGGGAGCGTACCTTATGGTAAACTACGGACAGACGCGGGGGGAAGCGACGCCGTTTTGAAATATTCGTGTTTTGTCTCCCAAAACTGCTACGGCCGGAACTGGGAGGGAAGGCGCACCGCCATTGCATTTGGTGGTCAGCCGCCACCGGATCGGAAAGTTCCCGGCTAACGTGCATTTGGGTTGTTGTTACGATTATCATCTTGCGAGGCGCCATAGCGTTTGCCAGGTATACCAGCGGCCAAGGCGGGGCCTGGGGTTTGCCGTTATAGGAGTGGTGCACAGGGAGAGGCTGGGGCGCATTTCCTGCGTTTCGGGCGTCTTGTCTGCCGTCGACGCCAGTGTGCGGTTAGCCAGTGTATGGGACAGGCCCGACTACTTGTTGCCAGCGTGCGGTCAGGCAGTGTATGGGACAGGCCCGACCATTTGTTGTTGTGCAGGCTGACTCTCTGGTTACCCTTGAACACTCACACGCGTTGGTATCATATTAGCTCTTACTTGCCTCTCCGGATGTTTCTGAGAGGGAGTTCTCTTCCAAGAGGGATACAAAATAGTAACGCCTCCACAACAACGGAGGATAAACGGGGATACCATGAAATCAGGAATGCGTGAAGATACGAGTAGTAGAATTGCGTGGGGGTATACCCCTCCCCCTATCATACCTCCCCCCCAAGTTGTAGACAAAACCCTCCTGTGGTACGGTGCCGTCAGCGCCAACAACGTCCGAAGAAAAAGTGAACATGTTCGTGCTCTACATGGAAGGGCGAGGACGCCGTATAAACCAGAGCGCGCCATAATTGATATCGAGGCAGGTTGGGGCACGCCCCCCCCCCCCCCCCCCCCCCCCCCGCCTCCGCCGTGTGGCTGGAAAATACAGGGGTGTACCCCCGTGTGGCCTTTTCTCTCTTTCCTTCTCGACTATTGATACCAGGTATTTAATAGTTTGCTGTGGCAGGTGGCAGGTGGTTTGCGGACTGCGGTACGTTGGCATTTCGGATTTCAGCATTTCATCTGCCTCGAATATAATTTCAATTTTGCATTCTCTGGATCATGAATCTGTGACCTGCGAGAAGAAAAGTTTTTCGTATGTGGTATATATCTGTCTGCGTACGCTGCTGCTGTAGTAGCATGGCTAATCGGTACGTACTACGTACTGCTGACGGATACTGAGTGCTCGGTGTGTACTGTGTGCCGTTGGGTATAGTACTGTATGTGCGCATGCTCCTCGAACTTCGAAGTAGAAAGACAGCTCACACGAGTGATTCAGAGTGACTGGAGGTACATACAACAGACCAGGTGAAGGGGAGACAAGGCAACCTTACTGCTGCCTCGTACTGCTGCAGGATGCTTCATGTATGATCTTTTTCTGAGTAAGTACGTACAGCAGCAGCAGTAGTAGCAGTCGTAGTATTAAAAACATACCTTGTATATAATACCAGGTATATCTGGTACTACTATTAATACTACTCGTACAGTAAAAGTAGTAGTGGACCAACGAGCGGTAATTACGGATTTCAAGTTCTTCACTATTAATACTATTAAATACCACGTATCATCAGTACAGTATGGTTACTACACAGCGTATATAGTGTTACTACGTATGTACCAGGTATAGGTTTACTTTATAATAGACACCGTCATGAACATCGGGGCGAGACCTGCATAATCTCGACAACGAATCATGACACTCTCTCAGCATCTGCAGCCCTTTTCGCTTCTACAACGATACTACAGCGGTGACCTCACAAGATCAAAACGTAATCACCCAAGGGATAGAAAAGACTGCGCGCGAGCACGACAACACGAAGAAGAAACAAGAGGCAAGAGACGAAAGACAAAAGACACACGACAAGCACAACGACGCTTACACAACGGTCACCGCGGGAGGCGGGGCCACATCACTCAAGCCGGGTTGATCGCACCATCGACATCGCATCAGAACATGACAGCACGACCTAAGCTCGTTTCGCGCGTTTCGTTTTGCAAAATGGCAGCAGCCAGCGTCCGTTCCAGTCAAAGTCAACCAAGCAGAAACGTACAAGTAGAAACCCTTCGTTATCAAAGCAGCTGAATATTTGTATTTTTAGGGAGATCACGAAAGATTTCAAATGTTTTGGAAGATTTCGCCCCGTACAGTAGTCGAATCTTTTGTTCTGAAATTAAATTTCGGCTTTTGGACCCCTCCTTGGTTGTCCTCTTCTTTCTGTGTCTCTTGGTAGTTTTAGTGTGGTGTGTGTCTGCGTGTGTGTTGGATGTTGGACCATACAGCTCATCGATCAGGCCACCCTGCGCTCCGCAGCAGCGGGCTTTTTCATGGCACAACTTTCGTTCCGGAGGGTCGCAGAAAAATGGAAAAATAGTGCCCGTATCTCTGCATCACTGCTGTCACTACTCTGCTGTCGCTTCGTGGCGAGCGATCGATCTCGCACGATTCGATTCCCGGTCTGTTTTGCGTCGAGCAAGAGGAAGAGTTGGCAAGCTCTGGGGCGGTAGCTGTGTGGTGCTTTACTATACCCAGGGCTCCTGGGCGGGGATCGAAATTTGTACGTATGCCTGGATGGGGGCGATGTCGGCGACGCTTGGCATTATGGTGTCGTCTGCTGCTGGGATCGATGCTGCTGCTGCTCCTGATGAGAGCCAGGCCAGCTGAAGGAGGGGAGGCGTCTCTCATGAGTCGACACGTGCTACAGTCAGGTTTGTCGTCAGATTGATGCATGTATGTAGGGAAAGCTACACTTTTTCGCTCGCTCTTGCTACGTTGCACTTACGATATATCACCATCATCCAGCACGCAACGTGTTGTAGCTTGTTGTAGCGGTAGCATAATATTACCACCTTCCTATCTATGTGATCGCTCCGTTTGTACACTATGGCCTAGACAAAAATGTCGGCATGTCGTCACCGCATCTCTCTCTCAACGAGAGGCTGTAGCACAGAGAGCAAGAACCTACGGATCTCTTCATCTTTGAAGCCGGGGTGCTTGCATGCGTTGTTGACTGCTGTGCATCTAATACCCCAGCAGCCCATACCACAGGTATGTTTGCTTTTGCAAGCCGTTAGGACTGCTGTCTGTCGTCGTTCCTGTATCATGTATGCTCATAGCCATATAGCTACGGAAGGCCTAGCTACCAAACGTCGCCACGACAAGCATCGAGAGATTGCACAAACCGCAGACCAGGTATGTACTACCAGGTATACCCATCAATCAGAAGAGGAGCGGTGGGTCCTTCCTGATCGTGCGCTTCTTCTTTTGCTGCTGCTGCTGCTGCTGCTGCTGCTGCTGCTGCTGCTGCTGCTGCTGCTGCTGCTGCTGCTGCTGCTGTTGCTGCCTGCTGTCAACCGCTGCTTGATGCTGCTCTAACGTGGCTGTCCCTCTGCTGCTGTCTGTGTGTACATACATACCGACCACGAGAACAGCGATCTGCGCGGATGGTTCCCCTGGGCACTTCTACATGTCGGCGAACACATCTTCAAGCGACTTCGCGTTTTTTTTTCAGGGGGGGGTCGGCTGCGCGCACAGCCCGTCGCTCTGCGAGGAGCTGCAAGAGCAAGAGCCTTGGCTCTTCACGTCGGACGGCTTCCCCGAGGCCGTGGCGGCTTACGGGTTCCTCTCGGGCGATGCCGAGCGAAACAGGCTCTACAGCACTTTCAACCGAGTGTACGTGCCCTACTGCACGATGGACATGTATCTGCTCGACACGGAATCTCCGGCCGGCGGTGATCTGCAGTTTCGTGGCAGGCCGCTCCTAGAGTAAGTACGAGTCTTTTTTGTATCGCTTATACAAGTACGTACTGGTATCTTGACTGGTATACAACTTTTTTTGCTATGACATCGTGAAACGTACGCTATAGGCGTATGATCTGGGTCTAATTTCAAGTACTTCGTACGAAAAAAAAAAACGTAAAACGTGGGAGGGTGCAATTAATTGGAAAGAAAAAAGGGACGGGACAGGGGGGCGGGGGGGGGGTGCACTCGTAACTCTAGGCAGCATGCTGTTGTGTAGTGTACCGTATACATCCATGTTCCGTACAGCAAATAACACACTTGCTGCTGTATGCACACAGCAGTCTCCTCTGTACGTACGCGTGCACACATACATACATACCTGGTATCATATATCAAACGTATAGATGTAACCAGGCACTTCTTATCAAGTGAGTACTGCTGCCGTTCTGTGGCACGTGTCAGTATGCCTATATCATACCTTCAGGTACGTCGTCACGATGACGAGACTGGGGTATCGTACATTATTAAGATATTGTTTTTTGGGAGTGTAATATACTCGTCCGTATTTTATGCTTGTGCTGTTCTGTGCTGCATGGTGGTGCGTACCGCCCGTGCGTACCAGGCAGAAGTGATGCTGGCCTTGAGAAGAGGGCGAGAGACTACTAATAACTGAAAGAAAACGGATCATGGAACATCCCATTACATCGTAACATAAAGATACCACCACTCTGACCGGAAATGTAAGGAAGGACCATTGGGTTCTTCTAATCATATGGAAATTAAACGGTCCTTACATTTCCGTCCAGAATGGTAATTACTACCAATCTGCCCCGAAATATAAGTAACGTTTATATTTGATTATAATCTGTAAGGTGTTCTTATATTTCGGGACAGAACGATACTCTGCTGGCTACGTGAGATATTTTTTTTCTCAATCATGCATTCTATTTACATACAGGTTACAGGTACATATCCTGTGACTGCTGCTGTGACCACGGGCGGCGTTTTTGTATCGATGAACGCATACTCGTATCATATGGGAATATCAACACCAACAACAACAACCAAAACAACCACAACCAAAACAACATTGTTTTTCACTACGACCGCTGCCTGTATACTTCTTGTATTACTACTTGTACGTCCATATGATATGATAACGTATGATGGCACAGCAGCAGCAGCAGCGTTGCCTCGGAATCACCACAAATCTATCTTGATCTTCTTGTTGCAGAATTACTTGCTTGGTGATTGATGTAGGAAAATGGTGCGGTGTGCCCTGGCCATCCACATCATGCTCCCGGCATGCCTACCCCACTGCTACATACGTACGTACGCAGTTTACTTCTTCGCACGCTTCTCGGTTATTTACCGCGATACGGGCAAGCACGCAACGGACTATTAACCCTTTTATTACTGCACTGCACATAACCATGTATTTCAGTCTAATTCCAAGTAATGTGTCCCCAATTCGAGAGTGCAGTCCTAAAGGGGTTAATAGAGACGGCCTATCCTACGCTTCTCGCTTATTTACCGCGATACGGGCAAGCACGCAACGGACTATTAACCCTTTTATTTCTGCACCGCACATAACAATATATTTCAGTCTAATTCCAAGTAATGTGTCCCCAATCCGGGAGTGCAGTCCTAAAGGGGTTAATAGAGACGGCCCATCCTCGTGTACCGTATTACCCGGTATGGTATATATTTTGTACCGTCTTTTGAATGTATGCAGCAGGCTCACAGCCTCTAAAAAAGTAGATTCTCAATCCGGATCTCGTCTTGTTTTCGGGTCTGCGGGCTACGTACGCAATGCATACGCGTGGGCGCATACACTATACGAACGCTATAAATCCAACTCTCACGGTGCAGACTACGAGACTACAGACTGCTCTGTGCTGTGTGCGGTCGGTGTGATTCCGAGAATTGCAACGCAATCGTAGAACACCAGCAGCAGCAAGAGGCAACAGCAGCAAGCAGCAAGAGGCAACAGCAGCAAGCAGCAAGTTTGCCTGAATCGATGATGCTGCTGTTTGTTCTCACATCAATTCGTTACCAGGGAGCAGGTATACGAATAATCATACCGACATCAAAGTCCCATGGTCCAACAATTCTCGTTGCATCCTGGTCACACGACCAGCGATCGGAATGTCGTCTGGTTGAAGCAGGCACATCAAGATCGCCCCCCGCCCACCCCCCCCCCCGCCCCCCGCCGGCTTCCCCCCCTTCCTTCGTGCGCACGAGACGCATATTTACAACATTGACGGCTGTCCGAATCCGATATAAAACCTGTCATCTCTCCCAATGCCCTCCAACATGTATGCAATCATCGCGGCCAGTATCCTACTGCACTAAATCCCAAAGCATACTCGTACTGCAATTGTACTTGAGGTCTGTTATCAAGTAGACTATAATATTATTGTGAAAGGAAAACCCTTGTCTGGTGTACACATATGGTACAAGGTACAAGCCAGTACCTGGAATTTTTGTATGATTCGTAGCACCAGGTAACACGACCGTTCGAACACCGCCATCAGGTGGTCTACTAGTGGTTAACCTCGAAAACTACGACTACCCCAGGTATTTACACGATTAATTAGGTCGAAGGTCGTGATTTTAATATTTCGAGCCTGTGGGTATATATGACCGGTCAGAGCGCCTTTCGAGGCCTGCCATGTTGTGGGTTGTGGGATTCTTCATTTTGAACCAAAATCGACCGCAGAAAGCGCCTGGCGTGTGTTAATATGCACAATTCGACGCGAGCCGACGAGGGCAGAAAGTGCTAAAATATTATCGCGATAAGGATGCAAGGCAAGTGCCGTAGTGTGGGGAGGTGGGAGGAGAGCCTGCTTTGTGACCTCCGATCCGAGTTACGGCTATACAGGGACGTAGTGTGGAGAGCGGGGAAAAGAGCCTGCTTTGTGACCCCGCATCCGAGCTACGACTACGTATAATACAGGGACGGAGAAGGAGAAGAGCTAAGATAATAAATGGGATGGAAAAAAGATAAAATAATCGTTTAAAATATACTAAAAATACTCCGTGCTGCTGCTCGTCGTGTGTGTAATGTTCAACGCCACACGTAATACGTACCCCCCCCCCTACGTACCCCCCCCCGTTGTTCCTATTACCAACAATCCCTATGAGAGGCCCTTGTGTTAGTGCATTGTAGTGTGCGCGTCGTGCGTCCTGTGTTGTGTGTTCTTCACATTATTCAACCGTTTTTTCCACCCATCGACATCAAGCACACCACCAGCACCCAGCACACCCAAGAATCCTTGTTGACTCTTCTTATTCTTCATTACCAGCTTTTCTCTGTGGTGACAGCTCATATAATACGTAGGAGGCAAGGAAATAAAGTAAAGTTTAATGGGCCCACCAATGAATACGAATGGAGCCTAACAAAAACGCAAGGCTCAAATTTGTGGGGGACAAATGGATTGAGGGATCGTGCTCACTGGCCAGCGCTACACTAAATCCTCTATAATGCATTTTGCTCAAGGATGTTCAATTCAAATATGGTGTCACAATAGCAATGGTATGTTCTCAAGGCTTGCTCGGATTTCGAGTGTTTTTTTGTTGGCAGGCCCAAAACTGCGCTCTGTGCACCACTACATAGCATGTCAGACGTTCCGAGTACTATGACTCGTATAATATATCTACGATATATATTAATAGTGTTCTTCCTTCGAAGGTGAAAACTAATTAGCGATGTCTCGAATTATTTTGTACATGTTATTCAATAAAAAAAAGGCGTTGTATCGTAGGTTTTGGTGAATGTACCAAACACGGGGGTCGGGTCGTATATATTTCAAAAGCAGGATGTACCCTCCCCTCAATTTACAGGAGGAGCTATTCTATCATTATTGACTCTTGTGCGTGTATAAATCACTACGTACGCCTACGTACGGCACGAGTAAATCTGACTCTAATTCCAAGTGGTTTGTCCCCAACACGTTAGTACGAGATCATCCTTTTGTTACGGGGGGTCATACGTGGTACGTGGTAATCAGGACTCATCACGCCACTTTTTTTTTTTTTTTTTTCCATCCCATTCATTATCTTCGCACTTCCGTCTTTCTCCCTCCCTACGTACTAGTCGTAACTCAAATCCGGGGTCACAAAGTAGGCTCCTCTCCATCCTCCCCCACTACGGTTCTTGCCTTGCATTTTTATCGCGAGAAGATTTCAGCACTTTCTTCCCTCGTCAACTCTCGTCGAATTGTGCTTACCCACGCTATAGTATGCGCTCTCGACAGTCGCCACTAAAACCTATATATTCCATTCTTTTTTCTAAGCATGTTTGGTCCTGATTACTATTCCCGCCCGGAATCCCCCGCGGAATCGTAGTATTTTTGTTTTGTTTTTTTTTGCATCCCATTTATCATCTTCGCTCTTCTATTATCTCTCCCTCTTCAGTCGTAACTCAGATCCGAGGTCGCTATGTAGGCTCTTCTCCCTCCTCCCCCACACTATGGTACGTACCTTGCATTTTTATCGCGAGAAGGTTTCAGCACTTTCTTCCCTCGTCGACTCGCGTCGAATTGTAAACCCTCAATGAGACTCTGATTCCAAGTGTTTTTTGTCCCCACAATGGGACTGGCTGCAGTCCTTAAGGCCTAAACGGGTTCATAAAACTTTCTACTCTACTCGTACGTATATATAAATACTTCTGCGTGCGAGTATTTTATTCTTGCACCGAAGTTGAAAAGGGGCACCAGAACCGCTACGTACGTACTGGCGTGTACATCTGTCTATAGACGTACATCACTATTAACGGTATACTATACACATGCAATGCAATCAAGATGCCTGTACGTCGTAGTTCAATGCACTGCTGTATTATAATTACGTCATTACCGGTAACTATCTCAACATATCTCGCGAGGAGCACATGTGCCAGGTATCTGATATACTCCGTAAAATGTAAAATCTTGCCGCCGAGTGTTGTCTTCGACCTCTGTTTTGATACAGAAGCAGTAAGTAGTACAGAGTGCCGGCCCGCTCATAAGAGAGTAAATTAGACAAAGAAAAAAAAAAAAAATGAGAAAGTTCTCAGCAAAGCCAGTGCTTAAGCTTGAAGAAGGTTGACCCCTTCCTGTGGCTCGCCTGGGCCCAAGACATCATGAGTACCATTGCCACCACCCGGTACGATACATACACGAAGGAAAAACGTCTTCTCGGGGGACCGAAATGAGAAAGAGTACAACAAGAAAGTGCGCTTTCGCGCGGGCTTGGAGTAGGAAAGCCATCCTGAATCCGATTTCACTGTTTCTCGTGAGAGGGCCGGTACTTACTACTTTCTGTGCTCGAAGCTGTCTATTAAATCATTAAATCAATCATTCACGCTGCTCTCGCGTAGACGGTCGTTCGATAACACCGAAGTTGTTATTGCTCGGGGTCCCAAATAGATTATTTCCTCCATGCGCCCTGGCCCACCGCTGTCTTCATTATCCGCGTACAGCAGTCGTATCCCTAACTACTCCACCTCCACTAACCATTGACGCCGTGGGCGAACGTCGCTATTTTTTTTTTTTTCTTTTTTTTTTTCCATTCCATGAATTTTCTTCGGCCATTTTTTTTCTCACCATCCTGTAGTATAGAGAAGGAAATAAAACCACAGCTACAGCAGCAGCAGTAGTGCAGCTGTGAGATATTGTTTCGTCGAAACTCATCTTTGCAAGCTTGGCGTGATATACCGTAAACTCAGATCCGCGGTCACTATATACTCGTACTGTACTTAAGTAGGCTCTTACCCCCCCCTCCTCACCACGGTTCGTGCCTTGCATTTTTATCGCCACAAGACTTCGGCCCTATCTTCCCTCTCGTCGACTCGCGTCGAATTCCCCGCCATGAAAAATACTATCTTAATTGCAATGAAGAAGTGTCTCTGTTCAGAAGGACTGTAACCACAGAGCTTGTATCTCTCTAGGACGAAGAATCAGCACGGACACTGGGTGTGCTGGATGATTGGAAGGCGACGCATGCAGCGGTAGAGGTGCACCATGTTTTTGCCTTTTAAGGGTGGTCACTTAAGGACCTCTATACTAATAGTAAGTAAAAAAAGCTGCTTTTTGGAGGAAAATAAAAGTGCTATAATACGTATCATGCCCGATGAACAATGCCATGGCCTTAACCCCTTATTTAGAACTGGTCCCACATATTTGGGGACAAACTACTTGGAATTAGTGTCGCATACGTTTTGCAGTTCTGAATGGGTTAACTATACGATGAACCATATTGCAAAACAAAACTAATGAAAGTCCGACGATTTGGGGTTAAGGATCCCAACCATTCAGAAACCATTTCAGCCAAAAAACGGTATACCTTATACATCTAAAGCCGGTCGCCCCGGTGGGCTAGCAGGTAACCACGAAGCCTGAAAGCGTCAAGAAAGCGAGTTCGAGCCCCGCCGAGTGCATGCTCGTGGGCACTTTTTCTCGCAAAAAATATCTTGACTCGCAGAAAGCGCGAGAGCGTGAGTTGGCAAAATTCGATGAAAGTCGACGAGCGTTGGGAAGGCTGAACCCTCTGCGCGATAAAAATCAAGGCAAGAACCGTAGTGGGGGAGGAGGGAGAGGAGCCTACTTTGTGACCCCGGATCTGAGTTACGACTAGGGAGAGAGAGACGGAAGTGCGAAGATAATAAATGGGATGGAAAAAAAAAAAAAAAAAAAAAAATCGTCAGCACGTGGCAGGCAACGGGTAGAAAAAACGGTCTATCATGGAAAACACAATAGCATCATGGAATAACGCACGCAGCTATTATAGCAAAGCTGAATATCGACCGGTTGGGAGAATTCACAGCTGACGTGTTTCTTAGTTTATTATGAATACCTGGTACGTACCTGGTACATATATACGTACACAAATATGCATGCATGCTCAGGGAAGTGCTCATTCATGTGTGTACCATATAATTGGATGATCGGCCCACGACAACGACGTGCAATGAACGGCAGGGAGGTATTGCAAGAGGTTATCGGAAACAGCACGCGGGACGGGGTAGTCGTGCTTGGCGGATCGTCAGCCGGGAGCGTCGGCGTTTTCAACGCTGCCAGCTGGCTGCTCGACACCTTCGACCAGGTGCGACGCGATGTTTCGGGTTCTGGGAACTTTGCATGGCACATCGGCTTGCCTGCCGTTACATAGCAACGACGCAATCGTACATAATAATCACGCCAAGCTTGCAAAAATTGAGTTTAGTTTGAGGAAAACGTTCGATCTTTCATCACTCAGCTTAGCTTTTGTTTTCATTTTTGAATGACACTGAGAGGGAATGATAATGATATATATGATTATGGCATAATATCCGCTCCGGGTGATTTCGTACCAGGGCCTTCGTAGTATCTACGTTATTAATAGTCAAAATTAGCGAAACTATCAAAAATCAAAGTACAGGCCGACGATGGGATGAGGGATGATGAACGGGGAACCCGACCATGAGATGAGGAAGAGCAGCAGTCAGTCGTGATGGTGATGTTCTAAGTCTAGTCTTGTTGTTTTCCGCCTACCCTCCCCACCGAGAAGAACAATTGTGGTGTGTTGTGTGGATCTTGTTGCCCGTATCTTGTTTGCGTGTACAGCGGTATGCAGCATGTATACGAGGGTATATACGTTTCAACCGATATATTAGTTTAACCTTCCGTAGTTTTTGCATTTTTTTCAAAATTTTGCCAGGTGTGTGTGGTATGCATCGTCGTCTTAATAGCGCTCGTATTTTCGTATTTTCGTAGTTTCGATATAGCCCCGCGAATGATACACGTAAAAAAACTCGTGAAGAGCAGCAGTACGTTGAGAATTGAGAACATAATCCTCACTTTTTGGTTTTGGAGGACGCCACGTAAAAAAAATCGAGTATAAGAAATCGTTGCTCAGCGGCGATTCAGAACTGAAAAAAATGTTGGAGACTACGACGTAATTCCAAGTAGTTTGTCCCCAAATTCGTGGAACCAGTTCTCAACCCCTTAAGAACCGGTCCCCCGGTTTTGGGGCCAAGCTACTTGGAATTAGTATGGGATAAGTTTTTTCAGTTCTGAGTGGGTTAAGGGGGTAAACTAAAATCCTATAGACTATTTATGGCCTATGCTCAAGTTTGTTCAAGGGTGCTGGCTCATTAAAGTTTGAAGGCTTGCTCATATTAACCCTTTTAGAACTGCAGTCCCGTTTTGGGGACAAACCACTCTAATTCTAAGTAATTTGTCCCCAAAACGGGACTCCAATCCTACAAGGGTTAAGCTTTGCTCATTGTCTTCATCGACAGAACACTAACAACACGCTATTTTTAGGAAAATTGTCAAAGGGGGGTATATACCCCCCGGATTTTCTCGCCTATCGGGGGCAAGAAACAGGGAAAAACAGGCCCGCGGCAGGTGCCCGCGCGTGCCCCAGCCTGCTTGAAATCCAATTGCGACCCGCTCACAAGCACGCAGACCGTTTTGTTTTCCGTCGGTCCACAAGGATCTCCCCGTTTTACAATAATTTGGGGTAAATGCCCTCACAATACTATTAATACATAGTCCTACGAGTACTACCTGGTGTTTTTTGTAGTACGACCCCCTTTTAACTACAGTATATAGGATTCCCCCCCGTTTGACTGAAAACAGGCATACGGTCGCGCCCCCCCGGTTAGTCTACGAAGACAGCTCAGGTTGAGGCTGAGGGTTCGAGTCTCCGTACGGAGATTTTCATTCTCAAATGACACCAACTACTGTTGTCGAGAGTTGAGAGCGCCTATTCATAGTATAGCGTGGGTCGTAGAGGCACCATTCGACGAGAGAGAGCCGACGAGGGAAGAAAGTGCTGAAACCTTCTGGCGTTAATAATGCAAGATATATACCTACCGTAGTTATTACGGGCAAGGACCATAGTAAACACTAGTAAATAGGACCTACGGAACACACATAAACCTATATATTTACCTATTTTTACCAACAATATTTGGTCCTATTTACTATGGTTGGAAGGGGTAGAAGATCGTACTTAGTGACCCCGGATCTGAGTTACGTCTATTAATAGAGAGGGAGAGAGCAAAGAAGGACGAAGATTGGAAGATATTAAATGGGATGGAGGGGGAAAAACCAGCATTTTTTTTCACTCTCGACAGCTTCGAAGTTCCGCCGTGAATCTGATCTGGGCAGACCCACTGGGGGGGGGGAACATGATACATATTAGACGATGTTCCGCCGTGGGTCTGTTCTCAAGTCCGTTCAAGAACGCAGATTCACGGCGGGGGAAAAAAAAAAGAAAATAAAAGGTGTGCGTGCTCGGCAAGGAGAGCTGTACGTACGCGTCTTGCCTTTCGCTCGTAGCGCGCCGTAATTGAATCCACGGTAGGCTGGGGCAAGATACAGGTATATACGTGTGGGACAAAAAGGCAGTTGAACCCGCCTTAATGCAATGTTTGCCTTATATATCTCGAGTTAAGGCGACATGTGCCTTAACTCTATATATCCCGCGTTAAGGCGACATGTGCCTTAACTCGCGGAAAAGGCCGAAAACCTTCAAAAGTGGCGCGGGATACGGCTTAAACCGGCAGAAATTGCTCGGACACCATATTAAGTTCAAAAATCGGGGCAAGACGATTAGGCTTGCCATACCTCTATTTTTGCTTTTATCAATGACTCCTCTATTGCGGGGGTGCCCATTGTATGTCGTAAAAGAAGTGCACACAAGGAAAATGGTCAAACGGGGGTATGCCCCCGTTTGTTTTTCAGCCGCTCGAGGTACGTAAGGCGGTTGAAATCGGTTGGCACAAGACGGAAATCATGAACAGGGCGGTTACCGTCCTAAATAGAGCGGGTCTATACAGTATAGATGGCGTGTTTCCCGCGTTTTTCAGGGCCGTATCCGCGCGCTATTCAGGGGTCGTCACGCCCTTTCACGAATCTGGCTTTTGATTGGACATTGGTGGAAGTTTCCATCTGCCTCCACTGAAGCATTTACACCTCGGACGGATCATCCATTCCCACCTCATGATCTATAAGCAGTAGACCTTTCACGGCAGATATATTCCCAATATTGTATGGTCTAGGTCATGTTGCCGGGTGGGACGTGTATAATCTGCATCATCTAGAGCACATGTTTCCTGGGTTGGATCTGTACTATGTAGATTCCGCACAATACGATATCACAACGGCAGGCGAGGAACTAGATGATATATCTGTAGATGATTTAGATCATGATCTGTTCGGAGTGTGGAAGCTTCCACCAACTCCCATGGAAGTAAAAACGGAACTCAGCCGAGGAAATAGATGGACACTACATTTCACGGGGGACCATAGTAAATGAATGGTACCAAATATCGTTAGTAAAATTAGGTAAATATTTAAGTTTGTGTGCGTGCCGTTGGTACTATTGAATAGTCCCCCGTTTCTGGTAGAAATGGACAAAATTCGTTGGAGAGATACAGACGCTACTGTAAGTTACTAGAAACTCGTATATCTGACATAGAAGTTTACGGAAGTCAACTGAAGCTCGTGGAGTAGTGGAAGTCGGTGGACTCATATGGAAGCTATTGAGATTTTCTAAACTCGTGGAAGTAATTCTGGGCGATCTAATGTCGGAGTGCCATGGAAATAGCTCGTGGAAGCTTCCACCGAATATGGTCGTGGGAGTTTAAGTTGATGGAAGCAAGGGAACCCCAAAATACTACTCTTCGCTGACCACTGCGCGGACGTTTCGTCAGCTCCACCAGCTGGAACGACACCTCCCCCTTTCCCGCCCTTTCCGATTGTGCACCCGGTAAGGCTGGGAGTTACACGTATAGAGCGTTGGCTTCGCACAGGGGGGTGCGATCGTTTGTTTTTTGTTTTCAGCTCAAGATTTTTCCGGAACGGGGAGGTTAAGGTTGCCAATACCGAATGCCAATACCGAAAAAAAAGTGTTTTCGGAAATAATCTGGTCGAGAGCCTTCCGAAATTATTAAGGTTCGACTTTGTTAGCACCCTTATACCGGGTGGTCGAGAAAACGATCGCTGAAAACGCACCCCGGTGCGAACTCAACGAACGTTCTTTACGGTAGCTGGGCTTGACGGCAATATGGTTTGTTATGATAGGATGCGATAGTATTCAGAAACCTCGATGGACAATGTTTATTATATATACGAGTATATAATATATATATATATATATATATATCCCTAGGGCTGGGCACTGGCTGATTCAGTCAGTAGCGATGTATACTGTCGCCAAAATCAATCAGTATACTGGATTGCAGTAGTATATTGTCTCTCCTTTCTCCTCGCTCCTTCCGAAACGTGTTTGGCGGGTTTCCGTACTATAATATGGCGTGTTTCTTGGACGTACATGATAAAAAAAAAACCTACTGACGAATATACTGGCCGGGTCAATCAGCAGATTGACTACTGCCAGTAGGTTACTACTGCCAGTACATACTGTGCCAGTGCCCAGACTTATATATTCCTTTATTTTTACTACATAAGCATATTTGGTCATGATTGCAGAGTAGCAATGCCCCCTTTTACAGCAGTGTCGGTATGCGCCAGACGCGTTCTACGGTAGAGGTAGCACTTTTTGGCTGAATCGTATTCTGAGCGATCGGGTTCCTTAACCCAAATT
This sequence comes from Saccharina japonica, assembly GCA_008828725.1. Classification (NCBI taxonomy): domain Eukaryota; class Phaeophyceae; order Laminariales; family Laminariaceae; genus Saccharina; species Saccharina japonica. The sequence continues at coordinate 310,533 of MEHQ01000605.1, forward strand.
CGTCGGACTTTCATTTTTGTGACGAACAATGTTTCAGAATATACTTCGGTCAGGATATTTCTCATCCGGCAGCACTTTTGTTTTCCTCCAAAATCATTTTTTCGGTGAGATATGACGCTCCTTAAGTGAGAAGCTCGGAAAAACCGTGGTGCATCTCTATCGTAGCATGTGTCCGCAGCAAAGTAAGAAATTCGGGAGCCTTTCTACTGAAGTTATACTCGTTTAGTGTGGAACTCACCCATTCTCAAACATGAAAAAAAATCCAGCCTGGATCATAATTCCTGTTTCTTATCAGGGTGTTCTGCACTGCTATGTTCATTTTAGCATTTCTTGGCACCATTCTGGCCGAAAATATAGTCCCCGCTTTTATTATATGTTATTACGGGGGGTCATATATAGTAAATAGGACCGAATACTGCTATTACGGGGGGGCATAGTAAATACTAGTAAATACGGACCTACGGAACACACAAAAACCTACATATTTCCCTGTTTTTACTAACATTTTTTTTTTTTTTTTTTTTCATCCCATTTATTATCTTCGCACTTCCGTCTTTCTCCCTCCCTAGTCGTAACTCAGATCCGGGGTCATAAAGTAGGCTCTTCTCCCTCCTCCCGCCACTACGGTTCTTGCCTTGGTTTTTATCGCGAGAAGATTTCAGCACTTTTTTCCCTCGTCAACTTTCGTCGAATTTTGCTTACCCACGCTATAATATGCGCTCTCGACATGTTTGGTGCTATTTACTAGTGTGTACTATGGTCCCCCGTAATAGGAAAGATAGTAAGTATAAGCTGTCGCTATACGTATAGGATCTCGCGCAATAGGATATTAGTAACTGTCGTCAACTTGTGTGCATTGGTGGGGAAAAAAAACAGGAAACAACGACGACGACGTGCCCCGAGAATCCGACGTGCTGCTGCTGCTGTTGTTGTTGTTGTTGTTGTTGTTTTTGCTGTTTGTTGTTGTTGTTTCCATCCCATTTATTGTCTTCGCACTTCTGGCTTTCTCCCTCCCTATTAATAGTCGTAACTCAGATCCGGGGTCACAAAGTAGGCTCCTCTCTCCTCTCCCTCCTCCCCAACTACGCCACTACGGTTCTTGCCCTGACTTTTATGAATTGTTATTACGAAGTACTTATTTAAATGAATGTTTATTTTTGCCTTCCGACAAAGTGCAGCATGGGCTTCATTCAATTCAACGTGGACCATTCAGAAACATCCGGAGAGAAGAATACCTAGGGTGAACAAATAAAAATGAAACCTATTTTTTTCTTTTTTTCTTTTTTCATCCCATTTATTATCCGTCATCTCCGAGCTTTTGTTTTCTCCTGCTGCTCTTCCCGTCGTACCGTAGACGCGGGCTCATATTGAAGTATATTGACAATTGACCCTTTTAGTGCTGCACTGTACAGAAACCAATATTTCAGTGTTATTCCAAGTGTTTTGTCCCCCACATCGGGACTGCAGTTTCTAAAGGGTCAAGACCTCCTGCCCCCCCTCCCGCTCCGTCTACCCCACTGCTGTCTCTGGAAATGGCCTCACCAGCAGCAAACAAATAAAATCGTTAAAAGCTGCCACCCATTGCAAGTCCGCGTCACAAGCGGTCGTTACTGCTGCTGTACGAGTAGCAGGATGCAGCTCACCCTTGAAGCGACTCGCCGAACACCTCACGGCGCTTCGCGCTTGGTACAAGCAATGTCTGTCTGGTCGGTGCAGACCCGACGTGCTCCGTCCCGGCTTGGTAGAGATGCGAAGGTCTATTGGCCACACGACTACGGCCATGCATGCATATCGAGTACGCGCCCCCCCCCCGCGCGTTCCGTCTCGAGAGGGATGCGTGGTCAATGAATGTGGTCAAACGACTGCTTGTGACAAGCAACAACTAGATGAGTACACTACTACCTACGATAGGCACCTCGTATGTTTAGCACGCAAAGCGTTCAATACTTTATTCCCTCGCGGGCTCGCATCGAATTGTTAACTTAATTATTAACCTTGTATATACCAGCATTATTATGTTTTGTTTGATTTCAGACAATGTGCACAGCATGAGCTTCGACGTCGATCACATGGAGTATCACGCACAGCTTGCGAAGACGAGCTTCGACGAAATCCTCGATGTCAAAGCTGTTGTTTTCAATTTATATGACTAAAACATCCCCCACAGGAAGGTGGAAAACCAGGGGAACAGTAACCGTTTCAAAAAGGAAACCTCGTGCGTCCGACGTCGATCACACTGATAAACGTCCCAAGAAATGTGAAGAAAACCCAGGGAGACGTAAAAAGGGAAACCTTGAAGCACGTAATTTATCCAACTCCATAAATTATATTTAATTTAATTTGATTTGAAAAAATAAAAACAAAAAAATGGTGTGAGATCGAAAAAGTCCCTCAATTCTCAGTTTTGCTAGCTTGGTGTGATAACTCTTTTGTTTGCCGTACAGTAGGGATCCATCAGTAAGGCGGTGGTGTGCCAGGGCAATACGACCGCCTTATACAGGGATGCCGACTTATTCATTCCAGGTCATGAGCGCAGTTCCTCAGTCGGGTTAGGCGTCTATGACCGCCTTATATCGGGATACCGCACTCCTCGCCCCCAGTAAGGCGGTGGTGTGCCAGAGCAACATGACCGCCTTATTGAGGGAAGCCGCCTCATTCATTCCAGGTTATGAGTGCACTTCATCAGTCGTGCCAAGCGATTTTGACCGCCTTATATCAGGATGCCGCACTCTTCACTCCAAGTACGGCGGTGGTGTGCCAGAGCAATATAACCGCCTTATAGAGGGAAGCCGCCTTATTCATTCCAGGTTATGAGTGCAATTCCCTATTCGTATATACCAAGCGATTATGACCGCCTTCTATCGGGATACCGCATTCCTCAGACCGCGTTACGGGGGGGAGCCCTATTGCATCTACTTTTAAGATCAGCTGTCCCTCGTGAACAGGGAAAGGACATGAATGCAGGAAGCGCTCTCCGCATCATTGAAAAAAAAACAAAAACAGTAAGTCGAGAACCTTACATCCTCTAAGCAGTCTGTGTATACGAGTAGTTCTGCTCTGTCGTTGCGATGGGAGGAACGAACGGTCGCTTATGCCTATGTCCTACTTAGTGACCCGGGATCTGAGTTACGACTAAGAAGGAGAGAAAGGAAAGGCGAAGATAATAATACATTGGATGGAAACAAAAAAAAAAAAGGCAGCACAAGTAAGGCGGCCGCTCGATATAAGGCGGTCGAAACCGGCCGTCATGACCGGACCATTGCATTCACATGATGGAATAAGGCGGCCACCCGATATAAGGCGGTCGAAATCTCGGTGAACTATACCGCCATATATAGGCCCCACTACTATTAGTAGTTGTATTTGTTTTAACCCGTCACTTGCACTTTCCAGCTCCCTGGACAAGCCGTGGCCACAGGTGTCTCTCTTGCCTTCAATTTTATCGCGCACGTCACGTGTATTATGTTTCATTTCAGAATTCGTGCTTTTATTGTCGTTTCGTTCTTTTTTTCTTGTACGGCTTGTGTCGTTGTGTTGTCGTACCTGATACCTGATACGTTGGCAGTTCACTTGCTGTACGAGTACCCATTAATTTGCGGTTATTTTTGTTTTGTTTTTTCTTATTTCAACAGTCTGTGACCACATAATTTGTATCTCTCGTAGAATGAGGGGTAGACAAAGGGTGATTGTGGATCTTTAAAATGGGGGTTTTGTCTGGGTAGTAGTATGATGACCCTCAGATCGAACGCTAACCCTAACCCGAACCCTATGCCAGTGGTCAACGCTTGCTTGGCCAATCAGAGTGCCTAATTAGCTACCTTAGGAAGATCCACTAACAGTGTTTGTCCACTACTGCGTAGAATAGGAATCAGGACAGACACTGCTTGCTCTGTGTGTCCTCCACCTTAAACCGTCTTTTCTACCCGTCGAAATCCAGCACACCCAGTGTCCGTGCCGGTTCTTCATCCTAGAGAGGTGCCAGTTCTGTGGTCAGTACTTCTGATGAAGTTGGGTAGAATGAACGGTTTAATGTGAAAAGACAACACACGCGGGGTTCAACATTCCAACGGCTCGTCGATTTTCATCGCGCGACATGAGAAAAAAGGCCGACACACAATCTACTTTTCCTTTTCTCAAATCGTGTCGAATACTTTTGGGTTCTCCCACCACCTCCGGGTTACAGCATACTGATTTAGTTGGGTTGGTTAAGGTTGAGTTGGTACTCTCTATATCATAGCTGGTCGCCCCGGTGGGCTAGCAGATCACTCCGAAGCCTGTTAAAGTCAAGATCGTGAGTTCGACCCCCCCGAGTGCATGCTCGTAGGGACTTTTTCTCGCAAAAAAAATATCTTGACTAGCGGAAAGCGCGAGAGCGTGAGTTAGCAAAAAGTCGATGATAATCGACGAGCGTTGGGAAGGCTGGACCCTCTCCGCGATAATACCAAGGCAAGGACCGTAGTAGGGGGGGAGAGAGATGAGCCTACGTTGTGACCCCGGATCTGAGTTACGACTAGGGAGGGAGAAAGACAGGAGTGCGAAGTTAATGAATGGGACGGGAAAAAAATAAACCAAAAATACCGGTCTCCCCGGTGGTCTAGCAGGTAACCACGAAGGCTGTTAAGTTTGAGGTCGAGGGTTCGAGTCTCCGTGTGTGTGGAGTTTTTTAGTATTAAATGTCGCCAACTGTCGAGAGCGCCTATTGATAGTATGGCGTGGGTAAGTACAATTCGACGAGAGTTGACGAGGGAAGAAAGTGCTGGAATTTTCCTCCAAAATCAGTTGTTTTTACTTGCTATTAGTAGAGAGCTCCTTAAGTCACCACCCTCAGAAGGCAAAGATGGTGTACCTCTACCGCCGTAGCATGCGTCTTTTTACTCTTATCTGATTGATTGCTGCTTCCATGTTTTGAGTCATTGGATTCTACACTTGGCAGTAGCTACTTGAGTCTCGCATATGTGGACGGTGCGATATGATTGGAATATAGCCGCTGCACGTTGTCAGGTGGCTAATCGAATAGCTCGTGAGTGATCAACGTGGAATAAGAACAATACAGTACAGGACACCTACAATAAGAAACAGGAAATCTGGTCCAGGCTGGATTTCTTACTTGAGAGATGGTCCTTTATACACTAATTTCAAGAAACTGACTCCTGAATTTCTTATTTTCCGCCGAACCTCAACCTGCCTGGCTTTCTTACTGGCCTGTTTGTTTTATCATGTGTCCTGTACTGTACTATTATTATCTTTGCCATCCGACAATGTGTAGCATGATCTTCAGCGTTGATCACTCATAAAACTCCCAAAAGCATTCATAACACCAATGGACGCATCACAAACCTGGGTCGGGTGGCCACGATATTGCTACGGGGGACCATAGTAAATAGGACAAAAATGTTGTTAGTAATGTTAGGGAAGTATATAGGTGTTTGTGTGTACCGCAGGTCCTATATACTATGGACCCCCCGTAATAGAAACAGCAGTAGTATTAACCCTTTTGGGACTGCAGTCCCTTTTTGGGGACAGACCACTCTAATTATAAGCAATTTGTCCCCAAAACGGGACTCCAGTCCTGTAAGGGTTAACATCGATGGACGCAACGCCGACCCCCGTGAACAGGTGACGGAGCTGAGCGTGGTACTTGACAGCGCGTTCGCGTTGGATGGGGATGGCGGCACGTTCCTCAGACGCCTCCTGGACTACCTGCAAGGAGACCCGTCCGTCGCCTACAGCGGTTCACACTGCTCGGAGGTACGTACGTACGTACGTGAGCAAGCGGTTTCGTCCTCGCACAGTAAACATGCTATACATGATGCATGCTATTTACGATATAGAGGTACAGTAGTAGGTAGCGCTTGACATTTTCTGAGGTCGTGTTTTTCGCTTGATTATACTTGATTGTAGTACTGGAGCTCGATACCTCACCAAAAAACTGATTTGGATAAAAGCGAAAAGCGCAATCCGATGAACGATCCCAAAGCCCATTCGCATATTCGCATAGGTAGACGCGTGCTATATACGATAGAGGTATACCTTTTTTTGGCTGAAATTATTTCTGAATGACGGCGCTCTTCAACACAAAATCGTCGGAATTGATCATTTGTTTCGCACTATTTTTCGTTTCATACTTAACCCCTTAAGAACCGGTCCTTCGTTTTTGGGGACAAACTACTTGGAATTAGTGTGGGAGGCTATTTTACCCAAAATCATCGGAATTAGTCATTAGTGTCGCACTATTTTTCGTTTCATGCTTGACCCCTTAAGAACCGGTCCCCCGTTTTTGGGGACAAACTACTTGGAATTAGTGTGGGATAAGGTTTTCAGTTCTGAATGAGTTAACCCTTTTAGAACTGCAGTCCCGTTTTGGGGACAGACTCCTTAAAAATTAGAGTGGTTTGTCCCCATAACGAGACTGCAGTTCTAAAAGGGTCAAGGCCACGGAATTGTCCATCGGGTAACACTATTAATACCAGGTATTGTTTTCGTCCTAAAACAGTTTTCGTTTGAGGTATAATAGAGCGCCTTAAGTGACTGCCCTCAGAAACAAATTAGTCGGTGCACCTCTACCTCTACCGTAGCGTGCGTTGATATGTTGACATGGTAAAAATACGAATTGTATCCCAACGAGATTGGGTTAACCCTTATAGGACTGGAGTCCCATTTTGGGTACAAATCACTTGGAATTAGACTGGTTTGTCCCCAAAACGGGACTGCAGTTCGAAAAGGGTTAAGGAGCATGCTACTGTAATAGTCAGTCGAACAGTATTTTACTTGTAAGGCAAAAAGTGCTTACGACATATGATATGTATATACTTCTACGTACGAAGTATTATTATTAGCATATTTGCCATCTGACAATGTGCAGCATGAGCTTCAACGTTGATCACTCATAACATTCCTGGAAGCAGAAAACCACACGGAAACAAAGGAAACCTATGCGCAATGTCTAACTTCCTTCTATGTCTCTATCGTAGCATCCGCAAGTACATCGAGTATCACACCAAAGCTTAAGCTTGCAAGGATGAGTCTTGAGGAAAAAAATCGGTCCCACCAGGCGTTTTTCATAACAAATACCGAAATCGTATCGATTACGTACGTACGTAGTTTTTGTTTGTCGGTATCGTACATATGATATCATACATGCATATCGAACTCGAACCTCGTTCGATATCCAAACACCAAATCACGCTGCACACGTATCGGAGATCTCCGTGCATTGTATACCACTCTCTCCCGAAATATAACGACCTTTTAGATGTAACCTTACTATAAAGATGGCCCTTATATTTAGAGACAGAGTGGTATATCAATATTTCAGATACAACCCCTACTCGCTGCTACTCGTGCCCACATCACAACCCGAAGCAGCGAAGGAGCCCGGACCGATGCGATAATACTTCGTCTTCGCCGCATTTTCTGCTTGGATTGAATACGTACGTAGGCTTGAATAGGCTTTTGAGGAAGCTTTACGAAAATTCCAAAGTTTGGAAAACGTAAAACGTACGTAAAACTTTCGTGTTTGGTCGATGTCGTTCGGATTATTTTTCTCCACACCTGGTATAGTATCGTGTCGCTCTTTTGTCAAAAATAATTAATCCACTCTATTTCAATATCTCAAGTAATTAATGGCTTAATTTCATCCACCTTATTACAGTACGCGATCTTATGTGAGCAGGTTAGTGATATACGTATACCAGGTACATTATAGATACATATTATACCTGATGTAAAGGCGCGTTGTTATCCATGTCACAATTTTGGTTTAATACTTGGTATAAATTTAATTTTTGTCGGTTTTTGTTGCTATTAAATTTCCTAAAAAATGCCGTTGAAAACTAAAGAAGAAAATAAAAATAGGGATGTTATGCTGTACAGACTGGTGTATTATGTCGTATGTACCTCTTTGTGTTCAAGCTGTTCGACTTCCTACTAACTTCCCTATTTTTTGTACTTTTTTTTGACGAAAAAAACACGGGGAGCGTTGGGGGAAAGCTCTTCGATAACTCTATACAACGGCACTATAATGAGCGATCGAAGCTGCTCGTGCTGCACCTTTTTCGGAAGCCGAAAGCAAGGAAACGATACGAACCAAATATAACAGAGTATTGGTCCCTCTATACTCTATACGTATACTGTAGTGCCAGTATGCGCCAGGCAACAATACCGGCCCTATACGTACGTAGCGGCGATCGGCACTACTCTCTCTCTCTGCACGCTACCACACTGCTCGTACTGGTGGTGAATCCCAAACTACTGTGCCAAGCGATTCCACGGAACTGGTACCTCTTTAGGATGAAGAATCGGCACGGACACTGACTGGGTGTGCTGGATGTCGAGGGGTAGAAAAGACGGTTTAATGTGAAGAACACACACACCGGCACTATATACGAGCATAGTGGACAGCGGGCATAGAGGGGCCACGACCGCAATTATCCATCGCAGACCATTATTATTGTTATTATCGTCATCTTTGCCATCCGACAATGTGCAGCATGAGCTTCAACGTTGACCACTCAATAAACATTCCCGAAAGCAGAAAACCACGGTACATTTTGTTGTTAAATTTGCCATCCGACATACTTCTTACGTAAAATGTGCAGCACGAGCTTGAACGTTGATCGCGCACAAGCGGACAAGCGTTCCCGAAAAAAGAAAATCAAGTTAGAGGTGTGCACTCTCCGGTTTTCTCAGGTTGTGTGTTTTCACTTGATTATAAACTAGCTCTCTATACCTCGTAGTATCCCAAAACTGATTTTTGAGGAAAACCGTTTTTTCTGATATTTGTGTGTTTTCACTTGATTATTACGAGCGAATGCGAGTTTCTAATTTCGACCAAGTCTCTCGTAATGTAGGAGCTGTACGAGGGTACCTCATCCAAAAACTGATTCCTGTACTCGTACGTATTTTATTTTTCTCCATCCCGTTTATTATCTTGGCCCTTATTTTCTCTCTCCCTCTTTAGTCGTAGCTCAGATCCGAGGTCCCTGAGCTATACCATATATAGCGTACCCGACGACCAACCCCATGACCTGAGCATGAAACGAAACATGTTGCATCACAAGAACAAGTTCCGACGTTTTTGGGGTATAAGAAGCCCCCGACATGCCCAAAACGTTTCAGCCAAAAAGTGCTACTCGTACTTCTATCGTACATAGCACGCGTTCCAAACTTACGAATAAAGGAAAACTATGCACCGGGTTTGACGCCCCATGTTTTTTCTTCAGTATGGCCCATTGGTTTTCATATTCATATTTCGCCAAAACCACCTTGGCCCTATTTGTACTGCACTGCTGTACAGAAACATGTATCGGACTCTAATTCAATTTAATATCTCCTCAACACGGGAATGCGGTTCTGAACGGATTAAATCGCCCACACCTTATATACAGTGTAGGACACTTAATAAGAAACATGCTGGTAAGAAAGGCAGGCTGATATTTCAGAGGAAAACAAGAAATACGAAAGTCGTTATCTTGAAATTAGTGTAGCAAAGACCCTATCTCAAATAAGAAACCCAACCTGGGCCAGCTTTCCTGTTTCATGTTGGGTGTACTGCTGTACTCTGTATGATATTATACATCAGCCGGAGTTCGATGGAGGGCTCTGTTGTGCGGAGTGCGAATGAAAAAACACCGCACAAAGGTATTGAAAACATAATGGAAACCCACTTTTGCACGGCGTACTTGTAAGCTTGTCTCCAATATGTACCTATTTCCAACTTACTCTCTCTTGGACTGCAGTCATTCCCGTTTTTTTCTTCGTTTTTTTTCTCATCCCTTTTATTATGTTCGCCCTTATTTTTTCTCTCTTCCCTATTAGTCGTAACTCAGATCTGGTGTCACAAAGTAGGCTCCTCTCCCTCCTCCCCCAGTACGGTTCTTGCCTTGCTTTTTTGTCGCGAGCAGACTTTACGTAGCCCTTTCTTCCCCGTCGACTCTAATTTCAAGTGTTTTTTTTGCCCTTTCTTCCCCGCATCGAATGGCGCCCACCTATGGTGGGAACGGAACACTTGAAATTAGAGTCAATTTTTTTGTTTGTGTGCAGTGAAGCACTAGTACAGGACACCTATTAATAGTAAGAAACAGGTTCATAAGAAAGCCAGGCTGAGATTCATAGAAAAATACAAGAAATTCGAGAGTCGTTATCTTGGAAAAAATCGAGTAGAAATCGCCCTTTTTCTCCAATATGAAATGCAGCCGGGGCCAGTTTTCCTGTTTCCTATCAGGTGTCCTGTACTGCTGTATGTACTAAAAATATCATCGGTCTCTTTTAGTCTATACTTCGTATATATAGTGTCCCTCGAAGGTGAAAACAGATTAATGTCTTGAAGTAGTATAGGATAATTATTCAAAAACAAAATGGCGTTGTATCGTAAGATTTTGAGAATGTGCGAAAAACGGGGGCCGGGATATAAGCGCTGCACGAATCAGATTGCAAATTGGAATATACTAATAATTACCTCCACTGATGACTCTTGAATGACACCTAAAACCGGGGTTTCACCACGATGCAGGAGTTCGACGGAGGGCCCTGTTGTGCGCAGTTCGAGTGCATGCTCCAGAGGGGGTACTACCCGATCGCGGACGAAAGGTTACGGGGAACGTTCGCCCTCTCCAGCGCACACGCCTCCGCAGCGTTCCAGGCGAACCATCTCGGCAAAAGCCGAATTGGCGACATCGAGGTATAAAAATGTTTTGTTTTCAATGTCCTGCATTCTGCGGCTACATATTATACCATGGGCCCTTTAGACTTATTCAATGACTTTAGTGTTCGAGGGTATCGTGTAGTGTTGGGTGTTGGAGGGCATCGAACGATAATTCGAGTTCGATACGATACGGACAAAAAAAACGGTTCTCGTGTATACGATTTCGATATTTGATACAAAATTGGAGCGCACAGTTCTGAAAGGGGGGTGATAAATCGGATGTCCTCTATTTTCCTCCTGAAATACCGATAGTAGAAGTGTCACGCCAAGCTTTGCTAAAATGAGTTTCGAGTAAAACTCCCCATCTCACGTTTTTGTTTTCAGTTTTGTTTCATTTGTTTTTTATTTTGCAAGCACCTACCTGTGTGTACTTGTTGTGTACAATAATTTTCACCTTCGAGGGACACGTTTATAAGAATTCATATACACTAATTCAATATATTATTAATTAGTTTTCACCTTCGAAGGACGCGATGCACGAGAGCTCAAAAATTTCCAGCGGAAACAAGGTACTCGTGTTGTAACACCCGCCCCCCGTTTGGTACATTCACCAAAGCCTACGATACAACGCCATTTTTCTAAAGAACCCATACTAAATATTTCAAGACATTAGTACTTAGTTTTCACCTTCGAAGGACGCGATAGACGAGAGCTTATATTTTTCCTGCGGGAACAAGGTAGTGTAATGTAATGCTGCGACACCCGGCCCCCGTTTGGCACATTCACCAAAGCCTACGATACAACACCTTCTTTTAAATTAAATTTCACTTTCAATAATTCAAGACCTTCATTAGTTTTCACCCTCGAAGGACACGATATAGTGTAGTACCAGGGACCGGGTATATATTCTCTCGTATAAAAAACACTCTGAACCAATGAACATGTTCGTATATTTTTGTCTTTATTTTTTCTCCTTCGGCTGGTTCGCGTCTGTCTCGTTTGTTTCGATAATCAGGATCATGTTCCGGACGGCGACGGCTTGGGAGCCGTCGTGTGGGACGCCGAGGCCTACCGATATGCCTCTCGGACGGAGGAATCGCTGCGCAACCTCGCTTCCCTCTTCCCCGAGGTTAGTTTGTGTGGCTATTAATAGTGGATATGGCTGCACTAGACCCCAAGTCATGTGCCTGATGTATTTTTCTTACCCGTACTTTTACGGGGCAACAAGGTAATCAGGACCACGGTTATTAATAGTGAAAACATAAGAGAGGGGTAGGGGTGGATAAAATTCATTAATGACCCCCCACCATAGGTTGGGTTGGCGTCGGTTGGCAACGACGCTGTAAAACACGCCACTCGCTGCGTGAGCTAGACAACCAGGGTGCCGTTTTTTTTGTTATTTTTTTTGGCGGTCACCAAAGCTGGCGGTCGAGTAGATCATTTGTGCGGGGTGGAGAACCTTTGCTCCGCACAAGGGGAATGGTCGTATCACGTAGTGTTAATATGGTAAGGCGTCCGCGAGGCATTTACATAGTAAAACCCATTGCTGTCTCCGAACGTGGCCACACCAGAAATTAAATTAACTCATTGACGCTGTCGTCCATATGCAAGTCCGCCTCAGAGGCGGTTCTTAGCAGGATGCAGCTCACCCTCCATGCGACTCGCCCAATACCTCACGGCGTTTCGCGCTTGGTGCAAGCAATGTCTGCCTGGTTGGTGAAAACCCAACGCGCTCCGTCCCGGCATTGTAGGGATGCGAGGGTCTATGGTCATATGACTACGGCCGTGCACAACATGAGTACACCCCCTACCACCAAGCAATGCCTGCCTGGCTGGTGAAAACCCACGGTGCTCCGGCCCGGCGTTGTAGGGATGCGCGGGTCTATGGTCATACGACTACGGCCATGCATGAAAATGAAGTATACCCCCCCCCCCCGCGCGCGCGCCTCCACCCCTCGCCATTGCTACCGACGTTGTCCAAGAACGCCTGATCAAACTCACTGGAAACCTCTAATATGTAGCCCTAACAACCTCAATCCTGCATGAACAATCAACCCCCCCCCCCCCCCCCCCCGTTGCAACAGACGCTGTCCGAGAACGCCTGCTTAACTCTCTGGAAACCTCCATTACAGGGGAACACCCTGTCGTAATCATAACCTAATATGGTTCATAAATACAGTGGGACTCCCCCAATAAGGCGGTCTGAGTAAGGTGGTATCCCGATATAAGGCGGTCAAAATCGCTTGGCGCGACCGGGGAATCGCACTCATAACCTGGAATGAATAATGCGGCTTCCCTCTACAAAGCGGTCATGTTGCCCTGGCACACCACCGCCTTAATGGGGGACCCCTGCTAAATGGGGTTATAATGTGTATTTTGGGTCCATCGTGGGTGCGTTACTCTTCTTACTACATATGCCCACCCGAAATTGTCCAAAAGCCTAACCTTGAAGCCTGAACGAAGCTCCCTTTCTCCACGGCCTCGTCTCCCCCCCGCCGCCTGTCCGCCCCAAATGCTGCAGACGCTGTCTGTGTTCTCCCCAAGCTGCACCGACCAAGCCCTGCTTTTGGTTGGGGAGGTAGACTTGCCGTCGTGCATGCCCGGGCTCGAGGAAGGCAGCGCTGAGGATGCTGCCTCATATGTGAGGGGTCTACGCGTATTTTTTCCATACGGTACACAGCAGTAATGGTCCGTCTATAGTGCCGGTATGAGCCAGCCAACAATACCGGCACTATATGTAGCGACAACCGGCACTATACGTATACTCCGCACACTGCCACACTGGTTAATCCCATCGGTCGCCGAGCGATCTCACAGGCACTATAGCGGGCAAGCAGCACTATTGAGGGACCGGCACTATAGAGGGACCACTGCTGTACATCCCTCCCATGCGATATAGTGTAGGCGTACGTGGGGGTACTGCTGTACCTTTTTTTGCCCAAATGTGTTTCGATGCTCGTAGACTATTACTGGCTATTGCTGACTACTACTATTGCTGACTACAGTACAACGGGCTATTACTGACCACAACTGACTATTACTGAATATTACTGACTATTACTGAATATTTGTGACTACAGTAGTACTAACTACTGCTGACTACTACCGACTACTACCGGCTACTATTAATACCGAGTACACTGACTACGACTGACTATTACTGGCTATCACAGACGATCACAGACTCTCTGACTTATAACTGATTATTGCAGACTATTAGTGATTCGTAACTATTAGTGTACGTGTCAAGTGAAGAACTGCCCAATAAGACGTGTGCCCTAGAAGGTATGCCTTATCGCTGGAGCAACATTTATTCATTTCGTGTTGTTCGTGGTATACCTGCAACAGGGCGTCGGGTTGTGCGTTTCTTTGTTTTCAAAGTCAGGTTTTTGCGTACTAACAGTAGAGCTCCTATACTAAATCAAGTCACCTATAATATAATCAAGTCAGGAGCCCCAGAAAAAATAGGTGCTCCCCTATACCGTACCAGGTATACATTCAGGTAGCATGTGCTGTACTGGTTGGTATCAGGCTTGCCGTCATACTCTCGCGGGTTTGAGGCAGGCGGCCCTGAGGCTGCTTCGTACCAGGTATGTATGTGAGCGGCCTCACATACCAGGTATCAGGTACGGTCGGTATTTTACCATACTACTACTGTTACTAATATTATTATTATTATTATTATTGTATTAAAAGTATTATCCTCGCCATTATTAATAGACAATGCTGTAGCATGAGCTTCAACGTTGATCACTCAGAAACATGTCTAGCTTGAAGAGGAAAAATATATAGCAATAGTTTGTATATATCGTACTACCTTTGTATACAGCAGTATACCACTTCACCTCAGGTGTGAGTTCGGCCGACTATACGCATCTATCTACCAGTACGTTTTTTTTTGTGTGTTGAACACCGACCGACCGATCGACCCTACCCTCCTTTTCCTTTCGACGTGTTCCACCACTCTTCTTGCGTTTGGTTCGCCGGCCAGAAAACGACCTGCACGTACGGAGAGGAAGGCCACGCCACGGGTCGAACCTTGGAGGGAACCTTGGATATTGGCCTACGGTGGAGAGTGTCACAGTCTGACGACGCGTGGAAAACGCTCCAGGTACTGTAGAAACCCTCAGATGCGTTCTACAAAAGGGGTACGTAGCGCATTTGTTTTTTGCCGGACCGACGGGCCTTCTCAACGTAACCCATTCAGAACTGAAAACACACACCCTAATTCTAAGTAGTCTGTCCCCAAGTACGTGGGACCAGTTCTCAAGGGGTTAAGGGGTTATTAACTACCTGATACCTACGTACGTACCAGGTATATAGCATCATTAACTTTTTCAGCTACTGCAGTATCATTTTTATCCTTTTGCCATCCTCAACAATGTGTATGTAGTATGAGTTTCAACGTTGATCACTCAGAAACATTAACATTCTCTACCCGAAAGAAGAACCCACCCACACAGAAACAAAAAATCGCTTCTCGTTACGTACAGACTTCGGACAGGTTATACTTAGGTATACATGTAAATAAGCATCCTTTTCGAGACCGAGCACCCGGGGGAGGGGGGGGGGGGTACTCATGCCGTGCACGGCCGTAGTCGTGTGACCAGGGGGGGGGTTAGCCATCGTCCCCTCGTAATGACGATTACAACGCAGTGTAGATAGGGAGGGGCGTAGCAGGAGCGACTAGAAAAATGTAAGGGAAGTGCCCTAAATTTGATGGAGCCGCGCGACTCCTATAAAGCTGATACTACGGCACTTTTGTCGCATTTGTGGTTCGCGAAAAATGTACTGCACTCATTTCAAGTGTGTTATCTCCTCAAAACGTGGACGGGGCGGTTTTTGAGGGCGTAACCCTTCCAAAAGTGCAAACCTTACACAGCACTAATTTTAAGTAGTTTGTCCTCAAAAACGTGGGATCGATTCTTAAGGGGGTAAGAGGCGTGTGTGTCCAATTTCATTTTGTTGGTCTTGGTTGCCCTTGACGTCGTTTATTTGGGGATCGACCGTGAAACGGTTCGCGATCCGCGACTATGATACCGATCTACGCTGGCTTTCATTGTGTGGTTGGTTGCTTTGTGCTCATATGGCCCTCTATGTGATTGTTGCTTGTGCGCAGATGATGAGCCGTGTATTTGTCAAGCTTGTGCTCAGATGGCTCATTGTTTGTGTTTGTTGTTGCTCGTGCTCAGATGAGGGCAGTTTGTGTTTGCCGCCGGGGCTTACATGATTCGTATGTGTTTGCCGCTTGCGCTCATATGTCTTTTTTTTCCGTTTTTTTTTTCTTGTGTTCTCAGGTCGACGGAACGAGCGTGTCTGACGCGATGGAGCAGTGGTGGGAAGGCCGAGGCGACGCTTCCGCGCAGGTGATGGTAGTGATGGTGGTGTTGGTGGTGGTCATGATGGTGGTGGTTGTGTTGGTGTTGGTGTTGGTGTTGTTGGTGGTGATGATGGTCGTGGTTGTGTTGGTGCTGGTGGCGGTATTGGTGGTGGTAGTGGTGGTGGTGGTGGTGGTGATAACGAAAATGGTGGTGGTGATGGTGGTGACGGCGGCGATGAGTGTGGTGGTGGTGTTGCCGTCTGGGAATGATGCGGTGGTTTGGGTGGTTACCAACTGGTGATAGCGTTTTGGGGGTTGAGGAGTGAAATGGTGATATGTTTAGTGGAGCAAAGAAGGTGGGACCACACTAGCCGGTAGTTGCTCACATGGAAATCCCCTCCCGTTCTCTCCCCGGTTTCGGATGGAAACCCCGCCCCAGTTTCGGATGGAAAACCCTCCGTTCGGATGGAATCCCCGCGCCAGTTTCGGATGGAAACCCCTCCCGACCGCATGGAAACCTCTCCCGTTCGGATGATCAAACCCCTTCCGCTAGGTTGGAAACCCCTTCCGACCGGAAGGACACCCGTCGCATCCTCTGTTCGGGTTTAAAACGCCTCCCATTCGGATGAAAACCCCTCCCGATCGGGTAGAAACCCCTCCCGCTTACCTCCCTCCTTTCAGTGCCCATTTCCTCCGTCCCTCCCTCCCTCCCTCCCTCCAATGCCCATTTCCTCCCTCCCTCGCTCCCCCCCTCCAATGCCCATTCCTCCCTCCCGCCCTCCCTCTATCTCGTGCAGGTGCTCCTATTCGACGACTGCGACGGGCCCGGCTGCAACCCCTCCTGCCCGACACAGCTCCTTCCAGGAACTCGGGACGAGACGGATGGGTTGCTGGTGTGGGTGGCCGTACTGGCCACGTTAGCTGCGGCGATGCTGGCATTAGGAGGGGGTGAGGCGTTTTTTTCATGAGCATTGAAAATTGCGTATTCATAGTTGGGTTTTCGTTTTTTTTAGCATGTTTAGCTTTCGTCTTTCCGAGAGTGGATGTTTCACATCTCCCACAGATGATGATCTAGATCATCGATTCCCACTTCATCATGCTCTAGATCTTTCAGGGCAGATGGATTCCTGATTTGTATGATCTGTATGATCTGTGTGTTCTGTATGATCTGCATGATCTGCATGCTCTGTATGACCTGCATGATCTGTATGATGGGGCTCTTGTTTTTTCCCTTTGGGTGGGAGCCGCATAACCTGCATCATCTATAAATAGGGCATGTTATATCCTGGGTTGGATCTGTGATGTACAGATCCTGCGCAGCATCTCATGCTGGCAGCGTAGGACCTAGATGCTCTAGATGATCTAGATGATCTATCTGTAGATGCTCTATCTGCAGATGATATACATGTAGATGATCTGTATGTAGATCAACCATCCGAAGCGCGAAATGTTAGTGTTTCCATCAATCTGTAGATTATCTATATGTAGATCAACCATCCGAAGCGCGAAATGCTAGTGCTTCCATGTGTTTAACGCTGCTTGCGTCATACCAGGTAGATGTTCTTCACGCTGCTTGGGTCGTACCAGGGAGATGTTGTTTCACGCTTTGGTGTCATACCAGGCACAGCAACTTTTTTTCGTGGTTTTGGGTTTCCTGGTATTTCAAAGTCGTGTTTTTTGCTTATCTGGCACGGATACGTATAGACTGCACCTATATAGTCGGGTGGCACATAAAATATATATACGTACCTGGTATATATTTTTTTATGACTAACCAATGTTGAAGCTCATGCTGCACATACATTGTCCGGTGGAAAACCTATCAATAAAAATAACAGTACGTACATATATATTTTAAAAATAAAAAAAACAACAGCTGTGAGCTCGAGGATGTCGTCGAAGCTCATCTTTGACTATATTCTTCTCCCTCATTCGCAAAATTAATTAATTATACCCCCCCATACCACGAACAACCTACCTATTCTTCTCCCCATACCACGAACAACCTACCTATTCTTCCATATCGCACCTGTTACCCAAGGTATACATATAATACGTACGTCCACAAGCAATTGGACTATCTGACACTTTGGTAAGTTGGGGGATTTTTTTCAATACCGGTAGCCGACACTTCATTATAAGTTCAAGTTCGGTACGCACACCAAAAACACCCCGCCGGGTACCGGTAAAAATTCTATGTAACACGTACAAAACTAAAACCTTGACGCGTGCTATATACGATAGAGGTAAGAGGTATACCTTTTTTTGGCGGAAACATTTTCTGAATGATCGGGTACCCTTAACTCAAAATCATCGAACTTTCATCCTTGTGTTGCAATTGTTTTCGTTGTATGCTTAGGTCATGGGATAGTCCATCAAGTAGCCCTTTCATTTTCTCCAAAAACAACAATTGTTGTTGAGGTTGACAAAAAAAAACTACCAGGCATTTTAAAGCACTCTTGTGCCCAAATATAAGAAACGTTTGTGTAAAAAACAATACCTGGTACCATCAAAGCGGTCCTTATAAAGGTACTGGGTGGTACATTTATCAAGGGGAGGGGTTTATTTAAATCAAGTGTTGATGCTGCCCAATTGCATGTGGTTGCAGTTTTTGTTTTGGTGGCAGTTGCTGGCAAAATACTTGTGGAGTATTCATATGAAATCAAGAAAATAGGATTTTGTTTTTTTTTACAGTAAAAATTGTGCATGCTGTCCCGCCGTCACATTTTTAAACGCGGTTGCGGTTAACAAACAAGTTGCACCGCGAAGGCGGAATATATTGTTTCCCCCCCGCTTTTTCAACGCAAGCACACGAAAGGGTCTTTTGTTGTCCCCCTCTGCTTTTTCACCGAACAAAATGAGCAAAACAAATGATCCTCCTATTAATAATATATATCGCTTTCGAATTCCTCTTGAGCGCATTAAATTAATCCACTCTATTTTCAGTACGAAATTATGAAATCTCATTGTCAACCATTTATTTTCGTTTCCAAGCTACCCTATTTTGAAGGTGATCTTATCGTGCCCCTCTTTTTGCGACAAAAATAACGAATTCGAGCTATTTTAATACTCTATTTATATATATATATTTGTATAGTTATATTTCTGCACGAAATATATGTTAAAATATGTAGTTCCCCCCAGGTTCACTACGAGTACGTACGTACAAATACGTGTGCTCAACTACAACTCCAGTAGCTTCCTCCCTGTTTTTCCACTGGAAAAAAAGCGCGTAACATGACACATGATCCCTGCTGTAGTTTCTCCTATCTTGACTCCGTACAAATGTGCTCAACTACAGGAGTGGTTACTGGAATAAATGAGCGTAACGTGATTTCTCGTTTTTTTTTTTTTTTGTTTCCCCCGAAGTTGACTCGGTACAAATGTGGCCAAGCACAGCAGCAGTGGTTCGATGTCAGGAACTGAAGTTGAGCACATTGGTACGGCCCAACGACAGTAGTAGTGGTTACTGGAATATTGAGGTTAACGTGATTCTTCCAGTAATAGGTCCCCCCCCAACTTGCACCTCGTACAAATGTGCTCAACTACAGCAAGCACTGGTTCGATGTCAGGAACTGAAGTTGAGCACATTGGTACCGAGTCAAGTTGGAGTAAACTATTACGTAAAAATGTCGTTTTATGCTCATTTTTTCATTAAAAGTTAGGGGGGCAAGAACTATTGAAGATCGTTTTTTGCTCCTTTTTCCAGTAAAAATCAGGGAGGAACAAAAGGCCCTTTCGATCTGGCGTTGAAAATAAGGAAACATACACTTTAGTACTATTTCCGCCTTCGCGGCGCAACTTGTTGTTTACTGCAACCGCGAATATCATGGTATAAAATGCGCATGACGGGGACAGCACCAACATTTTTTTGCGTTTAAAAAACAAAACATTTTCTTGATAAGAGATACTCGTATGTAGTCCACACAAAATATTTTGTCAACAACCGCCACCAGCAGAAAAAAAATAATCTGCAACCACGTTTAATTGGACCACGTCTACGAGTTGGACCACGTTTAGTTGGATCACGTTGAGTCGGACCACGTTTATTTGGACCATTTAATTGGACAACGTTTAATTGGACCACGTTTAATTGGAACACGTTTAATTGAAAAACGTTCAAGTCGAGCACGTTTAATTGAAAAACGTGTAAGTCGAGCACGTTTAATTGGACTACGCGTCCCTCGGCTTTTGCTCTGGCTTGCCTCCCCCCCCCTCGCTGTCGGGGAAAGCAGCTTTTTTTTCAGATCCGTCCGGAGGGGGGGGGGTGTCATCTTGTCTTGCGTGTTTTAGCATACGGTAAAACGCACCCTGTATGCAGCTTCAACCGGGTGGATGTATTGAGACAGCAGCAGTTGCGAGCTGTTAAGAACTCTCATTCTCTTGTATTCTTGTAGTATGCTATTCCAATACCAGCTGCTGCTGTTGATTGCAGTTATGAATACAGTAGTTGCAGAACTACGACAGCAGTGGTTGTTGCCGGGGTAAAAAGTACCAAGTACGTGGAACTATTTTACTGGAGACCATAGTAAACACTACCAGGTAGTAAATAGGGGGCCTACGGCCTACGGTCCACACAAAAATCAACATGTTTCCCTATTTATACTACGAGTAACAATATTTGGTGCTATTTACTCAGGTCCTCCGTAATTTGAAAACGTAAATGAATGGGGATCGTACAGAGTGTGGGGTAGGTACTCTTCTCGTAGTTTGTTCAAGTTAATGTGGTTGCAGTTGCAAAACTACGTACAGAGCGTGTGGTAGATATAATACTCTTCTTGTAGCCTGTTCCAGTTGGTGTGGATGCAGTTGCAAAACTACAAGCCCATTTGTTTTTTTTGGTTTACTATTTATATTCCAAATACTCGTTTTTTGGTTTACTTTTTGTTCCAAATACTCGTAGTTCCACGTACTGACGTATTTTTTTTTAAGTTTGTGCCGCTGCAACAAAAAAACTGGTTGCAGTTGTCACAAAACTGCAAAAATGTGGAAGTTTGAACGAAGGAAATGTGGAGTTTGTGGAGAGCCATTGAATCGTTGGGGTGACTGATAAGAGGGGATGAGGGTGAAAAGCCCATCAAGTCGGTGACGGTGCAGTGCGATTGAACTGGAGAGACAAGAGAGGTTGGGAAGGATCGGGACATATATACATAGCAAGAGCGTCCTTCCTTTTTCGCGAGATGCTTTGATTTATAACCCGCGACCCCGACGCGTGCTACGGTAGAGGTAGCACTTTTTGGCTGAATCATTTTCTGAACGATCGGGCTCCTTAACCCAAATTCGTCGGACTCTCATTCTGGTGACGACTAATGTTTCAGAGTATACTTCGGTCATGAGATTTCGCATCCGGCAGCCTTTTAATTTCCTCCAAATTTGTTTTTTTCGGTGAGATGTGACGCTCCTTAAGTTGGAGGAGCTCAGAAAAAACATGGTGACCCTCTATCGTAGCATGCGTCGACGCATGCTACGGTAGAGGTGCACCCCTTTTTTTTTTTCCCTGAGCATGATGACTTGAGATGCTCTATATACCTCACCTAAAACTGGTTTTGGACTAGAAATATGGCGTTTACTGACGCATGCTACGGTAGAGGTACACCCCCCTTTTTTTTCCCTGAGCATGATCACTTGAGATGCTCTATACCTCACCCTAAAACTGGTTTTGGACTAGAAATATGGCGTTTACTGACGCATGCTACGGTAGAGGTGCACCCCCCTTTTTTTTTTCCCCTGAGCATGATCACTTGAGATGCTCTATACCTCACCCTCAAACTGGTTCTGGACTAGAAATATGGCGTTTACTGACGCATGCTACGGTAGAGGTGCACCTTTTCTTTTTTTTTTCCCTGAGCATGATCACTCGAGATGCTCTATACCTCACCCTAAAACTGGTTTTGGACTAGAAATTTGGCGTTTTCTCGATGAACCATCCCACGGCCTAAGCGCTTAACGAAACCGCCGATTTTGAGTTAAGGAGCCCCGTCATTTTGAGACCAGTTCAGCCAAATAAAGGTATACCTATTTCGGAGAACCCGTCCCGCGTCTCCCCTGACACAACGCCGTGTAGCAGCGCCACTGCTGCTGTAATTGGCGGCTTAGCCGGGGTGGGCATGCGGCTTACTATTGTAGGACTCATGCCACGGTATACCATGAAGGGGTTGCAGTTTGTCAGCTTTTGCCGTCTGAGGCAATATTTTTCTGACTGAGTGTTAGTATGCTCCTCAAAGTGAGAAACTACCGGTTCGAATGACAAGTTGACGCATTTCGAGGAGGGTGTCGCGCTTCAAACTTCAGCTCAGGGACCGCCAGGAATCGAGGAGGAGCAGGGGGGGGAGGGGATGAAAGACCCACACCGATGGCGTGGGGATGGAGCTTGGATGCGGCTTAGGACTTAAGCTTAGAACGTAAAGAGTGCATATTGGGAAGAAGGAGGGAGCAAGGACAACACATGGAGTATTGTGGATAAATCTTGGCGGGAAGTAGACATAGAAGGATGTTAGACTTTGCGCATAGGTTTCCTTGGTTTTCCGTGGTTTTCTGCTTTCGGGAATGTTATGAGTGATCAACGTTGAAGCTCATGCTGCACATTGTCGGATGGCAAAGATAATACCAGGTAATTAGTTCACGCCTGCGACGGTGGAGGTGCACACACCATGCTTTTTTTTGTTTCCGGGGGTGGTGGTCACTTGAGGAGCTCTACACTAATAGCAATTAAAAAACAGTTTTTTGGAGGGAAAACAAAAAAGTGCTACGATATACGTACCCGACGAACAGTCCCATGACCTAACGATACAACGAAAAAAAAGCGCAACACAAGATGACCCAAATTCCGACGATTTTGGGTTATAACCCCTTAAGAAATGGTCCCCCGTTTTTGGGGACAAACTACTTGGAATTAGTGTGGGATAACTTTTTTTTTTCCAGTTCTGTATGGGTTAAGGAGCCCCTCCATTCAGAACACGTTTTCGCCTAAAAAGTGTTCTACCTCTGTCCTAGCAGGCGTCAGTTTCGCTCGTGTTCGTTTTTTTTGCAATTACTGTACGAGTAGGTCCTATACTATACCACTCTGACCCGGAATATAAGGACCGTTCGTGCATTAACTTCTAATCAAAATGGTCCCTTTTATTTCGGGTCAGAGTAGTAATCAGTATAATTAAATGTTGCAAGGGGTTGAGCGAACGACCCTTCTTGGAAGTTCATCACTCGGGGTGAGATGTTTCTGAGCTTCTCATGTGAGGTGGAGCTCAGAAAATAAGCTACCGCCCCTATAAGGCGTTATTCAGGGGGGGGTTGTCATCAAGTAAATTCGACGAAGAGGGACATGAGACGTACCAGTACGTCCGATGGGCTGTCTCATTCAAGCGAGACCAACAACGAAAAGTTAATGGTTCCGTGTGAACCCCCGCCGCCGCCGCCCCCTACCAACCTGCACCCGCCCCCCCCCCCCTTCCAGCCCCTCGTGCGCACATGCTCACCGCTGGTGGCTGTAAACCCAATATGTAACACTATACCGTTGTGTTTGAGTACCAGGTACATTTTGTTCAAGCGAGACGCACAACGAAGTGTTAAATGACCCCCCCCCACCCCCCCCTTACCACCCCCTCCCGCTTCCCCCGGGCGCACATGCGTAACGCTGGTGGCTGGAAACCCCTACCGTTCGTTGTATCTTGGTGTATACGTTATGTATTATGGAAGGCATTTTTGCGGTGGTGTGGGGCGGGCTCCAGTGGAAGCGAGTTGAGGCTATCGTGGCAGAGCGCTTGCTGAACGAGGATCGGGTGGGGGGGAGGCCGAAGAGCAGAAAGAGCGGAGATTACGCGGCAAAACTCAGGTGAGAGTGAGAGCCGGGGGAGGGGGGTACGTACTCATGTCATGTATGGCCGTAGTCGTATAATAGGACCGTAGACCCTCGCATCCGTACGACAATGCTAGGACGGAGCACGTCGGGCTTTTACCGATTAAGCAGACATTGAGTGCTTGCGCCAAGAGGCGAAAAGGGGGGTTCACCTATGTGTACTATTTCAGAGGGCAGGGCCGTAGTCCGTATCACACCCGGGTGATACTATGAATACGGAGGACCATAGTAAATAGAACCAGATATTGTTCCTAAAACTATGGAAATATATAGGTTTTAGTTAGGTCCCCTATTCACTATGGTCCCCCAAACGTAGTAGTAAGATAACCCCCCCCCCCCTCCCCCCCTCGGACCAAGTTTCAGGCCGGTTTTCCTGACAACGGGGGAGGGGGCAAAACATCGAGCGATGCGTAAAGCCAATATTTTACGACCCGACCCGATCCGACCCCCCAAACCCCCAAACCCTCATCCTAACTCCACCCCTCAATGGTCAAATGACTAAGGCAAGCAACAAATGAGTACGCCCCCCCCTCCCCCCCAACCCCAGCCCCATCCCCAACCCGCCCCCCTTACCCCGACCCCAGAGCCCCTTACCCCGACCCCCTAACCTTTCAACCCTAACCCCAGCCCCGACTCCCTCCCCAAGCCCAGCACCAGCGCCAACCCCCCGGTCCCTACCCCCCCCAACCCCGGCACCCCAGCCCTTCACCCCGACCCCCCAGCCTCAACCTCAAACTCTGGCGATACCCGGGGTTCTACCCGGGTACTCGGAGATCTACCCGGATACTCGGGTGTCTGCTTGGGTACTCGGATATCTCCCCAGGGACTCGGGTATCTACTCGGGTATGACTAAACAACTTTTGTACCGGGGGTGCCCCAGTTTATTTTTTGATGGCTTCTTGCGTTTGCCATCCGACAATGTGCAGCATGATGGGCTTCAACGCTTCAACTTTGATCACTCAGAAACATTCCCCCGAAACAAATAAGAAAATCAAGGGAAACTGAAACAAAAACGATATATCTTGTGTATAGTTGTGAAAAATGCTGACGCGTTAGCTGTGAGATGGAGGGTTTCCGTCGAAACGCCATCTTGCCGCAGGCTGTGTGTGATACTTCGATCGCGCGTAAAACGAGTGTGGGTTTTGTACTATCTCATTAAGGAGGTATACTGTATATCCCTTGTTGAGGGGAACAAAAATCTGACAGGCTGTGACGGGCTGTGACAGGCTGTGGAACTCAGGGGGTGAGCATACATACGTACTACTCTGGAGCTGCCCCAGAGAATATACCATACCCTACTAAACACATACTACCCTTCTACAAAAATCTCGGAAAACCACAGGTGCGATGAAGAGCTTGTGTGTATTATCAACCCACGCATACAGTATTGTCGACGAGTATTATCTCCAAATAAAACAAAAATAAGTTTCTCACCACTGCTGTGGCTCAAAGTCATCAATGAATTTCGTTTCCCCCACCAATACCATACTATTGGTCACCAATACCCTACTATTGGTCACCAATACCCTACTAGTTGTCACCAATATCCTACAGTATCAACTTGTTGCACAACGAGATGCCATCACGGTAAAACACTCACAGTCTGCCCAATAAAAAAATCAAGGAAGGTAGTTGACACGTTCACACAACCATGAAACGCTCGGGGATCCATTCCTTAACATATATATTCTTCTGCGATATATGTACGGTCCACTCTGCATTTTTCGCTTGCAGCATATTGATGGCAGCGCGGCGAAGGCCAGCCAAGCACCATGGAAACCCTTCACCGATACTCGAGTGGCGGAATTTAAGCTGCTGGGCGCCACACAAGAACAGGTGGGCTAGTGTTACGGTATAGTTCTGAACGCCTGCAACGGCCCACGTTCCAAGGTTTGGGAATACGGGAAAAGGGGCGTCGTAGAACTTAGATAGCGTTTGCGTGTCGGAAAATAGGGGACGAGTCGAAGAGACGAGTAAGCGTTGTTAGCAGCGGTTCGTGAATATTAGATAATAATAACAGATCAGCCCCCCCCCCCTATGTGATATTTGATTATATTGATTTTGCACACATGTTTGCAGCGTGGTGTAGCGACCACTACGTATGGAATCTGTAGATGATCTAGGGATCTGTAGAAGATCTAGATCATAATCTGTCCATCGTCAGTAAGTTTTTTTTTGGTGGAACACGGTATGTACAGTAGTAAAATGAACACTTGTGGGACTCAGAAAATGTAGCGACCGAAACGAAAAAATAGTACCATATGGCTACACACACAAGTGTACCGTATGTACTATACGGGGGGGAAAAAAACGTAACGATCGCCCAAATGTTGGAGGTGTCTCTAGTAGGAGTAGGAGCGTTGCTTCGTCTCGATAGAGGTAGCACTTATAGGCCGATTTTGTTTTTGACTGATCGGGATTCTTAACCTAAAATCGTCCGGTTTTTCATCAGTGTGTTGATTTTTTTTTTTTTGTCGTTTTCTTAGTCCATGGGATTGCCCATCGGGTACGAAGCACTTTCCAGTTCCTAAAAAAAAACAGTTTTTGGGTGGGAGTGTAGAGCGCCTCAAGTGACCCATCTCCGAAAAAATGCGGTACATCTCTCTACCCTAGCATGCGTCAGGGATCCGTGGTCAATGGCCAAGTGACAAAGCCAAGCGAAAAATGAGTACGCCCCCCCCCCCCCCCCCCCCCCCCGCGCCCCGGTCCCCGCCCCCCCTATTCCCACGGCAAGCAATGCCTGTCTGGTGGGTGAAAACCCCGACACACCCCGTCTCAGCGTTGTTGGGATGCGAGGGTCTACGATATGGTTATGATAAGGTCGTACCACTGCGGCCATGCACGGCATGCGGCCAATGAGTACCCCCTCCCCCCCCCCCTACCGCCTCCATGTTAACGTGCATGTCCGTCAATACTGTTGGTATGACATTGGTGTGCGCTTTGGGCTATCTTGACCGCTTTAAACCCCCATCTGCCCCCCCCCCCCCCCCCCCCCCCCCCGGTCATACGACTACGGCCATATACGACCACGGCCATGCATGAATATGAAGTACACCCCCCGCCCCCGCCACCCCCGCTCCCCGCTTTTCCCTACCGCCTCCATGTTAACCTGCATGCCTTTCCCCTCCTCGTAATGTTCCCCTTGATCCTCAGCAGACTCTGCACGTCTTGGTGGCCGTCGGGTCAAGGTGCCGTGGATGCAAAGAAGCAGCTGCTGTTCTCCGTGGCGGGGGAGGTTCCCGCGGGGGCGTTTTGCGCGGTCATGGGGCCAAGCGGGAGCGGTGAGCTGGGTAGGGAAGAAGGACACTGATGCTGTTGTTGGCATGTATGCACCTGCTGCTTGCGATTTCAAGTTTTGGGTATGTGACAGGAGCAGTATACTTCGTACCATCAATTCTGCTCTTTTTTCGTGTGTTTTTGGTTCTTGTCGTTTTTCATTTTGGTTTTTGTCTTTTTTTTCGTTTTGTTTGTTTATTTTGCTCTCGTAGTGGCTTCTTAACCCCTTGAGAACTGGTCCCCTGTTTTTGGGGACAAAGTACTTGTAATTAGTGCGGCATACATTTTTTCAGTTCTGAATGGGATAACAATCGTCCAGGTTATGCCTGTTGTGTTTCCTAAATATGACCACTTACGTTACCACGTAATGCTAAGCCCAATTTTTGTGATTTCGTACTTGATGGCTCTTGTAAGTAAAATCCCAATTATGCTGAATGCTATGCCAGCATACTGGATACAATTTAGTCAATTGTAGTTCCTTTCTGCCAAGCGTTAACCCCTTAAGAACCGGTCCCCCGTTTTTTGGGGGGAAATACTTGGTATTAGTGTGGGATAAGTTTTGCGGTTCTGAAGGCGTTAAGAAGGGGTCGATGTTTTTGCTTGTTGGTGTGCCCAGCTCGGGCCGCGTAACGTGCTCGCAAAAGGTAGCGGAGGCGCTTTGCGCTTGTCACTGGGACCAAGCGAGAGCGGTTAAAAAAAGGTGGGGTTGGGTTGGATTGGATTGACACTGCTCTGGTTTACACCTGCTGCTGTGATTTTGATGGTGGGGAGCATTTTTCTGGCAAAATATGTTTTTTCAAGATGCCGAGTTGATGTTTTTCGCGAGAGCTTTACCGGCAGTCTTGAGCTTTTGAAAAGAGCTCACTGTTACCAGATCGTGTGCTCCGTCCGAGACGTGGTACGTGCTAGCATCGGGGTATTTATCTGGGAAGGGAAGGGAAGGGGGGGGGGGGGCGCCAGGAAAGCTTGCGGGGTAATTACGTAGCACATCGGACCGGGACGTGGGGGAGAGGGGCGAGCGTGTGAGAGGTTAGTCTGCGGCAAGCTTTTCAAGTTGATCATTGGTGTTGCTGCGGAGTGCACACGCATGATCAACAGGAGGTTGGATGGATGTGGGTACTCTGGTCCGAATCGAGTACACCCCCAAGACCCAGCTTACATGGACTCCCTCCCTCCCTCCCTCCCCTCCTGCGCGTTGTTCGAGAAAATGGGCTGACGGGTCTCACTGCTGTGTACGACACCATTACAACTGTAACACTAGTCCCAACGGAATCAACCAGGGTGTCCTAAGCAGGGCTAGTCTGCTTCGTATCTTACACCAGTAGTGTGCATTGACCTTTCAATCGAATAAAAAGTTGGTAAGCTCTGCTGGCTCACACCCTTGCTTGAAACGCGTGCGTGCCTGGTGATTGGGTGGGTGGGTCGGTTGTTCTCCGCAGGGAAGAGCGCCTTGCTTGAGCTCTTGTCCGGACGGAGGACTGTGGGCCGCTGCAAAGGGAGTATTATGTTCGAGGGGAAGTCTATTGCCCATCAGCAGGTGTGTCTGCTCTTCACATTACTCAACCTTTCTTTCCAACCTTCGTCATCCAGCGCACCCAATGTCCGTGCTCATTCTTCATTCTACGTATCCTAGTACTATCCCATTTTGCTATCTGACAATGAGTGTGCAGCAGCGCTTACTCCAATCGTACCATCCACGTACGCATAAAAGGGCGACTATTCTAACTTTAGATGACTTGAAACATAGAAGGTGCTATCAAGTCAGACCTGAGACGCGTGCTACGATATATAGGTAAGAAACCCTTTTTGGCTATTTTGTTTCGGAATGATAAGGGTTCCTTAACCCAAACTCGTCGTTTTTTTCTCATTCTTGTATGTTGCAATATATTTCTTCGTTGTATTTAGGCCATGGGATTGTTCATCGGGTAGACCATTTATTGTGTTCCAACATTTTGTTTTTTACTTGCTATTGGTATAGAGCTCCTTAAGTCACCACCCTCAGAAGGCAAAAAACATGGTGCACCTCTACCGCCGTAGTATCCGTCCTCACAAAACTATATACCAATTCATAAGAAAACAAGCGCCACGTGTTACAGGAAAAAGCCAGGGTGAGATTGCGAGGAGAAACACGAAATTCGGGGGCCTTCAACTGAAGTTGTGTAAAATGCACCCCTTTCCTAGGTACGAAATCCAGCCTGAGGCAGCATTTCTGCCTCTTGTTAAGGTGTTTACTAGGGATTAGAAGTGGCCGCTCCGCGGTAGTGGTGGAGCCGCCATAATTTGGATTAACTAAGGTAGTTCGTCCGAACGAATGACGAAACGTATTTATTGAGGTGTAGTTATAAGAAACATACACGAACCGTCAACGCTACGTATATCCTATGTAAAAACCCTTTGAACCCATTCAGAACTGAAAAAAATGCCCCACACTAATTCCAAGTAGTTTTTCCCCAAATTCGCGGGGCCATTTCTTAAGGGCTTAATAATCGATCGGCATCCTACGTAGCTTTGATATATTAGTATGATATAGCAGGTATACTATGTACTGCAGCGGTGGGTACCCCGGCCCCGTGACAAATCTCAAGCCAAAACAAGCGCTCTTAACCCTTTTAGGACTGCAGTCCCGTTTTGGGGACAAACCACTCTAATTCTAAGTAATTTCTCCCCAAAACGGGACTGCAGTTCTAAAAGGGTTAACTACACACTGCTCTTATCTGTTGTGAGGGCAAAATTCAACTTTTCGTGTAGGCGGGACATGCCGATTTTACCGCTCTTAAATCCCCTAATGCTCTTTATCTCGGGGCGCTCTCAAGTCGGGGTACCCACTGCATTATTAAAGTTATCCTTGCCATCAGACAATGTGCAGCATAATGAGCTTCAACATTGATCACCCAGAAACATTGATATTCCCTACCAGAAAGAAGTCAGAGTTTCGTACGTAGGGAAGGCGGGAATAGCCTTGAACTGGTTCCTTCGGGGGTTTCTTCTTCCCGTATATATGATACGTACATACGATGATAGCTGTTTGTACGTAGTTGATCGACGCCAAAACGTAATGCTTCAAATTATCGGATCGTGACAAAAACAAAACGGCCAACAAAAAAAACGACGCCACGCATCTAGAAACGTTAGAGAGAATGAAAAACGGCCCAGTGGAATGGGATTTCTGTAAAACAAAATGTAAAACATCTTTATTTTTCTCTTGTTTTCCTTGTTTTAATATATACGAAGTATTAGGATAATACCCGTCCTGTTTGAGTCATGAACAAATGGGGTCGACTTTTGTTGTTCTTCCTGCACCCCTTGATACAACGATTACTCTGAGCCAGCTCCCGCCGCCCCCCTTTCCATTAATTGTCGTCACCGCCAGGCTTCGTACATCCTGGAGTCGGGGTACACGAGGCGGCAGGCGACCGGCTTCCTGGAAGGGCTGTCCGTGTTCGACAACCTCATGTTCGCGGCGATGTTGCGCGTGCCGGGCACCCTCGAGACACAGACGAGCAGAGTAGAAACGTGAGTTTCGTTGTTGGTTCCTTGTCATGTATATATATGTCGCACTAAAAACCGTCCGCCATTTTTGACCGCATTTTTGGCAGCCGATTATAATGGTACCTGGTATACATATACGTAATTCTGCGTACCATAGCCGCTATTTTTCAACTCTACTAGTAGACCAAGTTTTTATTGTTTTTTTTTTCCATCCCATGCATTGTCTACGCCTTTCCCTTTCCTCTCCTTCCTATGAATAGTCGTAGCTCAGGTCCGGGGTCACAAATCAGGCTCTTCTCCCCCCTCCCCACTACGGTTCGTGCCTTGCCTTTTTACCGCGAGAAGATCTCAGCCCTTTCTTCCCTCGTCGACACGCGTCGATTTTGTTTACTTCCAATAATTTTTCATTTTTATTCTTGGTTGTTTTCGTTGTGCTTTCCCAAGTTTTCACTAGAATAACACAGTTTACACATACGCATGTATGTACTGCCGACACTGCTGCACTCATGCACACTACAGCTGCACACACAACGGTGGCGTGTGTATGGAAGGGGGCGGGGGGGGTGGAACAGCATCCACCCGATTGCAATATTTGACGCAATTCTCGGCCATTTTTGACAGCCAATAGGGCATCGTCGGCGCTGCCGCAAGGTATATATAGCCGCACAAGCAACTGTCATGTATGCATGGAGGGGGAGAAACGGCACAAACAGTATACACGCGTTGCTAATATCACTGCCGTCCGTGGGTTACCGGCTTGCTATTCGTACATTTAGTAGGTGTGGAGAAAATCAACGCCCCCTCCCCCTTGCTCCGTCCCGGCATCGATTGGAGGGATGCGAGGGTCTATGGTCATACGATTACGGCCATGCATGAATATGAAGTACCCCACCCCATTACCCTGGGTCTCTCCTCTATCACCCCTCTCCTCTCCCTTTTGCTCCCTTTCCTCCAACCGATCTATGAATACTTGGTTTTCCTGGCTTATTCGTTGGCAGACGTTTTCTTGACACACCTCCATTCACCGTTGTTGGAATGATGCATGTCGAGGCTCTCGTCTCTTGCCAGAAGAGGTGCAGAGCCTCGACAATTGTCATTCCAACAGGTTATGGGCCTCGTTTTTTTTTTATCTTCAACACACGCCCAGCATTGCCGCCGTTTCTTACACCATACTGAGTGTGTACATACCTCTGTCACATGAGTAAAGCCACCTTGATAGTGCACGGACCCTGAACCGCGTCCGATTTAATCGAATTGGGCGGCGTTTTTTGGGTTAACCAAAACAAAAACAAAAACAAAAAACGAAAAGTTTGCAAAGTCGAGCAGAAGATGGGCGAACGGCCTGAAAGGAAACAGTCGACCCGAAAATGGCCGTGCTTTGCCCTTAATGCAGGGACAAACAAAAAGAAGGAAGCGTTAGTCGTTCTCGCCATCACTGCAGCCTGATGCTACAGTAGGCACTCCCACGCATTTTTCAGAATCCCCAAAAACAATCCCAAAGACAACGCCCAAAAATTGAACAGTTGTGGAAATTTTAAACCATTTTTTCACAACACCTTTGAGTCATCCCCCCCCCCCCCTGTAGATAGTAGCGAGAAAACGATCGCTGTCTTAGAAGATCGATGGTGGATACAGGCGGCGAAACAGGAAGGGGATAGGATTAGCAAAAAGTTTCTTTGTAATATTTGGAAACAACGTAATGAGCGCCCAAATGTTGGAGGTGTCTCTACTAGGAGTATGAACGGTGCTACATCTCGAAAGGGGTGCGTGGTCAAATGACTTAAGACAAGCAAAAAATGAGCAACCCCTGTAAGATCCCCCTACGTTTGATGTCTCTCGCGATACCGAGTAGAGCATCTTCAACGCCGCCGTTGGGCGCCAAGACCTGCGTTGTTGCAGCACGTGCCAACTCCAAGGTCGTGCTGGAAGTAGCGAGCGAAGTCGTTTCAGAGAGTGTCCGTGAACGCGAAACGTACTGGTCGCGCCTGGTACGGACGCGGAGGGGGGGGGGAGATTACGTCCCGGAAGGTCCAGGGCGAAGGGGGGGGGGGGGGGGGGGGGGACGAAGGCTCGGTCCGGGGAGGCCGCCCAGGCGGACGTTCCCGACAATGTGGACCGGCGCCTGCGAGCCTCGAGGGCTCTATTTGCTTTCTCCACAGCGACCAAAGCACGGTGGTAAGACACCGGGTCTGAAGCCACCCGGACCAGCTCCTTCTCTGCCAAAATCATGTTGCCAGAGACGGAGCTGGTCCAGGTGGCTTCGGACCCGGTGTCCCACCACCGTGCTTGGGGCGCCGCCGAGAAATCGGATAGGGCCCTCGAGGCCAGCAGGTGCCGCCCTTGTCGTCGGGAACGTCCGCTCGGGTGGCCTCCCCGGACCCGAGCCTTCGCCCCCCGGCCTTCGCCCCGCATCTTGCGGGGCGTGATTTCCTCCCCGAGGGGGGAGAGTGTTGTAAGGATTGCCCTGGGGTGGGTAATTTATCATGTTTCCAAGGGAACAAAACCAAGGGAAACCAAACAAAGAAGCCTATGAGACTACTACAGTAGCCTGCTGGACTACGACAGTAGTCTATTGGACTACAGTAGCATATTGGACGACAGCAGTAGCTTCAACGTTGCCTACTCATAAACATTCCCAGAAAGAGAACACACCAAGGGAAACCAAAACAAGGAAACCTATCGTAGTATATATGCATATTCGTGGGTTTATAGTCTGCAATTGTCATTGCCTTGGTGTCGACAGGGTGCTGGAAGAGACGTCCCTCTCAAGCAGCCGGCACGAGGTGGCGAGCGCGCTCAGCGGAGGCGAAAAACGCCTGCTGAATCTAGCGCTGGAAATCCTGAGCGACCGCCGGATCCTCTTCTTGGACGACCCTACCTACGGCCTGGACGCAGAGGCTTCGCTGAACCTGATGGCCGTTCTCAAGCGCTTGTCGATAAATGTGAGCTAGTGAATGCGTGGCCGGGGGGGGGGGGGTACTCGTGTGTTGCTTGCCGTAACCATGTTCATCATTGACCACGCATCCCTTTCGAGACAGAGCACCGTTCCTACGCCTAATAGAGACACCTATTATACAGTATGACGTTTGGGGCGTTCATTTGCGGCTTTTCCGCATGTCCCGTAGAAACTCTTTAGCTGGAGGGGGGGGGGGGGGCGTACTCATGTGTTGCTTGCCCTACGTCATCTGACCATTGACCACGCACCCCTTTCGAGACGGGGCACCGTTCCTACTCCTAATAGAGACACGTCCCAACATTTCGGCGCTCATTACGTTGAGGGGGTCTTATTCGCTTTATGTATGTCTGCTTTGCTGCTGCTGCTGTGCTTCCTCAGGAGCTTTATACTAATACTACGTCAGAAACTGATTTTGGTGGAAAATAAAGGTGGTATCCGATAAACAATACCACGGCCTGAGTATAAAACGAAAAAATAGGCAACACAAGTACGGAATTACGACGATTTGGGGTTACTGACCCTTACAGGATTGGACTCCCGTTTTGGGGGACAAATCACTTGGAATTTGAGTGGTTTGTCCCCAAAACGGAACTGCAGTCCTAAAAGGGTTAAGGAGCCCCCGCCATTCAGAAAACGTTTTTTTTTTCAGCCGAAAATTGCTATATACCTCTATCGTAGCGCGCGTCGGGTGTTCTTCGCTTTTTAGCGGGGGGGGGGGGGGGGGGGCGTACTCATTTATTGCTTGCCTTCGTCATCTGACCATTGACCACGCATCCCTTTCGAGACGGAGCACCGTTCCTATTCCTAATAGAGACACCTCCCAACATTTGGGCGCTCATTACGTTGAGGGGTTGTTCTTCGCTTTATATAGTTCTGCTTTGCTGCTGCTGCTGTGCTTCCTCAGGTGACGGTCGTGGTGGCAGTTAGCCAGCCCCGGCAAGAGATCTGGCAGCTGTTCTCGCACGCCGTACTGCTCAATAGCGGCAGCGTGGTGTACTGCGGGGCCGCTGACCGCGCTCTGGAGGGACTCGCCAGGTTTGCACATTTTGTTTTTTTTTGTTGAGAGCGATTTTTTGTTTCGCTCTCAGGCTTGTCTGTGGTCTTGTTTGTAGGAATAAAACGAATGATAGTATTGTTGTCGTTGTTTTTAGTAGTGCTATTATTATTGCTATCATTAGTAGTAGTAGTAGTAGTAGTAGTAGTATTATCCTTGCCATTCAACAATATTGTAGCATGAGCTTCAACGTCAGTCAATAAGCACTCCGAAGAAAACAAAAACACGGACACAAGAGGAGTCCTACGCACAAAGTCTAAACTCCCTCCTGTACAACGAACAATTGTATTCCAACGAAAACTCATGCCTTACAAGGCGTATGCCTTATTGGGTTAGACTATTGCTCAGAAGGCAAAAAAGTAAAAACGTGCGCTACCACCCGTCGCTGGCCAAAAAAGGCTATATTTTATTTTATGTTTGATTAGCAGGACGCGCTTTTTACTGACTTTGGCATTCCCGCTCTTCCGAATATGTTCGTTTCCCTGCAAAAGGCAGGCTGACTTTTTCCTTAGTGGAGCTATCTCCCCCTCTTGTGGTGGCATTCCCTATCATGAGAGGGGCGGTAGTGTACTGCTGTTGTACGCAGTTCCTTCCCTACATGATCCAACCTTATACTCCCTCCCTCCCTAAACATACTACAGGCTGGTTCAAGCATACCACCCAAAATTCATTCAGTGGCGAATGTCCACGACGTTTTTGGAGATATACCCTGAAATTTGGCACACGTGTTTTATGCGGCCTACCCGAGACTTTAACCGATGCTTTTTTTTTCCCGTCAGATATTGCTTGTTTTGTATTTTTTCGGGGAAATTTGGGTCTCAAGAGACCCGAAATTTCCGGCGAAAAAAAAAAAAAAACTTCGTGAAAGGCTCGGGTAGGGCGCATAAAACACGTGTACAAAAATTCAGGGTCTATCTCCAAAAAACGGCGTGGGCATTTGGACTAAATAGTGCGGTAAAAGTGCAAAAATAGGCCTTGCCTCGTAATTACTTAGTTTCAGTATATAATCGATTTTGGGCGTTAAATATGACTTTCTATGATCATACGCAGTCAGAAATTCGAATATTTGCGTGAAACTTTGTACAAACATGCCTTGGGCCACCTGGAAGCGGCTCGTTCAGAAAAAAAAATGGGGGGGGGAAATCTTTTCCTACGGTCCAGAAACGCCTGACTATTGTTGACCACTTTGAAGGCCTGTGATTGGTCGGGCCACCTTTTCGGCGGTAGCGCCAGTTTTAGGTCCTTGAACGAAAAACTGGCGATGTCACCCTCTTCCACTGTTCATGGCGGTCAGTATGATACCAAATATGTGACATTGGAGTTGCTATTGCATGCGGCATTCGTTACTGACGAAATTTGCGGTGATATGCCTGAACCAGCCTGTACTACCGTTACTCCCGTTGCCCTTGGTCCAGTCACTCCCCACCCCCCACCCTTGATGCGACTCGTCGAACACCTCACGGAGCTTCGCGCTTGGTGCTATAACAATATCTTCCTGGTCTGTGAAAACCCGACATGCTCCGTCCCGACAGTGTAGGGATGCGAGGGTCTATGGTCATGCGACTACGGCCATGCATGAATATCGAGTACACCCCCCCCCCATCCCCTGCAAGGGGCCAGTCCTCCCGCCCCCTATGATGGCACTCCGGAGGAAGTATCAACAAAAACACCCGCTGCTGTCCATAAAAAAATGGCTGGTTTGTAACCCAGCTCTGTAACGTAAAGCACACCATCCTCCATCAATCGCCCGGCGCCTCTTACGACGGGGGACCAGCTTACGTAGTAATCAGGACCCATGACATACACAATATATATATATATATATATATATTCCAGCATTTTTACTAAGCATATTTGGTCGTGTACTATGTTCCCGTGTAATAGACACTACCCCGAGTCTGAGGCGGCGATGCTGCTGGCGAGCCAAGAGCGAGCCCGGAGGGAGTCTCCCACCAACTTACCAGGCGGGGTCTCCATCTTAGGAGGCGGACCTGCACACAGGGGTGCGGGGAGGGTAATCGGCGCGGTTTCTGCAGGTGAGCACGACAACTTTGCCCTTTTTTTACTGCAGCGTGCATGCATCCACAAATTTTGGGAATGAACTACTTGGAATCACGCATGGGATACTATTTTTCTCTTTTGGAGGTTTCAGAAAGAAAAGGCGATGAATGCATCCACACATTTTGGGAATACACTACTTGGAATCAGTACGAGTAGAGTATGGGATATTATTTTCTTTTTTGGAGGTTTCAGAGAGGACAAATTGACGAAATCACATCTCTACGATGACGGCAGCATCACACACTGTTTTGTTGGGCGGGGTTTCGTACGCGTGCTTGCGATAAGGGTAGTAGACTGATGATCAATTCCACGGCTTATATATATGATGTGCCTTGGAGTTGGAAGCTACGTAGTGGATATCTTGAATTGGTGTGGATCTCAAGTACATGTTTTAAGTTTCGGGCGCTCGCACTCCTCCGTGCATACGTAAAGACAAGAGATTCCAACAAATCGCACTTTTGGTCTCGTGCATACCACGGCAAATTTCAATATACCACACTTTGGTACGCATCCTTATTTTTTGTTTTCGAAACAACTCTCCAGGACCGCTAAACGCGCACCAGCGAGGCGGCAGCGGGCGCAGCTTCGGCAGCGGGCGCAGCTTCGGCAGTGGGCGCAGTGGTTCAGGACCTCTCACCGCTCCGCGGCGGGATGGGAGCGGGCGCAGCTTAGGCGGGGCGCGCATGGACCCAGGACGACCGCTAAACGCAAACGTGAGGGGCGGCAGCGGGCGCAGCCTGGGCAGCAGCGGGCGCAGCGATTCAGGACCGATAACCGCGAACGATCAAAGGGCCAGCGGACGCAGCGCTTCGGAGCCTCCTGACGCGCACGAGCGAGGAACAAGCGGGCGCAGCGCTTCGGGCCCTGTAAACACGGACGAGAGAGGGGGAAACGGGCGCAACGCCGCCGCTTTGGGAGCGCTTAACGCGCACAAGCGAAGAGCCAGCGGGGGCAGCGGCGTCAGGCGCAGCAATTCAGGGCCGGTAACCGCACACGTACGACGATCCAGCGAGGGCAGCAGCGCTTCAGGGCCGCTTGACGCGCTTGAGCGAGCAGCCGGGGGGCGTAGCAGCTCTTCAGGCCCGCTTGATGCCGCCGCGTACAAGACGCGAGGAAGCAGCAGCGCCGGGGGCGGCAACAGCAGCGGGAGCAACACTACTTCTTCGGGACGGCTGAACGTGCACGTACGACGGGCGAGCGAGGGAAGCAGCACCTCGGGACCGCTAAACGCGCATGTGCTTGCGCGACGAGGCAACGAGCGTAGCGCTTCGGGGCCCCTATACGCGAACGATCGCGGAGGCGGCGAGGCCGGCATCGCTTCAGGGAAACCCAAGGCGAACAGTCGAGGCGGGAACGGACGCAGCTTGGGCAGCAGCGGACGCACCGAGGGGGGAGGCGGCGGGCGCAGCGCTGCTTCACGAGCGCTTAACGCGAAAGAGCAAGGGGGCGGCGGCGGCGGGCGCAGCGCTTCGGGTCCGCTAATGAACGCGCAAGAGCGGGGGGGAAGCGGCGGGCGCAGCACGTCAGGACCGCTACTAAACGCGCACGAAACGGCGCAGAAGCGAGGAGGAGGAAGCGGGCGGATTGAGGGAGGCAGCGAGGGCGGCGGCAGCGCAGGTCGCAGCGCCTCAGGGCCGGTAAGAGTGTACGAGCGGAGGGGGAGCGGGATGAGCGAGCGCAGCGGGCTGAGCGAGCACAGCGGGCTGAGCGAGGCCAGCGAGCGAAGCGGGTTCAGCGCCCTCAGCGGGATCAGCGCGCTCAGTGCGCTCAGTGGACGCAGCGAGCGTAGCGGGCTCAGCTCGCGCAGCTCGGCCAGCGGCCGCAGCGGACTCAGCGGACGCAGCGAGGCGAGCAGCCGCAGCGCACTCAGCGGGCGAAGCTCGGCCAGCGGGGCGAGCGGGCCCAGTCAGGGCGGTGACGATATGAGCATCGAAACGCTCTCGAGTCAGTCTTCTGTGCTATCTTTCGGGAGCGATCTCGCCTCGCACGGTTCCCAGGACGGTTCTCGGGACGGTTCCCGGGGCGTTTCCCGGGATCGCAGCGGCGTTTCGGGAGAAGGGAAGCACTCGGCGCCAGACCTTCGACGCCCCCGCCCGTGGCCTTCGGGCGCACAGTCGAGCGCGGCGCATGGGCGTGGTAGCAGCGGTGGTACCCGCGGCCCCGTGGGTATCACCGTGGATCCCCCCCACCATCACCGCAAGCAAGAGGCGGCGGTGCATCACGGTACGAGTAAGAGATACCCGTCGAAGGGGCAGGGTCCAGGAGGAAGAACAAAGGGGGGGGGGGACTCCAGAGCGCTAAAAGAAGAAGGAGGAAAACTTCGACTTCTGGGGCTTGGCCGGTCGTCGTCGTCTTTTGGTGCGGGCGAGGAGGAGGAGGGGGGGGAGGGGGGAGATGGGCTGAGCTCGGCGGGACGACGCGCGGGGGCGAGAGTTCGACTTGACCCGGAGGCGGTGGGGTTTGCGGGGATAGATACCCGGCGGAGCGTTCCGGACACGATATTGGACATCCTGGTGAGAGCTTGAGAGCGGGCCACCTAGTAGAAAAGAGCGCGCCGTATGTTAAAAAAAAACAGGGATCCGTACACCTTGTCCCGCGGTTTCCATAAACGGGATTGGATATGCTCGACTGTTTTTGACCCTACGTAATCCAAACCTCGACCGCGAAATACGCTATCTGACGCATGCTTCGACAGAGATGCACCATTTTTGTTTCTGAGTTGGGTGAT
The DNA here is from genome assembly GCA_008828725.1 of Saccharina japonica. Classification (NCBI taxonomy): domain Eukaryota; class Phaeophyceae; order Laminariales; family Laminariaceae; genus Saccharina; species Saccharina japonica. The sequence continues at coordinate 349,911 of MEHQ01000605.1, forward strand.
CGCTCGAGGAGCTCTAGTATGTACCCCCTCACAAACACTGAGTTTGGATGAAAACAAAAGTGCTATATTCGCGATGGACAGTCCCATTGCCTAATGATAACAACGAAAAAAAATCGGAAACGGAAAAAATGGAATTCCGGCGAATTCCGACGATTTGGGGTTAAGGAGCCCCTCCACCGGTTAGAAACGTTTTCAGCGAAAAAAATGTGCTACTTCTATCGTACCACGCGTTGAAGATAAAACCCTATCACGTGTAAGCCGAAAACTTTTTCGTACCGCGTGGGAAAATTCTCAGAATTAATAAGAGGTATTTTGTGAATGGGAGCTACATACTGCATGTCGTGTGGACTTTCGAGTTTTGTTTTTGTTTTTGGGAGCGTGGGCGAAGTCTTTGAAACAATTACTCAGAAAAAAAATCGACGAAACTCGACGGGCAGGATGGAATGATGAATGAACCGTATGCGCGACAAAAGCGAAGGAAATTCGTGACACGGGAGAGACCTGTGGCCATGGCTCGAGACGGGCAGGAGGTACAATATGATGAATAAACCCACTTTGATCCCTCAAAAACACCCCCCCCCAAAAATAGGAAAAACAAGGGAAAACAAAAAACGATCATAGTAGGGCACGGTCACGTTCAGAAGACATTGCGGGGTTGTTGACATAGCCTCCCGGGCTATAATTGCTGAAATATTTAATGTTAAAATGTAGCTCCCACGTCTGGCCATAATTATGCCATTGCACGGAATGGATACATATCGTCAAAACCAAAATGTGGTGCTGCGTCTCCAGGTCTCTGCTCGCAGGGTTCGCGTCTCGCCAAAGTCGAGTTATGGTAAAGCAGCACCGGTCCGTAGCTGATTTGTTTGGAGTTCAGAGAGAGCGACCGACAGATGTAAAACTGACGTACAGGCAAAGAGAGATATAGACACAGAAGACAAAGAGATAGGCAGGCGACGAGAGAAGATACGTAGAAGACAGACAAATAGTTAGATAGACAGAGAGATATACAGACGAAGGGAGAGAGAAAGACGGGCAGACATATAGACAGGGACAAACAAACAGGCGGGCAAAGAGGCAGACATCCCGACAGACACACAGAGAGAGAACGACAGACGAACGGATAAGACAGGCAACGCAAGAGAGAGTGGAACGGACACAAACAAGACCCATAATTATAGCCGAAGAGGGTCAGACAGATAGACACTATTGACCGGGACAGACAGTGGGAGGAGAGATAGACACTACTCGACAGAGAGGGAGTCTAATACACACACACAGAGATGAACAGAACAGGAGACGCATGCCATTTTTTTCTTCTGAGGGTGTTCACTTGGGGAGGCTGTATGCCTCGCCCAGAAACTGGTTTTGGAGCAAAATAAAAGTGCTACCCATGGTCTGAGGTATAAAATGAAACTGCCTGCAACACGAAAAGGAGATTCCGACGACTTGACGTCAAGCAGCCCCGTCCTTCACAAAACATCTCGGCCAAAAAAAAGTGCCACTTTTGTCGTACCACGCGTCAGGAGATAGAGAGGGAGGGGGGGAAGGAGAAAAGGGAGCAAGTTTACGGACGATTTACGTAGCCATGCTATTAAATAGAACGCCATGCTACTCTGTGCAAGCCCTTCAAAACCCTGGCTGGACGAGTTCTCCATTACGCTAGCGGAACGCCGCGGTTCACACGTTTTAGTTTTTTTTCCCCCCCGGCGGTGTCCAGGTATCGAACGCTGGCAAAAGCAAACTAGGCGGAGTTCATGGACGAGGGGCCTCTCCTTACCAAGGGGGTGGGAAGCACCGGCGGTCGAGGCACACCACTGAGAGAAAAGGGGTGGGTACCGATGATAACGTTGGAAAGCGTGGAAGTGTAGAGCTGTGAGCCGTCACGACTTAAATCCCTTTTTCACTACTGCGCTGTTCAGAAACCTGTACGTGACTCTAATTCCAAGTGCTTTTGCCCCCCACAATGGGAGTTTACTACTACTAAGGCCAATGTCTAAGAGGGTTAAGGTGCCATCTATCGTGGCGCTACACGGCGTTGTGTCTTGAGACACATCATAAGTATCGGCCGGAGGACGACCCCCCCCCCCCTCTCATCCATATGCAAGTCCGCCTCACGAGCGGTTCTTAGTAGGATGCAGCTCACCCTTCATGCGACTCGACCAATATCTCACGGCGCTTCGCGCTTGGTGCTAGCAATGTCGGCCTGGTCGGTAAAAACCCGACATGCTCCGTCCCGCATTGTAGGGATGCGAGGGTCTATGGTCATACGACTACAGCCATGCATGAACATGAAGTACCCCCCCGCCCCCTCCCCCCTTCTCCCCTTCCGTACCATCAAGCTCCTGCTGATGCGCATTCCGCTAGCGGTGCAATCTACTATTTCCTAAGGCTGTTCGCTCGATAAGCTCGTCTACATACCTCGCCCATAAACCGGCGGTTTACAAAATGTACGCCCCCATCAGTCATAAGCAAGTGCCTTCTAAGGCAAAACATTTCTACTACCCTTATCTAAGCATGCGTTTGCTCCTGTCCCCGTACCGGCATTATACTTAGGGATGCGAGGGTTCTATGGTCATACGACTACGGCCATGCATTAATATGAAGGCAACCCCCCCCCCCCTCCCCAAACACGCCTATTTGTTTCGTCCCACCAGGAAAAACACGGTAGCAAGAACACGAGCTCAGCTGTCAGGGTAACCTCCATCTCGTCTAAGGAAGGCACCGACTCCACCAGGGGAGGGTCAAAATCTAGTGCTGGAGCTGCTGCTGCTGCTGCTGCTGTTCCGGCCGTGGGGGTGGGGGGAGCGGGGGGGGGTAAGGCCGAGGGGCGCGGAGGGTCAAGGCCGACGAACTCTGTGTGGAAGGTGGCCGCCATCCTGCTTGCGCGTTCCAGTAGGAGCGGCTACGGCAAGTGAGGAACTTACAGTAGTACAATGTGTGTGATAAAGATGCAGGCGCCTGCTACTGTAGAGGTGATGCACCATGGTTTTTTTTTCGGCGGGTGGTATGGTCACCTGAGGAGCTCTACTGTAAACCTCACCCAAAAAGTGATGATTTTGGAGGAGACGTAAAGTGCTAGGTATATATGAACTAGATGAACAATCCGATGTCTCCGAGTAGAAAACGATGAATATTGAAACACAAGAATGAAAATGCTGACGATTTTGGGTTAACCACCTAAGAACTGGTCCCACGTATTTTGGGGACAAAATGTACTTGAAATAAGTATGGGATACATGTTTCAGTTCTGGATGGGTTATAACCCCTTAAGAACTGGTCCCACGAAACTGGGGACAAACTACTTAGAATTAGTGTTGGATCATTTTTCCAGTCCTGAATGGGTTAAGGAGCCCGACCATTCATCGTAGCACGCGTCTGCAGGGGCATTTTTAGTGTATTATAGGAGACTTTCCATAAATCGAACATCGAAATCGTACCGATTTTCGTTTTTTCGGTATCGTTGTGCAGGCATACGTATATATGTCCACTGTGCTGGCATAGGATTCAACGAAATTGTTTGCTTGTTTTTTTTCAAGCGCACAAAGTACATTTACTTACGTATACAGTATAGCAAGAACATAATCCGGCATTTTCCGTATATTGTAAACACAGAAAAGCATACGTAGGCTATTTTAGGAGCCATAACAGGCATAAACTGCGCAAAAATTATGAACGCGCCAAACGATTTCTGCGCTTTTGTTATTTCGGGGTGTTTGTGAGTGATCAACGTTGAGACAATATTGATATTGTTTTCGGGAAAAAAATAGCAGATTTTCATACATATGCCCAGGGTGTCGTATGTTATCATTGCGCTTACCAACCGGCAATGTGGCGGCGGCATGAGGTACAACGCTGATGACCCAGGAACATTAGTAGTCCCTGAAAGAGAAAGAAACCCAAGGGGAACCGAAACAAAAGGGGTCGCATCGATTTCATCGTTTCGTTATTTTTATTATTTGTTGCCATCCTCAACAATGTGTAACATGAGCGTCGACATTGATCACTCACTCCGAAATAATCGAAACCACAGGAACACAATGAGCCCTCTCTCCCTCTCTCTCTCTCTCTTCTCTGCACAAAAACCTGCTCCCTTCTGCTGTACCACTATGTCCCGAAATGTAAACACCATTTATACATTGAAACTAAGCTGAATGGTGCTTTTATGTCGGGACAGGGTGGTACACAACTTCCGGCTTGAGCTTGGTCAACTCTATCTGCTGTATGTACTATGCATTGTTCCCTTTGCCACCTGACGATGTGCAGCGCTTATTTCCATTCACCCATCCGTATTTAGACTTGAACGAGTAACTATTAAATAGCTACTATTAATACGACCAGTGTAGAATCCAATGACTTAACGACATCTGCTCTGTCCCATGTATGCATGCAATGCAATGCATGCATGCATCCATCGCAATGGACACACCGCAGGCGGATTCTGTGGCATTTTTTAATCTTGGAGTGCGTCGCTGTCCTTTTGGCGGTCTCGTTCCGAGCCTCGGCGGGGGAATCGAGGGATCTCAACCTGACGTTCAGCATCTTCCTGGCCATGCTCCTGCCTGTGGCCTTCATGTGTAAGTCGCATGAGACCGTATTGTTCCGTTTGCTCATCTGCCAATAATGTTGCAGCGCTCATTCCAATCATACGGTCCACATATTAGTATGTGTGTTGTCTTCCCATGAAACTCGTTCTTTCTACCCAGCATCAGCAGTACACCCAGTGTCTGTCCTGATTCCTAATCCTAGCGAGATACCACGTATAAATTATGTGGCCACAGACTGTGAGACAAGATAAAAAAACAAAACAAAATGAACGCAAATGAATGGGTAAAGCAAGTGAAATGTCAACGTACCGGGCATATGTATGGACTTGAAGAGCAACAATAATCCAATGACTTTACAATGTGGATGTTTTTTTTAAAAACATATTGTTTGGTATCCTTCGACTATTAATAATATGTACTCTTGCAATATACATGGTAAGAGCACATGCCTGCATCAACTGCAGCGCATACTCCCAACGTGATGATGCACAACCCCTTCGTACCTGAAATGAAAGTACACGGGACTTCTACACGAATACGTACGCACGTTTCTACATGAAAATTTACAACCTCTACAGGGGCGTCCAGAAAAAAGAGAAAACGACACACCACACCCCCAGAGGTCGGAATAGAAAACCGTTGCAACCGTTGTGATCACATGATGAAATAAGAAGATGGGAAAAAAAGTGATCCTTATTTTTATTTTTTCACTTGGTTTTAGTAACCCCCCCCCCCCTAACGAACAAAAAATTCTGTGAGATGTCGAAAAATAATTTTTCGACCACCCTCGACCTCTACATGAAAATGCACAACACCTACTACCTGTACATGAAAACACACTCAAATTTCTACGATGCAAAACAGCTTGGCCCATTCAGAACTGAAAAACATATCCTACACTTATTCCAAGTAGTTCGTCCCCCAAATACGTGGGACCAGTTCTTGACCCATTCAGAACTGAAAAAAATATTCCACACTATTTCCAAGTAGTTCGTCCCCCAAATACGTGGGACCAGTTCTTGACCCATTCAGAACTGAAAAAAATATTCCACACTATTTCCAAGTAGTTCGTCCCCCAAATACGTGGACCAGTTCTTAAGGGCGTAAGCTCACCACACTTCCACATTTGAAGTATTCATAAGTGTCGTGCGTCTTTTTAACCCGTCGCTGTCGTTGCGTGGTGATTGTTTCCGTTTCCTTACAAGACTGCTGTCGTACTTTTTTTCAAGAATGTGCGTTTTCTTGCAGCAATCTGCGCGAGTTTACTTGTGCAAGTGTGCACATTCATGCAGAAATGCGCGTTTTCACCAGAATAGAAGTCCCCGTGTGTTTTTCATGTAGACGTTGTGCGTTTTCATGTATACATGTAGCCTGAGTAAAATATATTATTATTATCTTTGCCATCCGACAATGTGCAGCATGATCTTCAGCGTTGATCACTCATAAAACTCCCAAAAGCAGAAGAGACCACGGAAACAAATATATTGTGTAAAACATAGCGGGATACCTGGTTTTTGAAATAATCATGGGTTATCATTACTACATACCCGGAACACAAGAAAACAAACTGTCAATTTCATATCAAGTCAAGCACTGGGACTGTCTTGTCACAATAATGTTTTTCTTGCGCTCGTAGCAATGTCTGCTTGGTCGGTGAACACCCGACATGATCCGTCCCGGCATTGTAGGGATGCGAGGGTCTATGGTCATACGACTAGGGCCATGCATGAATATGAAGCACACACCCCCCCCCTCCGTCTCGAAAGGGATGCGTGGTCAATGGTCAAATGACTAAGGCAAGCAACAAATGAGTACCCCCCCCTCCGCGCTTGGTGCTAGCAATGTCTGCCTGGTCGGTGAAAACCCGACATGCTCCGTCCCGGCATTGTAGGGATGCGAGGGTCTATGGTCATACGACTACGGCCATGCATGAAAATGAAGTACACCCCCCCCCCCGCGCGCTGCTGCACAACAGACCACCCCGCGACGCTCGCAAGGGTCAGGTTGGAGTGGTCCCTCAGCAAGGCCGAAGTGGGAGACGGCTTCTACTCGCCAGTGTGCACGGCGGTCAGGCTGGTGTTCGACCACCTTGCGGTTGGCGTGTTCGGGTCCTTCTCGGCCGCGGGCATCATGTACGGCATCCTTTGGCACCATTCCATCCGCGGTGCGTACCGTACCATAACGCACAAGAGGGTACACAACCAACAAGGGGTCCCGCGCAACATACCGGAAGGCGGGGGGGGGGGGGGGGGGGCACCCCCCCCCTCCGTCTCGAAAGGGATGCGTGGTCAATGGTCAAATGACTAAGGCAAGCAACAAATGAGTACCCCCCCGCGCCCCGGGGGGGGGGGTATCTCATTTGTTGCTTGCCGTAGTCATTTTACCGTTATTGACCACGCATCCCTTTCGAGACGGAGCAAGTACCGAAAGGGGGTTGTTGGACAGTCACATGTATATATTTTCCCGTACCATTCTTGTGTTTCGCCCTTCTTTCTCCGGCCCCGACGCGTGCTACGGTAGAGGTAGCACCTTTTTGCTGAATCGTTTTCTGAACGATCGGGCTCCTTAACCAAAATTCGTCGGACTTTTCATTTTTGTGACGAATAATGTTTCAGAGCACGCTTCGGTCATGAGATTTCTCATCCGGCAGCACTTTTATTTTCCTCCAAAATCATTTTTTCGGTGAGGTATGACGCTCCTTAAGCGAGGAGCTCAGAAAAAACATGGTGCACCTCTATCGTACCATGCGTCCTGCACAATAGTAGGCTCCCCCCCCCCCCCCCC
>MEHQ01000605.1:357302-378041 GCA_008828725.1 Saccharina japonica
CCCCTCACAAGCGGTTCTTTGTAGGATGCAGCTCACCCTTCATGCGACTCGCCCAACACCTCACGGCTCTTCGCGCTTGGTGCAAGCAATGTCTGCCTGGTTGTTGAAAACACGACATGCTCCGTCCCGGCATTGTAGGGATGCGAGGGCCTATGGTCATACGACTAGGGCCATGCATACATATCGAGTACCCCCTCCCCCGACTGTGATCATACGACTACGGCCATGCATGCATATCGAGTACACCCCCCGTCGACTGAGGTCATACAACTACGGCCATGGATGGCATGAGTACCCCCCCCCCCCTCCCCGACAACGGTTTACGCGCCTTGTATTTGCATTTTTACCGCGGTAAGGGTTCAGCACTTTCTTCCCTAGTCGGACTCCCGTCTGATTGTGCATATATTTCCCGGGAGCGGCTTTTGATGTGCACCTGCGTACCGGGTGAGGCGTTTGGCAGCTGAACGTCCAAGGGGGGGGTGGTTTTTCCGCGAGACTGGTGATGATGATTTTGTTCTCACTTGGGCCTTAGCTCACTTTCCTGGTGGTAGAAAACAAAGCAGGCCGTGAACAAAAACATGCATCTTGATGGGAGAAATCAAACTATCAAGAGTTTCGTATTGCTCACGGTAAACATTATTACGCAAGGGGACGGTACGGACGAGCTGTGGTGTATATACATATACATGGTATATATACATGTGTACATGGTATATTTATATACATTATATATATACCAACCCTATCACTTGCAAACCAAATATTACCAGGAGCGTGTTCCATGGCCTTATATCAGATGTACACCCGAAAAAAGAAGAAAACGAAAACGAAAAACACGAAGAAGGTAATGAGGATACATGCAAACCCCTGATAAAGGTGGTGCAACGCCCATCCACGCCGAGATAAGTGTACGCACCACAAGTCAAACACGTCGTGCGCAACGCAGTACGGGTACGTATGCTTAACATGGAAAACCACCACAGTCTGCAACCCACCAAGGTCATATACACGAAGTAAAAACAACAAAAAACATGCTTTTGACAACAAACGAAATGCGCATGTTGACACTTTCGTAAGTTTTGTTGTGAAAAAAAATCTGCCTATTTTTGAAAAGAAAAAAATGTGTTTTGACGAAACATGTATGAACGCATATTGTATTAGAAAAAAACACACACATGCTTGATTTGAACTGAAATACATACCAGGTATGTACATACTCGTACACACGAAGCATTTTTTGTTTTTGACGAAATATATACGGACGCATATTGAATAAAAAAACACACACATACACACATGCTTGCTTTGAACTAAAAAGCGTACCAGTTATGTACATACTCGTTAACACGAAGCATTTAAAAACAAAATAACCCTCTTGTCCGTATTTTCCCTCGCCCGCCCCCTTGTTGTCCGTAACATACCACGCCTCGATTTCCCTACGATCCCCCCCCCCCCCCCCCCCCCCGTTGTCTGCGTTATCGGTGGCGCAGAGTTGCCCGCGTTCTGGATCGGCATGGCTCTCCAGCTGTCCTGCGGGGTGACCCTTGTGGCATGGGTGACAATCGCTCTTTTCGACGCTCTGGTCGTGTCTAGCCTCAACCGGGGACGGGTGTTCACGATTGGGGTCTGCTTGAGCGCCACGTACGTTGTCCATGTCCCATGTGTGCACGCACGCGTGCATTACGTGTGGTACGATACATGTGTTATTGGTGTTCTGCTTGCTTTTGAGAGGGTTACTACTGCTGTAGAAGGGTGTTTGTGCATGGAAAACGCAATCGTGGTAATATAACTTTTCGCACTAACTCATGTCACTTATATAGTCAATACTTACAGTAGTATATACTGACTTGTTTTCAGTTTTCACCCACCCCTACTTTTACTCATATTACATCATCGGTTGTTGACGTACGGTAATTTCGAAACGAAACGTGGATGAAAAAGTAAAAGACGAGAGCTCACGCGATGTGTACTGCAGGCGTAGTAGCCATGTGTGCTATATTAGCAGGCATACCGGTGATATTGTGCTCTCTGGTGTGTTCGCGCAGTTTACCAAGAGCCGACGGGATGAAACCGTTTGATCCGCCAACCGACACATGTGCCACGAAAGGGGCACACCACGGGCATAAGGACTATGATATATTTACACCTCACCAATGAACAAAACTGACTTTTGATGAAAAAACAAAAATGGAAAGTGCAATGCGATGTCTTAGGTACATAATACAGGTATTGTGCACCGAATAACTTTGCACCCATACTGTGACACAGATGGTGTTCCCACGATAAGGCGTGCCTTATAAGGCATGCGCCTTATTGCGTACTATTAATAGTACATAACTCCTCAGTTGAGGAGTCACTGTATCATACCACCATGTCCCTAAATATAAGCACCATTTATATGTAACATTAATGTATGCATTGTGCTTATATTTTGGGACAGAGTGGTAGTCACTAATACGGGGGCCATAGTAAATAGTACCATATATCGTTAGTAAAAATTGGAAAATATTTAGGTTTTTGTGTGTACGGTAAGCCTTATTTACTATGGTCCCCCGTAATAATAGTCACTAATAGTCACTAATAGTCACTAATAGTCACTAATAGTCACTAATAATCGCTAATAGTCACTGATAGTCACTAATAGTCATTACGTAATAGTCGCTAATAGTCACTTATAGTCACTTATAGTCACTAATAATCACTAATAGTCACTGATGGTCACTAATAGTCAGTCACAGATGTTTTGGCCGAAAAAATGCTACCCCAAATACCTGCCGTAGCGCTTCCCAACCCCAATACCTGCCGAGTCAACAAACTTTCGCTTCCACGATGATTCTTGTTCGCGCAGGTGGGTGTTGTTTTCGGGCACCGTGCTGCCCGTGTCTTCACTCCCCACCGTGCTGAGGGTCGTCACCTACGCATCGCCCCACTGTGAGTTAGTTGGCATCACGCCTCCTTCGAATGAAAACTACAGGAACGATTTTAACTACTTGAAAATAGTGTAGTACGTTAATTCCAAGTAGCGTAGGGTGCTCGCCAACAACGTGAGTGCATTTATAAAAAGGGGTAAAAAGAGGTACGCACTCGCGGCAGTTGTGGACTCCTGACGGAGCTTTTGCCAAAATAGATGTTTGCCGCAGTTGTGAACTATTTGCCGAGCTTGGCCAAAATATAGATTTAGCCGTAGTTGTGAACTTTTGGCCGAGCTTGTCTCGATTTTGTGAGCTCGTTAGCGCGAGTGGTTTGGCTGTGTAAGGTGTCTCATTGTTCATCGATACCTGTGCGACCGGGCTTGCTTCGTGTGTGTATGTGGGCTGGTTGTTTCTTTTATCGGTGCAGTATAAAAACATATGTTCGGATGAGCTACTATCTGCTTTGTACATCATACTTCGCTCGGAAGGGCTCTCAAAAGCGGAACATAATTATCGCGGGGGGATAGTAATGAGAACGAAAGCTGGTGTGTAAACATACGGGGATGCATGGATTTTGGGTCCATCATGGGGTTCTTATCAGTACAATTCACCCTTTCACTGCTCCATTTTTTCACACTAATTCCAAGTAGTTTCCCGCCAAAATCCACTGCTCCAATATTTTACACTACGACGTGCTGTAATTCCAAGTAGTTTCCCGCCAAAAACGTGGGGTGCAACCTCTCAAGGGGGTGGAAACCCCCATGAATCACATGACAACACCTGCGGATGTTGCTGGAGAGAGGCTGGACGCAATCTCCCACAAACTGATGGTTTTATGGTAACCCGGTTTGGAACGGACCCCATTTTAAGGGATATGAGGGATATACAAGCGATAGCGACCAAAATAACGCCAACTTTGGTGTTATCGGCCGTCTACGAGCAGGGTAAGCGCCTCTAGAAGCGCGGGTAGGGGTCGTCTTGCCGCCCTATTATGCCTTACGACTTTTTCGTGCTTTGTAACTCGGGGCACCAGTTTTGTTTCGCCCCTCAAAATCACGCACGTGGCCGTTGTTGTGATCCGTCACATCTTACAGGAAATTTCTTCCTCTGGAGTTCCAAGCGGATAAACGGAGTTTTGTTCCTCGCGTCCGCGAATGTTGAGGGGACCTGGGGGCGTAAACACCATATTCATGTCGTTTCGATCCATGTTCATTCGCTGAAAGTGTAGTCAAGTATGTTGTTTCTTATCCATGGCGTGCGGTGGTCATTTTTGACAGTCCTTCAACCCATCCTCGCGTTGACCATGTGCCCATTTTCTCGGTTTGCTCCTCCGATCCGATTTTGCTCCGAACTCACACCGCAGACTGGGCATCGTCGTTTATGCTTCGAGTGCTTCTTGATGGCCTCGACATCACCCGCGGCTGCGATTTCGGCGGCCAGCTCTGTAAGTCGTCGAAGAAGCTGCTTGGGTTGGGCACACTGAAGAAGCAAGCGGCTAACTTTGCCGCTCAGACGCTGAATCGTTAAAGCCACCACGTGCTTAGTTGAATCCCACCACATGCATAGGTGAATTCACCATACGCGTAGTTGGACCCTCCAACATGGTTAGTTGAAACCACCCCATGTTTGGTTGAAACCCCCACGAGGCTATTAAAATCCACCAAGATGCTTCGTTGAAACCACCACATGCTTGTTTAGACCCACCACATGCTTGTTTAGACCCACCACATGCTTATTAGTTTAACTCTCCAACATGCTTAGTTGCAACCACACCATGCTTAGTTAAACCTCCCAACGTGCTTACAGTAGTTATGACGAACATGCTAAGTTGAAGCCACCAACTGCTAAGTTGAAACTCACACATGCTTAGTTGAATCCAACAAATACTTATTAGTTGAACCCGCACATGCTTAGTTGAAACCACGATATACTTAGTTGAACCCTCCAACAGCTTAGGTGGACCCACGACATGCTTATTTGAAACCACCACATGCTGAGTTGAATTCTCCAATATGCTCAGTTGAAGCCACCAACATGCTTAGCTGAATTCACCACATGCGTATTCAAATCCACCAAACGCTTAGTTGAAACTCACCACATGCTCAGTTGAATCCACCACATCCTTACTACTGTAGTGAAACTCACCACATGCTCACGTATGTGAATCCCCCCCCCCCCAAAACTCCGTCTCGAAAGGGATGCGTGGTCAATGGTCAAATGACTAAGGCAAGCAACAAATGAGTACGCCCCCCCCCCCCCCCAATATCCAAATGTTTTGACTCGTGTCTTGTTGTCCCTTCGGGCCGCACAGACTGCCGAAGCAGCTTTGCAAACATCGTCGCAAACAGACTGGACCTCCACGAGCATTCCACCGGATTCATCTTCATCGTGGTAGCAGTCTTCGCAACCGCCGGTCTGGCTATCCTCGTTGGCTTGCTACACATCAGCGGTCGTTGCGTCGGGATCCTGGACGGCCTACGGCGCGCCGAGCATACTACCGCTCCCAACTCTTCTTCTTTGCCCGAGTGGTCCCTTGTAGGAGTAGAAAGCGGAAGTGGTATCGACGGTGGTGGTGGTGGGCAAACCAGTTTTGGAGGCAACAGACCCGACTTCCGCGGCGACGGAAACACGGCCGACGGCGGAAAAAACAGGAGCACCAGTAGCAGTAACAACAGCAGCAGCAGTATCAGCGGGGGGGACACGGCGGTCGCAAAAGAAAGCCTCAACTACCCGGAAAACCACCTCTGCCCCTCCTGTCTCGGCGGCTTCCGGTTCAGATGGCCCGGGTTTATCGGCGCCCGCTCCACGTCAACCGCCGCCTCAACCCAGTTCCCGGACTCGGTCTGCTCCTCCGAGCCTTCCGTCTGCTCCAACTCGTCCTCTCCCCGATTCTCGAGCATTTTCGATCTGGATGACGAAGCATCGCCAATGCCGTACACCCCCGGCACGACCTCCACCCGAATCACAGCGGAGGCGTTAGCCCGCGGTTACGAGACCTCGCGGTCCCCCCTCCGCTTCGTGCGCGGTTTCGGGGGCTGGTGGTCCTCGGGCAACGGGTCGTTCTCCGGAGCCCCCGGGATCGTCGACATGCCTCCGCCCTTGACTCTCCCCCTCCCGGCTCCGGCGGCGTCGCCGTCGAAGGCCATCCCTCGCCCGATCTCCATGGCCCTGTCTATTGCTCGACCTTCCGCGATGATGAGAGGAAGGGGGCCTGCTAACGTTCCGCCCACCCCGGGGTACCCTATCGTGCCGTTGGGTGCTTCCTCGGACGAAAGTCTGGAAGAACATGCAGAAGGTGGTGGGGACGAGGAGGAGGAGGAGGAGGTTCCGATGCCCGCGGTTCAGGCCGCCGGGATGAGCATGGCCGGGATGGGCGCGCGGGCGCGGATGTTCGCGGCGAACAAGTCGGGCGGGGGGGGCAAGAGGGGCGCGAGGGTCGGACCGTTCACGGCGAGGCAGCGTCCGGACCAGGTGCAGCTAGAACCGTTCGTGCGGTCTCCCAGGGGGCACGCGCTAGAGGCGGCCGAGCTGCGGCACCAGAGAGAGGAGCAGGAAGGAGAGGTCAAAGAAGAGTGGGACCCCCTCGAAGACGACCTTTCCGACGAACACAACTCTCCACCCCCTATGCCAAGAACCGAGGAGCAGCCTTTTAAGGCTCTTCTTCCCCCATTCAAACCGCTCCTCCCCGTACCAGAGCAGCGCCAGCTGGGGTCGGAAACCCAGTGGGCGCCCGATCCAGACGTGCTCGAGCGTAGGCTTTCGATGCCCCAGCTGGCGAGAAAGGCGGTGTGGCAAAATTCGGGAGTCGCGACGACCGCTCCTGCGTCTCCGTACGTGATCGATGAAGAAGACCTCGAAAGTGGGGTGAAAGAAGATGATGAGGTTGATGGTGGTCAAGAGTTGGAGTTATCGGCCGCAGCGGCGGTTGCAGCGCTTGAGGTGGCGGTGACCGCGGCAAGCGCAGTAGGGATGCCGTCGCTGCAAGAAGTAGTGGAGGAGGAGGAGGAGCAGGAGCACGAGGAGGTGGTGGATTCTTCGGAGTAGACGCTGCGACGGCCGTCTTTTCGTTGTTGCTTGCTGCTGTTGGGGCTTGGCCCGCGAGAAAAGTGGGAGTGGCGCGGCAGCAAAGATGGGGGAACGGGGTTGGTTGCTATTTCTGGTCTTGACGCGGAGTACTATTAATAGCGGCGGAGCTGTATTTCCTTGGCGTATTGCTGATGCTCTTATGGTTTGCTGCTGTTGCCCTAGTCTTTGCCCACGTTGCGATTGTATGAGCGGAGTTTCTATTTTCCAAAGAAGAGTATGAGTCGTTATATTTTGATGAGGGAGAGTGAGCAGAACTTCAACAAGTTGTTTGTGTCTACGCCTGACACGCTTTTCTTGTTTGTACGTCTCACGATATTATAGTTTGTCTTGGAGCTATGCAAATCATACGTGGTGGTTTTTTTTCTAGTCTGCCCCGTGTTTTGCTTATATGCTTGGATGCCCCTTCCTCTCATGGTGAGATAATTTGTCGCGGCTTAACCGCTCAATGATGGCGGGGGTAGTAGTAGTGGTAGTGGTGTTAAATGTTGGGTCATCCTGTGGGGTTTGGTATATTTGGCGCCGAATGAGGCTCGGCCTTCTGTGCTATTTCGGGTGGGCTAATGTAGTACGAAATTTCAGAACGCACGGTGGACCTCTAGACCAGGTATCCCCCTGTGTTTACACGCCATATTTGGTTCTGAGTACTCCAATAGCCCCCCCAGTGATAGGTTTGCTGCAGTTTCAAGGCAGCTGTGAATATATTTTTTTAACATGTTGGTCGCACGATCGCCGAGGGGGTGATTGATCTCTTGTGCGACAGACGAGAGTGAAGTGGAGTGGGGTGGAGTGGAGTGGAGTTGGAGTTGGGTGGGAGTATACGTGAGAGATATTCCAGTGTAGTACCTTGGCCAAAACGCCAGCCACTTCTTGGGACTTTTTAAAACTTATGTTTTTACATGTTTTACCTGTTTTTATGAAGAGCGAGTACGGTACGCGAGGTTGTTTGGTAGGTAGGGGACACTCCGAGCGTATCAACAGCCGCCGCTTGCATGCGGTGTGCGTGCGGTACACTGTTGGAACTTTCCACCAGCAAAAAGAAGATCGAGCTCATGAGATTCCCTCCGTAATCACGCGTGGCCGAAGGCGCGGAGATCAAGGGAAATTGATTCAGTGGCTGTCGAAACACTGGAAAACAACCAACAGCGAAGTAAACTATTTTAGAAGCAGCGTTATGGCCGCGATATTTTCGTCGTTTTTGACGTGCTGTTTTATCTCACACACACGGGGGCAGGGGGGGGGGGGGGGGGGGGCGGGGGCGTACTCTTTTGTTGCTTGCCTTAGTCTTTTAAACATTGACCACGCATCCCTTTCGAGGCGGAGCAGGGGGGGGGAGGGGCAGCTGTAGACAAGTAGCGTGAACAGGTCGCTACGTGTCCGCCGTGATGTCCGTTAATAGGTACGTAGTTTTGTGCTGTATGGGGCCCCGCGCGGTAGATCATTCGATTCGCCGTGCGACACAGAGAGGGCGGCTGCAGTACCATAGGAAGACAGTCGTCCTGAGCTACTATGGTTGGTGCATAATTTGTCCTGGCACTTTGCGAGGGAGGTGCGCGCAGCACCCACACACGCGCGCGCTCTCTCGCGCGCTATGGTACGAGTATTTTACGAGTGAAGTAAACGATTGTTTTGGTCTGTTTCTTTTTTAATAAACACCATTACGTATACCCGGTACAAAAACGCCAGCTGTGAGTTCGACCGATTGGGTGGTTGATACTCAGCTTGCGCTCCGTCGGCGAAGTCAGCACTTCGTGGTGCGAAGAAGTTCAATCACCTATGCAATACAAGGGGTCAGCCGCCATACAGACGAGCCGTTTGGTGTGTGTGTGGGGTGGAGGAGGCCTTGGGTTTGGGGGGGGGGTGGGGGGGGGGAGGCCTTGGGTGGGGGGGGGGGGGGGCACGAAACACAAAGCCATTGTAGCAGTTGATACAAATACCAGGTATACATTTGTTCGTGCTGCTGCTGCGGCGGCGGCGGTGGTGGTGAACCTAAAATCTTATCGGGTATGATAATGATGTTGAAGATATAGTGGCCACCGCGAAGGCAGAGCAGCCGGCAAGCACTCCGCCCAGCCACGCGGCGTATATATAGGGGCTTCTTGAGACCAAAACTCGTTTTTATTTGTTTCGTATTTGTTCGCGATTACTTCTACCCCTACCTCGTCGGGCGTGGCTACGTCGTTTTTTAACAAACCACCAGGTATAAATTACACGTACGTTTTTATCGATGGGTTAATATATTCTCGATTATTAATGCTGGCCGAGGGCGATAACAAAGATCGCCGGTTTTTTTTATTCACAACACGTTTCAGCTCAGCTAGCTGTAGAGATCAGCAGGAGAATGTTTGGGCGAATTTTTCTCTCACCGCACGTACCTGGTTGAGGGTGATGCGAGGGGGTTCGGACCAGATGGATAGGGAGATACACACACACTTTATTTACGAGCCAGTGCGAGATTCTAATCTGAGTGGCGCCAACATTTTGGGATCCCTTTTGAGCTGGCCGACACCGGGTTCTACGACCGACCGCCGACCGAGATTTGTGCATTCGTTTCTCCGTGTTCTCCAAAACAGCCAACGCACACCATATGACGACAGCTATAAGTATCATTCTGCAAGTTCGACATCTACTACAGTAGGTATACGAGTATACGTATACGTAGCATATGATGTGTCGTCGAGTGATGGAGCACAACACACAAACAAGGGAGTCAAGAAGATTGGCATAGTGTGCTGTACTGTTGGAGTCACGGTTTTTGGAGGGGTGTTTGTCAGGCCTGTTCGACCTCTCTTAACCCCGAACTTGTCTTAAACCGGATTGGGTATGTGTAGCATTTCAGAACTACAGTAGTTCCCGTGTCAGACCCTGTTGACCTCGTACGGCGAGTATATTACATATTTTTTTCTTTGAATGCGATACACAGGTGGCCAAGACCCCCCCCCGTCGCACAATGTGGGCGTAAACAAATCCTTTTGGAGTGTGGAGATATTGAACAATATAGCACACCACTCGTAGGCGTACGGAATCGAGACGTTGTCGACACCTCGTGGGGTTACTCATGTTTTAGTTCGTGGAATCGGGTTTCCACGAATTTATCATATTTCTGTATATACGGGTCATCAGGGTGGGCTAGTGTTATGGTATTGCTGGAGTGATGTAGAAATGCCGGTAAAAACCATAACAATGTCTCCACAAGGATGTGTTGTATGCCTACATTGTGCAAAAAGGCGATCGCGGCCACATGTGTAGCAATTCAACCATGACCCCACTGCTGTGCAAGATCATGTCTGTTGCTACTGCTGTGCTGGTTTGTTGCGATGCATGGTAAGGAATACGGTGCCTCAAGTCCTTATTCTCGTGCCTACGGAGTATGTATTTATGTGCATTTAATGGGGTTGATGAGCAGTCACATATATATGAGGTATGAGCTCACCGAAACATCGATTCGGGGTACCGGTTGATGGTGAAAACCTGATAGATCAAAGGCCGAGGCTCATAACCTTTTGTAATCGCGTTTTGCGGGTCGGGCCTGTGCTGCAGCCGCGTGAGCTCTCGGGCCGCCCCCAAGACTGGTCTCACCTGGTTTTCTTGGAGTCGTTTCGAGAGCGTGCCTCATGCCAGCTCCGCAAATCTCCAATTTGTATCCGAATTGCATCATTCCAGTTGTTTATGACATGCAACGAGGTTGATTAAATGATAGGAGGTACATGTCAGGTATACTGATATTTTGGCACAGAGTTCCGTTTGTTCTTTGGGTGGTAACGAGAGATACCGGGCTGCACGCTTCGTCGCATAGGGTGCTCTACACAAACGTAGGGCGCTCATCGTCGCCGGGGACGCTCCCCCGTTCCCCTATATACTGCGGCGTGTGGTCGTCCGGGGACATCCGGGCTACATCCCCGGGTGTCTTGGGTAGATGAAGATCTGAAGGTACAACGGATGTTGCTACATGCTGCTGTAGAACATCGCCCACAGCAGTATTTCTTGTATTTCCGGCAGGGTCTTTCACCGAAGCTCTGCTTGGACCAGGCTGTTCTTTCTTCTGGTAATAATATGCACGTATTTTATTCGTGTCGGCGAGTGTGGTCATCTCGCTCGAGTGCTTTAGCAATGCTAGCCCTGACTTGAGCTTGGTCTACCCGGTCATCCTTGATAATTCTGCCGAATTCACGTGGGAGTGTCGACGGCATTCGGATTTTTTCCGGTACGCGTGGTGAAGGTTGGGTATATTTATTGTCGTCAGATATCGACAGCTAGATCCCCACCCATACAGATAAACCCTCCATGCAACGCTGGTTCTGACAGCTGTCGCGCATCTAAGTAAACCCTGGTACCCCTATTGCGGCAACACCCGCCCTGCCCGACGCAGAACTATCGTCGGCAAAAAGTGGGTGTCCTGGTCATAGCCCGGTAACAGCGTGGGATCTTTCTTCCTCGACTCCCCGCCGCTGTAACACCCCCCCCACTCCCAGCCCGGCGCATGTGAGGGCCGATGCCAAGCGGGCATCTCGGCCATAGTCCGGCAACAGCGCGCGCGCATTCCTCCTCCGTCGCTCGCCGTCTTCCCGACGTTGAAACGTCCGTCCGTCCGTCGGCGGTGCTGACCTTGGACGGTGGCGAGAAGAGCGGTCATCCTGGCTCTTGAACGTTCCTTAAACAGAAGATTTCGACAAGTCTATGTTTCGTGTGAAGATTGGGAATTCGAATCTCCCTGGGTTCACCAAATTCCGACAGCTTGATCGTACCCCAGGGTCGCTAGGACCGATACTGGTTCTCACCTCTATGCTGGCTTGAGTCCTGTGAAGATATTATGAGTATTTTCCAGACTAGCTAATCAAATCACCAGATTCCCGATTTTCGAGCACACAACACTGTTATAAGGATTATCCTGTGGGCTGGGTAATCGAACGATGTTTTACCCCTACTATAGCTCAGTAGGTAACTCCTTCACATTTAACGCCGTCAAGGACATGGGTTCAAATCTCAATTCGAACATTTCTTTTATAGGAACACTTGCGCGTGCGTCCTTAAAAAAACGTATGTCTCCCCGGTTCCCCAGGTATTGAAACGAAGCGTAGGAACACTTTTGTCGTTTTTCTGGCTGGGTGCGTTCAGTTCCCTCGTGAACATGAAGAAAACCTCCACACAACTGTACCTGGTATTGGTTGGTAAGATCAACGTGCGGCCGTATACGGTACGGACGTCCCAAAGATCCCGCCGTTCAAAGGGGGGGGGAGTGTTACAAGGATTACCCTGGGCTAGGTAATCGATCGATATTTTACCCCTATAGCTCAGCAGGTAACACCCTCACCGAACCAAGCGCGTTGCGGGCGGGCGATACGTATGTAGAACAAGTGGAGACGTGACCAGTGAACACCTCGATTTACAGTGAACGTGGCGGTTTTACTTTGTTCCTTCACTTTGGGGGTGGTTCTGAGTAAAAACCAGATTGTTGCTCGCTTCGGCGGCAGGGGTTCCACAGGCATATGATGGCGTTCCGATCTCGGAAACCCATACTCAAACCTCCATTATTCCAGTAGGAAGCTCCGTACAGCTCGATCCCTGCCCTCACAATGAACCCTCCACATAGTGCTGGTTACGACAGTTGCTATACGCTTCGAAGTGTTACCCATGGCGCCCCCTCGCTCTGCAACACCTCTGCAATCCACCTCTTACCACAGATTCACAACATGTTACAGCGTTTTTTCGAATGAATAGTGTGTGTCGAGAGTCATCCCACGTTAGGGGAGAAGCAGAATTTTCTGAGCTCTTCACATGAGGAGCTCAATACTTCACCCGAAACACGACTTCGGAAACATTCGTTCGCGCAATCCGACCAAACCTTCCAATGCGGTAGTCCAAAAACAAATATACCAGTAAAATAATAATAGTATCCGGTGGTAACTCACGTGACGAGCTCAACCGGTCAGAAAATATACAGTTAAAAAGTGGTAACCTTACCGTGGGATTGCTCTCGAGCATCTATATCATCTCTGATCACAGCAATGATGTAGAATCGACACACGATCAACCCCATAGATTTTTTCCGTGAAAAAATTATCTCACGGACATGTTGGATGTCTCTTGTGTCGTATATTATAATCACGGATGAGTTACTGCTGCTGTTGCATTCTTCTTTGCCTTCGCCAATCATGTTATGGAAATGTTGGACAACATGGGGCTTCCTTCTCCAACCGGTGGCACTCGCCTGAGGTATACTTCCACGCTTAGCTCGGGCTTAGTGCGGCACGCTGATCACAGTAGTATTCCCCGACCGCAAAGGCAATAAAAAGCAGAGCCTATTTGCAGTGCGATAGGCTAAGCCTAGGTGGGCGGGATGATCAGTTTCTTCTTTCGCAGCCTCTATTCTCTCGCTTTGGCCACTTTGAAAAAACAATGATTCCGGGGTGCGACGGTGCAACTCTTCAAACTATGAATAGCCGTTTTGCGCCCGAAATTGTGGAACCACCTCTGTCATCGCTGGTTCCATTTGCTTGGCGCTCGAGTTTACCATGAGACGTCGCATGGGACGTCCCATGGGGTAAAACACAAAATATGCTTGTTTCGGTTGGTCTTCTACTAGAATGATGGTCAGTTTATGGCCCCACCGCAGGAGATGACCCCGTGTGTTGTTCGCTGCACAATAACGGGGCTCAAACCCGGCTAAAGACTATTACAGTAGAAGCTGTACACTCAAGTGTGCCGACCGATGACGTTTTCCGGAGGCTATGTAGTAGCGCAGATTCGTTCTCAGACGCCCTCGAGCAAGCACACTGATGGTGTACGAAGTAGAGGGTGTATGTTCGCTGGAAAGGGGCGCTCTTCGGGCCAAGAAAATAACCGTGAGAAGGGATGCGCACGTGAGCGAGCGAACGTGGGGGTTGTGCAGGACACTGCCATCCAGTTCCTTCCATTTTGGTGATACAGCAACGTGTCTCTCTCTACTCCTTGTGCTCTGTCACTGCTCCCTAACCCTAACCCTTGTCCACATATAGCACTTCTATGCCCCCTAATACACCCAGCGATATGGACCACTGCTGTATAGCGCTCTCAAGTGCTACGTGATCCCGCACGGCTCCAGCAGGGGGGAACAATACATCACAACCCCCTGCCGCAATAAGCGATGGGAAACCCACCGCCACTTTTTCCAAGCCAGCAAAAAAACGCCATTAGAAAACCCGTTTTGTAAGGACCAACGGAAAACTTCGTCCCCTCGCCCCGCCCAGGGGACGAAAGTGAAAAAGTCACGAGAAAACAGATCCCTTATCCCCTATCGAAAGGAACAGCGGAAATAGGCAGCCCCTATCCCACCCAGGGAAATATTACAACTACTGTAGAAAACCCTGAAATTGCCCTGGGTCTCTGGGGGGGGGGGGGACTAGCGGGTGCCCCTGAAACCTCTCTCCTTCCGCTCGTTCCCACAACCACTAGGGCCTATTATTAGTATCCCCTCAAGGTCTTGGGAATGAGAGATAGCCCCTCCTAGAGACGCACCCCTTACCAAACCAGTCGGAAAACCAAACATTCCCTCGGTCTCTTGGGAAAGAGGAGATGGAACCCCCCGGAGATCCCCCCCCCCGCGCGCTTGGTGCATGTCTGCCTAGTCGGTGAAAACCCGACACGCTCCGTCCCGATATTGTATATAGGGATGCGAGGGTTTAAGGTCATACGTCTACGGCCATGAATAACATGAGTGCCCCTCCCCCCCCCCCCCCCCAAACCTAACCACCGGGAAACCCCAGCACTTCCTCGGTCTCCTGGGAATGAGGAGGTAGCACCCCCCCAGAGACCCCCCCCCTCCCTAACCACTCGGAAACCCTAGCAGCCCACCGGTCTCTTGGGGACAAGGATAAATTACTCCCTAGGCACCCCCCCCGTGCACGACATGAGTACACCCCCCCCCCCCCCCCTTCCATCTTTCACACACACACCCCTCCCTCCCCGGCGGCCTTTCTACGCAACCGCCATCGCGTCGGTCGATCTCGGAGTGGACGCGAGGCTACCCTTAGGCTCTCCTCGGCAGCCCCCCATGAAGAGTTGTCGTCGTACCTCGGGGGTGATCTGATGGTGTTGCTGCACCTTCAGCAGCTGCAAGCGTTAGAACGGGGGTTTCACATGCGCGCACGAGGGTAGGTGGGTGGGGGGGGGGGGCGACGGGTGGGACAAAGGGGGGTTGTATACAGGAAGCGGGTTTGAGGAGGGGGTGGGGGGTACTTCATTTTCATGCATGGCTGTAGTCGTGTGGCCATTAGACCCTCGCGTCCCAACAGTGCCGGGACGGAGCTCGTCAGGTTTTCACCCACCAGGCATACATTGGAGGGGGGGGGTACTCATGTCGTGTGTGGTCGTAGTCGTATGACCATAGACTCTCGCATCCCTACAATACCGGGACGGAGCATGTCGGGTTTTCACCGACCAGGCAGACATTGGGGGGGGGGGGGGTACTCATGTCGTGTATGGTCGTAGTCGTACGACCATAGACCCTCGTATCCCTACAATACCGGGACGAAGCATGTTGGCTTTTCACCGAACAGGAAGACATTGCTAGCACCAAGCGCGAAGCGCCGTAAGGTGTTGGGCTAGTCGCATGAAGGGTGAGCTGCATCCCACTAAGAACCTCTTGTGAAGCGGACTTGCATACGAATGACAGCTTCAATGAGCCAATTCAATTTCCGGCGTGGCCACTTCCAGAGACAGCAATGGGAGTACTATGTAACTGCCTCGTGGGTGGGGGGGGGAGGTAAAAGGGTTTGGGGAAGAGGGGGGGGGGGGGGGGGGGGGGGGAGTTGACCCATTTAGGGTTGCACACCAGCGGCAGAAAAAAAAGAGCAGCTACTGTAGGTCAAGATGACAAGAAACGGCCCATCTTCGCCCGTGGATAGGTTTGGATAATCGCGACCTTGTATGAGTCAAACCGGTGCATTTCTGTGACCACTAGTTGTAGAGCAACGCCAATTCATTTTTGATTGGTTAGCTATGATACGACGGAATTTAGGAGCACGGATTGGAGCCACGAGAAGGGCTAAACGGTCGGCAGCAAAAAAGGCAAACACAACACAACACTACCACTACTACTACTACTACTACTGCTGCTGCTCGAGTTTTACCACCATCACCACCACGACTAACACTGCTACTGCCACTACGACATAAGAACAGAGAAACGCCGTACTCGTACCGGTATAATTTACTCCGCTTTTACGGCATAAAAGGATTGATATAAAAAAGACGCCATTCGCCCAATAATACGTATTAAAAAAAAAACGACCAGTCTGTCAAAAGTTGTAACGACCAGCAAGTAATGCCAACGACCAACAAGAAAATGTTAACGACCAGCAAAAAAATACTAGGCCGCCAGGAAGCAACTGTAACGACCAGCAAGTGATGCTAACGACCAGCGAGCAGCAGTGCCAACGACCAGCGAAAGACAAGTAAGTGTACAAGTACAGCATGTCTCTTATTCTTGTACCTCCTTCAGGCGGTCCTTGTCGCCCCTGGTGACGTCGCCGCGATACCGCTGTGCGAAGACCAGGAGGCTCTGATGCCACAGCACGGGCAGGTCGCGCGTTTCGGTGGTGAAGGTCATGAAGTGATCCACCAGCGCGTCTATTACCTGTCGGTTGGGTTGGGTTGGGTTGGGTTGGGTTGGGTTGGGTTGGGTTGGGTTGGGTTGGGATGGGATGGGATGGGATGTGGGTTTATGTGTTGGGTTGGGATGAGTTGGGTTGGGATGGGTTGGGCTGGGCTGAGGGTTGGGTTGGTTTGGGAAGGGTTGTTGGGTGGTCGGTTCGTTGATGTAACGACTGATTGGTTGGTTGATTGATTGCTTGATTGGTTGTTTGATTGGTTGACTTATTGATTCATTGAAAAAAAAGTTGGTGGCATGGTTGGCTGGCCTGTCGGGTGATCGATCGACTGGTTGGTTGATTGATTGGTTGGTTGGTGAATTGAAGGATTGATTGATAGGAGGGCAAGAGGTGGGGGGAAGGGCGCCGGCCTATATACCTTGTAGGGAAGCGTGTACTTCTTGTTAAGAAGGACGCGGATAAAGAGGGACGATGCTCCGTTGTACGGAAGCTGCGCCAGCTTCAGGAGCGCTACCGCCGAGTGGTTCGCCGGAATGGTCACCTGAAAGTCACGTGTGCGGCACGTGACAGAAAGCCGGTAACGCCAACGGAAACGGCAACGGTGAATGAAAAAGTAACGGTAACACAAAGGGAAACCTACAGGTAACGGGCAGGTATCGGTAACGCTAACAGTAACGGTAACATAACTAAAACACTAACAGTAAATTACCTGTAATAGCGATGGTAACGGTAACGCGAAGGGAAAATCTTCCAGGTGACGGCACATATAACGGTAACGCGAACGTCAGCGTTACTGCATCAGTAACGGTAGAGGAACGGGAACGGTAACAGCGATGGTAACGGTAATGGCAGGTAGTGGTAACTGTAACGATAGGTAATCGTGCGGTACCAGTAACGGAAACAATGTTTATAACAATAACGGTAGGCAAGCGAGACAGTCGCGGTAAATTGTGAAGGTAGCCGTAGCGGTGACGAAAACGGCAACAGTAACGATACGAGTAACAGCAGTAACCGCATCACCAACTTTCAAGGATGACGGTATAGGCACGGGTGACGGTGTATCTCAAAGGCTGACCGACTCACCCTCTTCTCCCCCCCCCTCCTTCCCTCGAAAATCCCTTCCATCTTTCAAGGTCCCCCCTCTGCCCCCTCTTTATCCACCTCCCGCCTCCGCTTCATCTAGTAGCGCCCTTTAGCAGCGTTATTGCGTACCGTACCGACCTGTACAACATGCGCAGTCTTTTGTTTTGTACCGGCCCGGCCCGTTTCCATCTGCAGCCTTTTTTATTGTACCGGCTCGTTTCTGCCTGACGCCGGCACAGCAGCAGCAGCAGCAGCAGCAGGTGTCGCAGGAGGAGCGGCAGCCGCTTCGGCCTCCGCAGCCGCCTCCGCAGCCGCCTCAAGCGCCATCTCCTCCTGATCCTTGGCTAGGTGGGCGTCCATGCTCCCCTCCGCGACGAGCCTGAGAGCCCCGGGGATGTCGTTGCCCGTCCGGCGCAGAGCGACGCGAGCGAAATCGCAGCTGATACCCCACCCCACAAGCTTGGAGACGGCCTCGGGGTCAACTGCTGCGTAAAAACCCGACGCCTCGCAGTCATCGTTGGTGGGGCTAAGCTCGACCCCTCCTCCTCCCCCCTCACCGCCACCACCACTGCTACCGTTACCGGCGCTGCTTTCCTCGGGAGCCGCGGTTGCTACCGCGGTCGCGTAACCTGGAAGGTGAGGGTGTTCAGCGGGAGACGAGGGCGCGTCCCTACCCCCGCCCTCCACATCGCCACCACCACCACCGTCACCGCCAGGGCCCTCGCTGTGCTTACTCTCGTCGTTCACGGCGTGCACAACCCTCATCGATGAGCTCGACCGTGCCCCCCCTCCCCAGAACAGACCAGCCTCATCGCGCCCACCACCTGCTCCTCCTTCTCCTCCCGCCGCTCCGCGGACCTTACGGCGCCGAACCGCCAGGCAAACCCCGACACCGATCAGCACCGCCGCCGCCACAATCGACAACCCCACGGCAACCTTAGACTGGGTCGCCAGCCCGCTGCCGCCCCCACCGCCGGCGGCAACGCTGCCGATACCGCCCGCGTCGCCGCTGCCGCCGACATCGGTCCCCGCCGAGTCCGAGCCGTCCCCGGCGCCCTCATCCCCCGTTCCACCGCCGACTACATCGTACCCTGCGGCCGCCGTAGAGTTGTTGCTACCGTCGTCGCTCGCGTCGCTCCCGCGCGTGCCATCTCCCGCCCCGGTGTCATCGTCACGGCCGCTGCTGATGACCGCCGCCTCTCCCCCCCCGGTGGGGTCCTCGGTCGGCACGGGGGTCCCCGGAGGAGCTAGGATGATGTTCCCGTTCGCGACGTAGGGAGACGGCATGGAGGTAGGCGCCGCGGTGGCCGGGGACGGGGTGGGAACGACCACGGCCGATTCCTCTTCGTCTTCCGGGGTAGGCTCGGCCCCTTCCCCTTCCGCGCCGTCATTGCCTGATGCAAACCCTAGGTCGTTCCAAGCGCTCCCCATGCCGGTCAGCGCGATCCCGCCCCCGGCGGCTGCCACGCCAAAGGCCTGCGAGTCCGACTCCGTGAGAGTGTGAGCCTGGACGCCCACGACGTAGTACCCTTCCTCGAGGTCGGAGCTCGGGACCGTCACCCTCTCGACCGAGTTGATGTAGTCGGCCAGGCTGTTGTTGAACGAGAACTCGTATTTTTGCGCGCACTCCTCTTCCTCTCCGCAGAGCCCCTGCATTGTGTTGTGGGAGTTGGAGCGGAAGTAGTGCCCCGTGTCCACCGACATGACGAACATGTCCAGGTCGTGGAGGAGCTGTGGTGGGTCCAGGACGAAAAAAAAAAAAAAAAAAAAAACGCCGACAGTACAACAAAACCGGGGTCAGGGGTTCTCGAGGGTTTAGTATATAGTGGGTTTTGCGTGGGCGAGGGTTTGAGTTCACAGGAGAGAGAGGGGGTATGTCGGGTATGTCGAGAATCGCCCACGCGTATGTATGTACGCTCATAAACCATTGAGGATGGATGGGCACAGGCATCATCGCCGTAAGCAACACGCCACAGCACTCCTCAAAACCCTTTCAGTCTTTACGTTTATACGCTTTACAGAAAACCTAAATATGACTCTGGTTCCTAAGGGTTTTGTCGCCACAAGGGGAACTACAGTTCTTAACCCCTTAGGAACTGGTCCCAGGAATCTGGGGAAAAACTACTTGGAATTAGTGTGGGACATTTTTTGTTCAGTTCCGAATGGGTTAAGACCTAAACAGGCCAACAGAAAAACAGCAACAACAGCAAAACAACGACACTACCACAATGTGACATTGTAGGAAGAAAAGCAGTCGACGGGAGGTCGTACCACGCCAGCGTTCATCACCAAACAGAAGAAGGGATAAGTCCCCCAAGTCTCAAGAACCAACAAGACCCAAGACCAACAATGAAACAAGAAGCAAGTCTCATAGTCAAGAACAACAAAATGATCCAGACCACCCCAAAACCAAAAAATACCGCGACCGAAAAAAAAAAAAAATCATAACAAGACCTAAACCGACAAGAACAACAAAAACGAAATAATAACAGGAACAAGAAACCCGAACAAAGTTCTATTGAGACCGAACAAAAAAACAACAAACAACAAACCAACAAGAAACAAAAACGAACAACCAAGAAACGAACAAAACGACCAAGAAACAAGAACAGAACGACCAAGAAACAAGGAACAAAACGACCAAGAAACAAGGAACAAAACGACCAAGAAACAAGGAACAAAACGACCAAGAAACGAGGAACACGTCTCAAAATAGCAAGTTTTTTTTTTTTCCCCCAGCAAGGCAAGACAAGACAACACGAAATAAAAAACTCACATTGTACGAGGAGACCGTCGAGGGAGGGTCGTACCACGCCAGCGTCACCGACAAGTCCTTGCTCGCATCACCCACGTACATGGAGTAGTACCGTCGCTCGTCCGACCCTAGCGAGTCGTGGTGGTAGAACACCCCCTTCTTCGAGCTGGACGTCGGTATGCCGGTGGCCAGTTGCACCGCTCCAAACCCTTGGGCGAAGTCCAACACCGTCATCCACTCCACTTCTCCGTCTGCACACCCACCACCCACCACCCAATGGCCAAGGAGAGCAAGGCGGATGATCGTTCGGGAGGCGGAG
>MEHQ01000605.1:378056-420269 GCA_008828725.1 Saccharina japonica
CTCCCCTACCCCCTACCCCCTGAAACCCTTACCCTAGAGAGAACGCTGGCGAAGATGGAAGCCTCTCTCAAGGTGCAGTCGCCTGCGGACGCCAGGGGCAGAAGCATGCCCTTGTAAAACGCCGCGGGCTTGTAGACAGACTTGCGGAGCGCCTCGTAGAGGTGGTAGTTTAGACGGCGGTTTTCCGCGATGTCGCTCCGGCACGCCTCCTGGGAGGGGAGGGGATGGGGTGGGACAGGATGGGATAGGATGGGTTGGGGTGAGATGGGATGGGACGGGATGGTGTGGAATGGGATGGGACGGGCTGGAATAGGATGGGATGATATGGGATAGGGCGGGATGGGGTCGGATAGGATAGGATGATATGATATGGGATGATATGGAATGGGGTGGGATGGGACGGGACTGGATGGGATGTGGGATGGGATCATAGGATGGAATGGGATGGCACGATATTATATGGGATGGGGTGGGACGGGATGAGATTAAATGGGATAGGATGGGATGGTATGGGATTGGATGGGATGGGACGGGATAGGGGTGGGATGGGATAGCGTGGGTTGGGGTGGAATGGAATGGGACGGGATGGAATACAATGGAGTTGAATGGAAGAAAACGGAATGAAAAGGAACGGTATGGTACGGCAAGACACGAAATAGAATGACACCGTATGGGATACAGTACAGCACGATGCGGTGCAGTACGGTTCTCTGTTGGAATGGTACGAGATGGAACGGCACGGTATGGAGCCAAACGGTACGGGACGTCGCGGTACGGTACGCAATTGAGCAGTCCGGTAAGAAGGGGGACGGAATGGTACACCCTGACCGGCGAGTCAAGATACGAAACGGGACGGAACAGAGCGGTACCGAATGTAATCGGACGTCACAGCGCGGAATGGACTGGAACGCAACAGCAAGGTACGGTGAGGTACGGTCCGGTATGGTACGGCAGGACAAGCCAACAGCAACAACAACTACGGCAACGAAGACAACAACAATTACGGGGGACCATGGTAAACAGGACCCGTCACGTACACTAAAACCTATATATTCCAGTATTCTTACTACGCATATTTAGTCCTGATCACTATGCCCCACCGTGATAGTAGTAGTAGATACACACCAACTACAAGCTCGTTCTAGCCCACAGAAAGGAATCGAGTCCAAAGGAAAAAACATTGAAATGTGTAAATGGAAGCATCCTCACCAGCAAGAAAATGTTGTAGAACCTCTGGGCCATCTTGGCGTTGAAGTTCGAGGCGAACACTTTGGTGGCGGCCAGCATGGCATGGTTGGACCAGTTCTCGGGCTTCGTCAGCCATAGGATCTTCAACGCAAGGCGTCCGCATACATTTTACAAAAAAGAGAAGAAAAAAAGAGACGGTTCAGAGACGAGAATTGTTGCTTATGTATGTACGAAGTACTTCGTATATATACATATATATACGCGAGTAAAAATAAACACAACACATACAAATACGTAGATAAGACGTATATACCTGGTCATAGACATGTACCGATGAGTTTTTATGAATTTTTCGATCTCAACAGCTTTTGTTTGTTAAAAGCCTTGAGTACACCTGGAATAATCCAGGTCTCCAGTGTTACCGCCTGTTTCCAAACACCTTGAAGGCAGTATTAAAGGGTCACGAGAAATTCTGTCACGAAAAAACAGAAACAGAAGGAACACTCGGTCGTACGTCGCCGTCCGAACCCGTGTTTTTTTTTAATCTTAGTACATAAAGTATCCATGGCTAACTATCTGTCACACGGCAGCACCAACACCAAAAATAACACCAACCATAACACTAGCACCAACAAGTAATACCAACACCAACATCAACAACATTAAAAGCACCAACAATAACACCAACGTCAACAGCACCAACATCAGTAACACCAACAATAAAAGCAACACCAACAACACCAACAGTAACACCAACACCACTAACACCAACAAAAACATCAACAATAACATTAACATCAACACCAACAATACCACCACCAACAACAACACCAAAAGCACCACCAACATCAACACCACCAAAACCAACACCACCACCAACAACACCAACTACAAAAACAACAACACCAACAACAGCTAAAACTACTACAACACCAACACCAAAACGAACAACAACAACAACTATTACTACTACAGCACACCTGTTCCCAGTTGGTGAGCGACGGGATGATCTTGAAGGCCTTGGGTAGCTTGCCGGCGGTGTAGCTCTTCAAAATTTTCCCGATCGAACCGTACACTTCCACCACCTTATTGTTTACGCGGGGGGGTCGATAGCGGCGCAAACAAAAGGCCGACAACACCACAAAGAAAAATTGAACGTTCCATAATTCGGACAGATCATCTACAGATCATCTACATATACTGTAGATCATCTACAGATAGATCAACTATTACAATACTAATAGATCATCTACAGATATATCAACTATTATAAAATTAATAGATCATCTACAGATAGATAATTTATATAATCTACAGAGAGATCTTCTAGAGCATCTACATATCATCTACAGATAGATCAACTATTATACTATTAATATATAATCTACAGATAGATCCACATTATAATATTAATAGATTATCTACAGATAGATCATCTAGATCATCTACACATAGGTCATGATATAGAGCATCTACAGATAGACCATCTAGATCATCTACAAATAGATCACCTAGATCATCTACATTGGACCCTAACCTGCCGTGGTGAGATGTTTTACTGGATCTGTACAGTTACAGATCCAACCCAACAAACAGCATCTAGATCGTGCAGGATATACGGCTCCCACTCGGAAGCATGAGCAATAGATCATACAGACCATACAGACCATACAGATCATACAGGTCATACAGATCATACAGATCATACAGATTATACAAATCATACAGATAATACAGATCATACAGATCAGGAATCCATCTGCCCTGAAATATCTATATCATCATGTGGGAATGACCTATGCGATCGGTCCGAGGTGTGGCGTGTTAGGAGAGAGGCTTAGACAACTACATCAGGACACCCGTCACAAACATCGGACGCGACGTGTTGAAAAAATATATATATGGGAGTTGCAAATTTCAGGCCGATTGTTATTTTCCAAGTTTTCAAGACGTTTCTGACAGGTAAGCGTTTTTTGCTCAGGGAGGAAGGCCACTCAAAATTCTATAAGAAAGTCGCCTTTAAGAGTATGCCCTATTAAGGCATGCCCTATTTAAGGCATTCCCAATTAAGAAATTCCCCATTGAGGCATTCCCAAATAAGGAATTCCCAATTAAGACATGCCCTTTGAAGGCATGCCCTATTTAAGGCATGCCCTATTAAGGCATGCTCTATTAAGGTATTCCCGATTAAGGCATGCCCTTTTAAGGCATGCCCGTTTAAGGCATGCCCTATTTAAGGCATGCCCTATTAAGGCAAACCCTAATAAAGCATGCCTTTGAAGGCATGCCCTATTTAAGGCATGCACTAATAAAGCATGCCCTTTCAAGGCATGCCCAAATAAGGCACGCCCTTGAAACTCATGCCCTAAAAACATTAGGCGGCCACATACACTATTAATAGCAACTCGCTTCGCTCCTACCATAGTACCACGAATTTGCACCCGTCTTTAGTTCGAAATAAACACGAATTGCATCCGTCTTTAGTTCAAAATAAACACGAACTGCATCCGTCTTTAGGTCGGAATACACGCACCTTGGGAGGCAATCGGGGCATGCCGTCCTCGTCCTCGTCATCGCCCCCCCCCCCGCCGCCCTCGCCTCCCCCTCCTCCTTCTCTCGGATCTTGTCCATGATGATGTCGGCCAGTGATCGTCGCTGCATGGGGGCTGGGCCGCGCACACGCAAAAGGGGTGGAAGACGGCGCGACAACGGTTACAAAAAAACGACGCCAACGATGGCAGAACTACTCACGGCATACGTACAAGGCTACTGAAAAATGGAGGCGCCTTTACCGGTCTTATCCCACAAATCGTACCAGATAAAGTACCAAATGTATTATTATTTCTTGCTGGTTTTACGTGTTTTTAGGTGTTTTTTTTTTTCAAAGTCAAATCACGAGAAGCCGTCGACCCAACCCAGCCCTTACCCTACTAGCCCTAGTCCAGGCAAAGGTAAGGCTAAGGCTCGACCCGTAGCCGCGCGTTTCGGACAATCGAAAAAAAAAAGTGTGCGGACCACCACATAAATATAATTTGGTATTTTGTCTGGTACGATTTGTGGGACAAGAGCTCTGGCAAAGACTACTGGAAAAAACGTACCAGGTACAAGAAAGGAGTAGCCTTTAAGAGCATGCCCTACTAAGGGTATAGCCGTTTTGACACCTTGGCATAAGGACCTAAAAAAGCGACATGTATATATGCGCGGTCTTTTATTGTATCAAGCCTTCGTATTAATCGGGAAAATGAAGCAACACTATCAATACAAGCATGTCAAGTGTGTTGCGTGCGAGTTCGTGCAGGCCTGCACAGAGCAGTTCGGACAACACCCCCTAGCAGCTACCACGACCACCAACACTGCGACCACCGCGACCGCCATGACCACCACCACCATCACCACCGCCGCCACCACCCACACCATCCAGACCACCGCCACCGCCGATGGAAGGCGGATAACTGGTGCGTGGTCAAACAAGACTGTGTACAGCAGTAGTAGCACGACCAATGTTGAATATCGTATCGAAAGTTTTAATGTACTCAAAATATCAAAGTTTCGATACATTGTATACAGTAGTACGTACATCGAACGTGTTTTCCCCTCAATCCCCTCTGGCATCCCCGTGTTGTTTTTTATGCCGACACACTGAACAAAAGCTTTCATGTATACGAAGTATACAAATATCAAATATCGAAATCGTGTATCTACGTATCTACAGTTTTTTTGTTTGGTTTCATCGGTATTATATATAGTATCGGAACTCGATTCTCATTCTCGACATCAAATATCGAAATCCTATCGATTGATTCTTTCGGTTATCGATACACCAGGTATATTGAAAAAAAAAAAAAAAAACGACAGCTGTGAGATCGAGGATTTGATCGAAACTCCTTTTTGCAACCTGAGTGGGATACTTCCATCGCGCGAACTACGGGGTTTGAGGGGAACAAAACCTGACAGCTGTGGAACTCACGGGAGGTCACATATATACGGTGTACTCCCTGAATGTGTTGCAGTAGATAATATAGTATCGAACTCGATTCCGGTATATGAAGCACTAAAATAAAAGTGCGAACCCTCACCAGCGTTCATGAAGCTGGCGACAAGCCTCTCCTCCGCCTCCGACATGCCCACGCCGTCGTTCCCCTCGCCAAAGTCCTCGTCCTCTTCGTCCCCCTCCTCCTCCTCGTCGCTACCATCTTCACTGCCGTCCTCGTCAGACGAGTCGGCTCCTTCGCCTCTCGCCGGCGTGACGAACGAAAATCTCTGCGGGAACAAAAAAAAAAAAAACGGACCGCGCGGAATAAAGAAGGAATTGCGGGAACAAGTCCCGCGAAGAAAATCACAGCAAGAACAAGAACAGGAACATGAACAGGAGCAAGAACATAAACGAGACCGAGGACAAGAACGATATTGGGAACAGGAACAAGAACAAGAACCTGAAAAAAAAAACAAGAACGTGGACAAGAATAAGAAACAAGAACACTGACGAGAACAACAACGAGAACAAAAAAGAGCAGCATGAAGAACAACGACAGGACCAATATCACGTGCGGGAAAAACAAGACGAAGGAAATGACCACGGAAAGGCAGGACAAGAACAAAATAAACAATACGAACAACACCACCACGAGCAAAAACACCAACACCAACACCACCACCACCACCACCACCACCACCAACACCAACACCACCAACAATAACAACAAGATACAAAACTCGGAAATTTCGAAGTTATGAGTATACCTGGTATAATGTATGTACGTATAGGACTTTTGTTTTCGACAGAACTTGACGGAAATGGTACAGTTGGCAAAAACAAACTGCGGCGTCGGTCAAAAGGGCTTTAATATGTGTATCGGTACCATTGGGAATGGCAGGTGCGCCTATTCTGCGAAGCGCAGGGCCGATGCCCATGCTTCCGGGGTCCTAAACCGCCGCAACCGCTTGGCAACTGAAAACGCCAAATAAATCGAACTCGACCGAATCTGATCACTGACTTGCACTACGAGTATACCAAAATAAGCGGCCTACAGAGTGCACGGGTAGTTGCAAACAAAAAACCACCAAAAAAAAAAGCTAAGAGGAAAAATAACACAACAGTCGCAAAAAACGAACCTGATCCGCAGCCAGCCCTCCAGCCCCGCCCTTCTTCTTCGTCCCCGCCCCCCCCCCCCCCCCCCCCCCCCCCCCCCCCCCCCCCTCCCTCCTCCTCCTCCTCTTCCTCCATCTCATCCCGCTGCTCGCGGGCCTGCTCCAGAATCCTCCTCGTCATCTTCGCGGGCAAGTAGGCATCGCCATCTTGCTCTCTCTGGTCTTCTTCCGTGTCCGCAGCGCTAGCCCTGGCCTTCTTCTGCCTCTTGCTGCCAGCCACGACGGCGGTCTTCTTCGACCGCCGCCCGGGGTTTCCACCCTCGGAGGTGGCCATCTGAATCGGGGAGGGACGCGGGAGGAGGGTGAGGAGGGGGTTGGTTTTCCATCTGAATCGGGGGTGGGATGCGTGGGGGGGGGGGGCGGTGGGATGCGTGGGGGGGGGGGCGGGGGTGGGGGGGGGTCCAGTTGGGGGGGGGGGGGGGGGGGTTGCTATCTGGATGCAGGGCGGGGCGGGGGGGGGAAGGGGGTACTCGATATTCATGCATGGCCGTAGTCGTATGGTCATAGACCCTCGCATCCCTGCAATGCCGGGACGAAGCACGCTGGGTTTTCACCAACCAGGCAGACATTGCTTGGGGGGGGGTGTACTCGATATTCATGCATGGCCGTAGTCGTATGACCATAGACCCTCATACTCATGCATGGCCGTAGTCGTATGACCATAGGCCCTCGCATTTCTACAATGCCGGGACGGAGCATGTCTGGTTTTCACCGACCAGGGGGGGGTGGTTTTCCGTCTGAACCCTTGGAAGATTCCTTTGTGTATGTAACTCCCTGGTACCTGGTATTAGTGGGTTGGCTTGGATGGAGCGAGGGTTTATTATTGGTGCCAGTATAGCATACAAGCCCTGATACTCTGATACACTGCTGATACACCTGTAGCTATTGCGACTCTCACAGTACCGATAAGTCCGTCCGTGTGCTCGACGGCGTGCTCTCCTTGTTTCAACATATTTTTTTGGGGGGGATAAACCACTTGCAACTGGTGGGGGGTATTTTTACGTACGTACTGTGCTGTACGTTCGTTTTACAGTATTACGGAGGACCATAGTAAATAGGACCACATTTTGATAGTAATAAAAGGGAAATATATAGGTTTTTGTGTGCACCATAGGTCCTATTTACTATGGTCCTCCGTAATAGTGCCAGGGTCAGCGCTCGTTTTCATGTCAATATTCACACTGCTGTGTCAGGTAGGTGTGTCTACGTACTACCGCAGACTACTCGTACAAACAAGAAAGAAACCCTTCCGAGTGCCGCCTGGGCTTTCTCGCTTGACCAAGACTGTCCTATCAAACGCGCCAGGTACAGCAGAGCCACCACGACTGTGGCTGCTTTTGCACGCACCCACAATCCACCGCAAAAGCAAAGCGCCTGCAAACGAGCTGAGCTCAACACCAAAGACAGGGCCATCAAGTGTCTAGACCAGTAGTCGGCACCTGCTGATAGCGAATCTTCCACAAATGCTCCCAGTACCTGGGAGTGAAGTTAGGTATTTTCGAGACAAAAATGCTTCAGATACATCGTGTACTCGCAGTATTCCGGGTTCATGTACTTGGGATACTGCGAGTACTCGAAGTATTTAGAGATTCTGTACTGCCGATACTGTCAATACTATACTCTCAAGTATTCGGGGGTCCGATACTGCGGGTACTCCTTGTACTCGCACTATTTGGGCCTTCAGTACTTGCTCATACTTCCAGTACTCGCAGCATTTTAACTCGGAGCATGAGGTATACTATGAGCATCTTTGCATCATTTATAAAGGAATCGGCCGTCATTACTCTCAGGTTCTGGGAGCATGTGACTGGCGTTTGCAACAATTCACATTTTACAGATACCCCCAGCACCTGGAAGTATAATTCAAGTATTTTCGAGAAAAAAGTACTTCAGGTACTTTGTGTACTCGCAGTATTCGAGGTTCTGTACTGCGGATACTACTTTTTACTTAACACAACTATTTCGGAGTTCGATACTGCGGGTGCCGCTTGTACTCGAGGCTAAGTACCGCCCATACTCCCACGGAGTATTTGGGCCTTTAGCACTGCTCATACTCCCGGTACTCGCAGTATTTAGGCCGCCAGTACTCTCAATACCCTCAGTACCCGGGAGTACGAAATGTACTCGATACTCCGAGTATGAAGTATACTGGGAGCATCTGTGGAATATGATCTTCGTAAGGGAGCTATTCGCGCACTCTGATTGGCCAAGGGGTACCTGGAATGTTATAAGCGGCTCAAACAACCTACAATATGTGCAGCAGGACGTACGTAGAGTCTTACAAAGCCCCAGCAGCATGCTGAGCGGGGCGAAGCAACCTCTAAATAGAGTATTTCCAAGCACACCATCCAAGGCGGCCCAATCAACCTATACACGTACGTACAGTACAGGACACCTATTTAATACCCTGGTAATAAGAAGCAGGAAATATGGTCCTTGCTGGATTTCTAATTCGAGAGATGGTGTGCTTTCTAGACTAATTTCAATACTACGACTCCCGGGTTTCTTATTTTTCTTTTAAAACATCAGCCTGGCTTTCCTATTACGTAGCCTGTGTCTTACTGGTATCAGGTGTCCTGTACTACTCTGTACCCTCTGGGGTATTGTAGATTATCCAACCCAGCATCCGATTGCGGGGGGCCATAGTAAACACTAGTAAATAGGACCAAATATTGATGGTAAAAACAGGTAAATATATAGGTTTTTGTTTGTACTGTAGGTCCTATTTAATATGGCTCGGACCGGGGGGTCGACTTTAGGCGCCTATTAAAGCACAAAACCTCCGTAAAATATTAACTATCAACGGGTGACGACGCCTCATCTAGGCTATGACACCAAGCATGTATGCGTATGTACGTACCTGTACCAGGCAAGAAGCACGGCACACGCGCGAGGTGAAGCAGTGCAAGGACTGCGGTGGCGCGGTAGTCACTTATGCACGAAATCACATTCCACCGCGCAGCAAATGACCGAAGCGCCTGCTAGCCTGCTACGAGTTGGCCAAGACAGGGCCACCAATTGCTAAACTGCGATATCCACTTACCCACGGGGGGATATCAGATATCAGGTACTGCAGTATGTACCAGGCAGCACCCTCGTGTACCTGCTATGATACGCGCACTATACTGCTGTACATAAGCCCACACGCAGCAGAGCAAAAGAAACAGCAGCAGCACTGCGCTGTGATCTGTACCAGTAGTCTGTCTACTCGTAGTCGTAGTCTCCAAGCACACAGCACCAGCGTGGCAAAGCGGCGGAACCGCAGCCAGACGTATAACCATCACCCCCTCAGCGTGTACTCCCTATGCTGAGAGCCCCCGACAGAGCAGAGGGCTGGCCAGATGCCTCAAGCAGCTCGAGAAAGTTGACCAGCAAGACAAGGAAGCACCACACGGGGCACGGGGCAGTACCGCAGAGCCTTTTCTCGTGGTCCAGGAAGGTTGTTGGTGTGTAAGAGAGCACGAGAGGTTTAAAATATACGACTCACCTGTGTGGCCAGAGGTTGATGTCTCATCCCAGGGCCAGCTTTCTCCTTCTTATGCTTCGGCATTGCACACGTGGGCCACCCTCCCTCTGCTTTCCTCAGCACTTCCCGTGTGCCTTTCTCTCGTTTCCACCGGGCCCCTCTATCTTGCAGAGCTAGGCCACGTCTGGGTAACACGACAACACAAGAGCTACAAAACGAGCGTCGATATTTTTAAGGGAGTTCAATGTAGTTAAATAGCGTGTTTTTATGGGGACAGAAGCACTTAGATGGCCCGCTCAGTTGCCCCAAGAACACACCCCGGGCAAACCAGCGCTAGAAGGCAGTGCACAGGGTGATGGAGGAGCCATGGAGCTTTACGGTGGATGCAAAGAGATCGCAGAAGCGGGCGCGCTTCAACATGTTGGCGTTGGAGCACGACGAGTACTACTTCCAGGTGCTTATGCGATGTCAGATTTCCTGTAAAGAGACACAGATCGTGTACGTGTGGGTACAGCAGTACAAGATAGGATGACAGCGGAGCGATGGCAGCGCTGTCGAGAGAGGGCGACGTGCAAGCGGCGGTCAGTGTCTTAAGCAAAGGCGTCTGCGTGCATGTGGGACGGGGCTGACGTCGGGGCTGGCCCTATCGCGAAGAATGGTTTGGTGGGTAGGAGGCAGTCGTGGCAGCGCCCGTCCTTTGTGTCTGCTGGTGTGCACGACAAGCGGAGGCAGCTCGCTTGCAAGTTCAGTAAAAGACGTGACGACGTGACCCATACTCTCCCACCCAGAAGCGTGCTATGCGCACCCACGACAGCAGCAGCAGCAACAACAACAGTAACAGCACGATAGTACGGCTGGTTCCTGTATTAGGACAACAACAACAATAACAACAGTAATAAATAGTACCAGGTACGATTTATGGGGGTATTATGCTACTAATAGAGTAGCTGTCGACTGCGAAAAATAGCCTCCCAGGACCAGGACAGACGTACGTATTGTAGTACTAGAGTGTTTGCGATAGAAGTAAAAAAAAAAAAAACTTTCCTTCCGCTCAAAAAAGTGAATTCCCTTCCCCTCATGGTTTCGGTGTGTTTGCGATAGAAGTAAACAAAATCCTGCAGGCGACACCTCCGAAAATAATAAGGGAAGTGGGGTGAGGCAATGCGGCAAACCAAACAAACAACAAAAACAAAAAGTAGCGTACGAGAGGAACGGCAGCCCAGCAACGGTGGCGGCGGCAGGGGTATGACCGCAGTGCCGCAGCTGCAATCCCACGACCGCAAGCAGCAGCACCGGTGGCTGCAGCTATGTGGCGGCAGCCCCAGCAGCAGCGGCAGCCCCAGCAGCAGCGGCAGCCCCAGCAGCAGCAGCAGCAGCAGCAGCAGCAGCAACAACAGCAGAGGAGCAGCAGAGCAGGAGAAGCAACAGCTTCCGTTTTTGCTTTTCTCGATTTTGCGTCCAACTCTTCTTGTCGTCGTGTGCTGCTCCTGCTGCTGCCCACGACCTACGCGCGACACCGCGCCGGCACGCTCCGCTCCAAGCCCGCCCGGGGCCCGACATATATAGACCGTGGCGGCGCGCCGCCGCTGCTGCTAGTAGTGCTGCTAGTGCTGCTACCGCAGTGTGGTGAAATTGAAATGATACACGGCGATCTGTCATCCTGTCGCGCTCTACAAGCAAGGCGGTAAGACTACGTCTCCATACGAGCACGACTCGTACGAGTAACTCGTACTCGTACGAGTAGTTCTTCTGAACAGCGCATCCTCCACGACACCAAGCCGGCGAGAGCGTACCGTAGCGGGCCGCCAGCAGTCCGCCGGCGCCCCGTCAGCAAAATCCAGCACCGCTTGTCCGTATCATACTGTAGCACACCTCTCGAGCCTCTGTGCTCCCACCGGTTGTTGTGTTGTGTAGAGCAAGCAGCAAGGTTGGGGCCTATGGGAGACATGTCCCATAATTTGTGCCGTTCTGCGTCGGTAGAATGCTCGGTGTGTGTAGGCCAATGAAACTGAGAGCCAAAAGTTACCGTAACTTTTGATCAAAAACGTACTTCTCTAAAGTACTTTTTTGCCGTTTTTTTTTAAATTTACCGCAAATCCTTCCTTCGGGAGAATTTTTAGAGAAGTAAAAGTAAGAAAAAAAAAACGCAAACACTCCACTGCTACTGCTGTATCGTACTTCTGCTTCTGTGCTCGTACCAGGTATCAAATACTTGTACGTACCTGGTAAGCAGTACTGCACCACAGGTGCGGAAATTTAAGGACCGATTAGTCTCAATATTAAACTCTAAACGTCCCTTACATTTACGCCCAGAGTACCTGGTATCATGGGTTTCCATCGCCTCCGTCTCCGTCCGCAAGCTGCGGCCGACTGGCAATTAATTGCCAAATGACGCGCGGCAATTTCGCCTCAGGGGCATTATTTAGTTCTCGACCCATTCAGAACTAAAAAAAAACATCCTACACTAATTCCAAGTAGTTTGTCCCCAAATATGTGGGACCAGTTATGAAGGGTCAGAACTGCAAAACTTATCCCATACTACTTCCAAGTAATTTCCCGCCAAAAACTTGGGGCCAGTTCTAGGGGGTGAAGGGCGGGGAGTCTTTAGGGCCCGTCTAAACGACGAACCAAAAAAATCGTAGTTGAAT
Organism: Saccharina japonica; assembly: GCA_008828725.1. NCBI lineage: Eukaryota > Phaeophyceae > Laminariales > Laminariaceae > Saccharina > Saccharina japonica. The sequence continues at coordinate 390,507 of MEHQ01000605.1, forward strand.
AAAAATGAATCAAATTGAATAGAATTTCGTGGGAAAATGGTGTACATATTGTGTTGGATAATGAAATGAATAACGCACAAGGGTCAACGAGCACCCGTGGAGAACCAACGAGGCGAGCTACGGCCCGCGTCCTCCCCGGGGCGCCGCGGCCAGCGGAAGATGATATCTGCCGGTACCGGCTAAGAGGCTGTCGCTCTTGGGATGTCTTGGGTGGCTGGGGCAGCCCCGAAGCGGCACGCGGACAGCCGCGACGAGGATACGGCGATCGAGCTTCTGAGCGAAGTCGTGACCTGGTCGGTACTCGTGTGGTCTGGGAGGCAAAAAGAGGGATGCAAAACTGTGTTTGTGACGGCCTTCTGGTTTTTTTAGGCGCCGCGGGTGGTCTACTCTGTGCTATGGGCCGTCGGACCTCGCCTTGAGGCTGCTCCAGTGGCCCTGCCGCTCGGGAAAGGTGGATCTCGCCCCTGATGAAGCAGTCGACGACACGGCTCAAGTTTGAGTACGTAGCTTGCTTCGATTCCATGGAACATGCCACGTCGAGTTGGATGAACCCCCCAGATTGAACAGCACGAAAAGCAGAAGTCCCAAAATTCGTCTTGTGGAATTCCGTGTTACTCAATTTCACTCGAAAATACCTGCTTGGTGATTTATCTTTTGACCAATCAGATGCCAATCAAACCAAACGAAAAAGGATTTTCGAAATTCAGCGAAAAATAATCTTCTTCATTATTACGGGCCCTTATTTGCAAGGCTTTTCATGGCTGATACGTAGTATTCGGGACGGGACTGTTTTGACATGTTTATCGGAAAAAACAATATAGTTGGGTGGCCAAGACGGGTCGGGACGGTCGATTTGAAAATTAACGACAGGTTGGGTCGGTACAGTTGATTGACTTCATTTTTTTATGACTGTACGGGACGGTTAATAGATATCATCACGACGGGATAATATACGAGGTTGGTACATACAAAATCGTCTGCCCCTTGTCTGTATCCCCCCCCCCCCTTTAACAGTTACAAGAACGGGTGGAATGAGGAGCGTGACAGACGCCTTCAAGTGGTCAAACTCCTAACTGCATTAAGCTACTGCGTTGGCGGTTCTTCTCTTTTTGCTGTGTTCCTACAATAATCGTGATTGATTGGATCGTTTTTTTTTTAAGCGCTTTGTGTCAGCACAGAAACCTTTTTTTTAGTGACCGGCAAGTAGTTGATGGGTGTGCGTGGTGGGTGAGAGAGTTACTGGGTGGGTCGGTTGGTCCCTGGGCTGGTAGTCCCACCATCGCCAACACCACCCACCAACATTTCTTGTTAAGCGATGCGTGTCAGCGCAACAACCTTGTACAGTGGGTATTAAGTGGATCGCTGGGCTGTGTGTGTTGGAGCATATTATATGGAAACGACGAAAACTGGCAGGGCATCATGTATGTGTACTACTACTGCTGTGTACTGGGCAGGTCAAATACGTACGTAGGTGCAGGTATAAAAAGAAAAAGAAAAAGACCCGAAATACGTACGTAGGTATACGTGAAAAACGAGGAATAATATTACATTGAAAATGCAAAGAAAAATACTTGAAAAAGTTCAAGGGTACGCGCGGTAAAGGTCGGGACGGGAAAATGTGGTAGAGACGGGAACGGTACGGTACGGGAATGGGAAACCGTCAGATTTTTCGTTCCCGACCGCGATTTCCCGACCGGTACCATCGTCAGTTTCTGTTCCCGAGCTCTACCGTCCCGCGGTAATGGCCGTGTTCCCGTTCCCGACTGTTTCCCATCCCACTGTCTGCCCATTCCCGACTATTCCCGTCCCGCTGTCCGCCAAGTCCCGACTATTCCCATCCCACTGTCATATAAGTGATTCCCGTCTCATCCCGACCATGGGGCACAGCTTCTCCCATCCCGCATCTCACTATTGGGGCAGATATTCCCATTCCATTTACCGCCGATTTTTTCGTTTTCCCATCGCATGACCATGGATGGATGCAAGTGCATATACTGCATTTTTACTCGTATATTTCCGAACTATAATAACATGAAAACAAATCGTCTACGAGTACGCGCGAATATATAATATTTCCTTTTTTTCCCCCTCTCGTTTTTTTTTTAATTTTGAAAACCAACTTAAAATTTGTATCAACCATTCAATTGGACCAACTCACACTTCGCTATTTGAAATAATGGTATGGATGTGCTTCGGCGCTTCAAGCAGCGCCAAAGCAATCAGCCCCGGTTCCTGCTCCTATTGGTAGTGTTCTCGCGAATGTTATACTCGTCTACCGTTGCATATCAATACGTCGAAGTCACAAGTCGGTAATAATATAACTAGACACGTAGAAGCTACGAGAAGTACCATTAAAAGTACTCGTACTCGAAGAAGACTTTTGATTATATTTCGCTCTTTTCAGCCGTTGTCTCCAGCCTGTGTTCCCGACCGTGTTCCCAACCATTCCCGACTGCGTTTCCCGACTGCGTTTCCCGACCGTATTCCCGACCCGGTTCCCGACCTATTCCCGACCTATTCCCGACCCATTCCCGACCTATTCCCGACCTATTCCCGTCCCGTTCACCGATCATTTCCCGTACCGCCGAAAAATGGTTCCCGTACCGTACCGTACCGCCAAAAATCGGTTCCCGTCCCGTCCCGTACCGCCAAAGAATCGTGTCTTCCAGTCCAATCCCGTCAACCAAATGGTTTCCCACCTTCCCGTCCCATTCCCGTCCCGCCGTAAACAGACGGGAACATTTTCCCATACCGCCCCTCGGGAAGACCCAAAAAAAAATCCGCCTGCGGCGGGCAAAACGGTCCCATCCCGTATCCTTGCAAAAAGTTCGAGTATAAAAAAAGAAAAAGGAAAAAAAAAAGGGGTCGTGTTATTTTGTGCCTGGTTAGTATACTATACAGCAAGCTGTGCACTGCTACCTCTTACACAGAAACAGCCGTACTACCAGGTATATCGAAGCACGGCGGTGGTACGTACCTACCTGGAAAACTTGTACTGCTGTAGTACGAACAAGCACACCACCACCATCACCACCAACGCCAAGCCACCACCGACGCCCACCACCCACTACGAGCAACAACAGCTTCTAGTGCTGCTGCGGCTAGTGGGGCGGGGGTGTCGGTGGTGGTCGTAGTGTTGGTGGTGGTGGTGGTGGTGGTGGTGTTCTTTAGTATATTATACACAGAAACAGCCGTACTACCAGGTATATCGAAGCACGGCGGTGGTACGTACCTACCTGGAAAACTTGTACTGCTGTAGTACGAGCAAGCACACCACCACCATCACCACCAACGCCAAGCCACCACCGACGCCCACCACCCACTACGAGCAACAACAGCTTCTAGTGCTGCCGCGGCTAGTGGGGCGGGGGTGTCGGTGGTGGTTGAAGTGGTGGTGGTGGTGGTGGTGGTGGTGGTGGTGGTGTTCGGTGGTTTGTGATCGTGTTCGAGAGCATCAACCCCGTGAGCGGAGGGTCGTTCTCGAGAGAGGACAGCGCAAGGCAAAAGCCACACCACCATGACCGCCGTCACCACCTGCTGCAACCACCAACGCCACCTTCTAGTGCTGCTGCGGCTGGTGGGCGGGGGTGGTGGGGCGGGGGTGGCGGTGGTGGTCGAGGTGGTGGTGGTGGTGGTGGTGGTGGTGGTGCCGTGGTGGTGGTGCTGTGGTTGCTTGTTCAGCTAGCTGTAAATCTGTGCGTGTGGTCGTGTCGTCTGCAGAGTGCGGAGTGTTGACTCCCGCATTATTTCAGAACTCGTTCTGTTTTATTGTCTTTCTGTTGGCGCTATTATGACAGTCACTACCGCCTAGCTCTCCGATCTCGGCACGGCTTTCGACACGAGCAGCACAGGACGGTCGGCACAAATAGCGGGCGTCATCAGTCCCGAGCGTGTCTGAATCGGTTGAGTGTACGCGTCGCGCGCCAAAAAAAGCAAAGCGAACGAGGGACGGACGTGCGAGGGAGCAGGACAAACCTCAATATTAAGGATTCGTTAAATAAAGGCACGCTGTGGCAGCTTCTAGAACTGTTTTTCGTCCGTTTGTGTCCGTCGCGAGCAGGGGTACACCCCCACGGGCAGACACCCAACCCATTATGAAGAGCATCAATATCTCCTCATTATAAAGGATAAAACGTTGTTATTGTTCCTACTAATTGCCACTAAAATACCTTTAGGTACAAATAAATAATGCACACTAAAAAAACCCAAATCACTCATTAATTAAAAATTCATCCGGTGCTTTTAAGTTTACTCCATAACCTGTCCTCACACACCTCTTCTTATATACCATACATGGCTACAAATAGTAGAACCACTCTATCACGTAAACTCGTCGGAACACTATAGTATACCTGGTACGTTTATTTCAAACTGTTTAATTTTAATTTTAATTTAATTTTAATTATTTCTTCCCCCACAAATAGACACACACTTCCTGAATTCTACAGCCTCAGATTGTGTCCCCCTCATACGGGATGTACATCCTACATGAGGACATATAAAATCCGTAAGTACGCGCGATCGAAGTATTACACTCAGCTAGCAAAGATGAGCTTCGACGAAATCCTCGAGCTCCCAGCTGTTGTTTTTTATGGTAAATGGTCATTTGGGGGTATACCCCCTGTTTTACGGCCATTTGGGGGTAGGGTCAAAATGCGCCCGCGGAACGTGCTCCCGCGGGCCCAAACAGGCCTCAAACGCCATTCCGAAGGCCTGGCGAGATGCCCGAAGCCCATGCCAAGCACGCACACAACTTTTTTTTTTTCAGGCACGTCCTTGGGCCTAACGGGACGGTGGCGCACGAGGGAGCAAGCGAAGTCCCCCCCTTTGACCACATCTTGGGGCGGGATAACCCCACGCACCTACTACATTTATCTATTCCCCCCGATTAACCACTTTTTTCACCCCGATTGACCGAAACCATGCCCCCTTTTGACCATCTGCGACAGCCTCAAAACCGACTACAGCAGTGCGTGTCCACGTCACCGCCCAACAGCCCGAATAGACCACGGGGCGGAACACCCAGAACTTGCAGTAGTCGTGATCGCTTGCCTACCAAAATCTCGGCGGAACTATATGAAAATCATTTTTTTATAGACGATATGAAGATATCGGTTCGTCTGAGAAAATATCGGCTCTTCTGAAAAAACATTACGGTGATGGGATAATGCGAATACATACGCGCAGTAGTTTCTCCGCGTATGAGTCGTGGGTCATGGGTTGCTGGGTGCTTGGTGCTTCGTTGCCGGGTTATCCTACTCAAACACACCAGCCTGCCGTCCAACACACAGCACAGACACCGAGTGGCTTTGACCGTAGAGTCAGGTGGACCAACTTTTTCCTGCCATGTCGAGCCAATTTGGTCTGGGCACCGCTTCTGGCGCTTTGCCACCACCACAGCACCCAGCATCAAAGCACCAAGCACCCAGCAACCCACGACCCACGACTCATACGCGGAGAAACTACTGCGCGTATGTATTCTCATTATCCCATCACCGTAATGTTTTCTCAGAAGAGCCGATATCTTCATATCGTCTATAAAAAAATGATTTTTATATAGTTCCGCCGAGATTTTGGTAGGCAAGCGATCACGACTACTCGCAAGTTCTGGGTGTTCCGCCCCGTGGTCTATTCGGGCTGTTGGGCGGTGACGTGGACACGCACTGCTGTAGTCGGTTTTGAGGCTGTCGCAGATGGTCAAAAGGGGGTATATGGTTTCGGTCAATCGGAGTGAAAAAAGTGGTCAATCGGGGGGAGTACATAAATTTAGTAGGTACGTGGGGTTATCCCCCCCCAAGATGTGGTCAAAGGGGGGACTTCGCTTGCTCCCTCGTGCGCCTCCGTTCCGTTAGGTCCAAGGACATGCCTGAAAAAAAAAAAAGGTGTGTGCGTGCTTGGCATGGGCTTCGGGCATCTCGCCAGGCCTTCGGAATGGCGTTTGAGGCCTGTTTGGGCCCGCGGGAGCACGTTCCGCGGGCGCATTTTGACCCTACCCCCAAATGGCCGTAAAAACAGGGGGTATACCCCCAAATTACCATTTCCCTTTTTTTTTTTTTTTTTTTAATACAAAATCTTCTGCAAATCATTGCAGATCGCCGCCCATCAGTTCGTTTTCCGAGATCTTAGTTTCATACCAAATTTACAGATTTCGGTAGCGCCAGGCGGAATTACTTCATTTTTTTAATTGAACTACCGACGGATGTGCTATTTAATAGTTTGAGATTTCATTTTGCGCTACACCCTAATTTGATCACAACACACGTATTATACGTACTCGTATGTTGGGAACTTGTTGGAAATGGCACAACGGGCAACCACTCAAATCCTTTGATGGAGAAGTGGATTTTTTTTATCTGGGCACCACTGGGATCTTTTCAGGGCAATTAAATCCCAATCTCCATCGCTGTCTGTGTCTGAGGGAACCCCATTTCGAGAAGAGTTACGTAGAGCACGACTGATTCGCTCTCCACCCGGGTCTAAAACATCGATAAACTAACTGTGATAATCAAACAAATCGAACAGGGTAATAATAACTATGCCTGTGAAATATATTTTATTTTTTTCCTGAAAATTGAATACTCGACTTTTACGGAAAAGCGGGCCGGAAAGAGTTCCTCTCGACATGCAGCCTGGTTTGGTTTCTTGCGTCATTTGGATTCTGTCTTTTTCAGGACTCCGACTCCTTTTGCTTTGATTTGATGTTTTTTTTCTGTTCTTAATTTCTTGGTTGGGTTCCTCGTTGTGTGTTCTCGTACCCGGTACGTTGGCATCTCATTCCTCACCTTGCTCCAATTGCGATTGTATCGGGTGTACTGATGTCGTTGGGTATGCAGAGGGGACGGTTTCGTGTGAAGACGACAATAACAATGGAAAGGATAAGCTACATATATATCATGCTATAAAATAGACTTACTTATAATAATCTCGCTCTCACTTCGACACCGCCTCCTGTCATTACTTGCTCTTAGCGTTGCTTTCTCATCTCTTTGTTCCCTATATACTTTAGTTGGCGAGAGGCGTCTTCTTCTTTCATTTTTGGGTTCGTGCGTGTGCCTAGAGAGCACGGCAGCGCGGGCGAGCCCGGCGCCATCGCGGGTATGGGAGAGCGCTGGCCAGTAGAGGGGGGGACGGAAGGAGCGCAGTCGCCTTTTTCGTGGCTAGGCGTGACCTGTCCATCGAGACACGAGGGAAGCATGAAGGTGCTTCGTCTGCGTTGCTGCTGCAGCACGTCCGAAAATATAAGGGTCGTTTATCACAGTAAAATAACATGCAAGCGGTGCTTGTTTATCGGAACAAATATGGTTTAAAGAGAAAGCCCGGCGGTTTAAACACCATCATGATGGAGCGGGCGAACGAGGGCCACGGTGAGCACCGGTCTTCACGCGAGGCTGGCCACGGGGCTCACGGGGGCAGAGAGGCAGTAGAGCTCGACCCGGACCGCATCGATGGCGAGGTGATCGCGGAGGGGCGGGGAGCGTCAAGGCTGACAACACGCCAACGACGTCTCAACTTTCTTTTTGCTTCATGCGGCGCAATCGGCCTGATTTTTTTTTTTCAACATTAAATTTTCATGATTTTTTATAAATTTTTAAAAATACGTCAGCTGTGAGTACGACCCATTGATTTTCATTTTTTTCCGACCGTTTTTTGTTTTTTGCTCCTGCCGTTTTGTTCGAGTACGAGTACGAGTACTCCTATGTACGTATGTACGTACGTACGTAAACATGTGTACGTATTTTTCAGTTTTGTTGATTTTCTGTTTTTCGTACTTCACAACTCGACGACCGTGCTGTGCTGTGCTTTCTCTTTCATACATACAAAGTAGGAAGTACTGCCACCACCACCGTTGTTGTTGTCCTACACACATACTCACGAAGGTACAAATAAATCACACACACCACAGCAGGCAGCGCAGCGCCGTGCTGTGGGCCGTGTTGCTGTGCTTTCTCTTTCGAACATACAGCTTTGTTGTCCTGAAGCATGGAGCTAATGTGCATCCCGAGCATGTTTTGCATGCATGTCAAGTCCGCCGTTTCTTCGCTGTACACCATGAACCTCTTGGCATTTTGAAGTCGGTGCTTGCTTGCACTACATCATGGGCCTCTTTTGCCCCTTTCCTTGCGCGAGCGTAGCGGACGGCGTCAGCCGCCCGCGGAGCGGAGCCCTTGTATGAGATACCAATGTCGGCCCCCCCGATGGTCTAGTGGTAACCTCGAACGCTTCTAAGAGTTGATGTCGGGAGTTCGAATCTCACGTGGGTCGGAGTTTTGAGTTTATTTGCAAAAAAAAAAAAAAAAACGGGATCAACTGCTGAGCTGCTGAGAGCGCCCAGTAGCGTGGGTAGGCACAATTCGATGCGAGTCGACGAGGGAAGAAAAAGCTGAAGTCTTTTCGCGATGAAAATGCAAGGCAAGAACCGTAGTGGGGGAGAAGGGAGAGGAGCCTACTTTGTGACCCCGGATCTGAGTTACGACTAGGGAGGAGAGAGAAAGGAAGGGCAAAGATAATAAATGGGATGGAAAAAAAAACAAAAAAACAAGTGTCTCCAAATTTACGTAGCTCGTTGGAGTAAGAGCTACGCGTATACCTGGTATATTACAATCTGTTACGTAGCGAGGAGGTTTAGGGGGTTAGGCTGTTCGCGCATTATAGTTTTTCGGGACTACGAATCACTTCCTCGTGAGGTCGTAGACCCCAACCCTAACTCTGACCCTATAACCCTAGCCCCAACCCTGGCCCTGAGCCGGACCCAAACGGACCAGGAATGGGCGAGAAACGTGGCTGCGCCGCTTTCGTATCTAGCAAGAAAATTACGAGAACATTCTGAATGCGGACCACGATTCCGAAGTGCGGACTGCGCCTGCGCAGTTTTCAAGACAAAAAATATCCCCCCTATAAACCCGCGCTATAACTACTTGGAGTAAGTTATCGTCCGCCCGACACAGAACCGTCTCTATTTTCGGGGGACCATAGTATATAGGACCAAATGTTGTTCGTAAATATAGGTAAGTATATGGGTTTTTGTGTGTGCCGTAGTGTGTCCTATTTACTACGGCCCCCCGTTCCTGAAGGTGTAGCAGCCGCGCTAGCGGAAACTTATGCGCAGGGCGGTTCGACTGGAGTCGGCCCAGCTAGGAGAAGGCAGGCGTTCGTGCCCCGGGTTGTGAATCTGTCCAATAGCTGTAAATCTGCCCGCGCAGGCAAACTTCTCAGACCTGCCCGCATAAAATGATATGATGTTTCTAATGAGATAGCGTTTTGTCACGAAGCTGTTAGGCATTCGTTCCCGACGGTGAGCTTATTTTTGGCTTCGGCTAACGGCGGCCACCACCCCGACCCGGAACTCTAACCCTAACCCTAACCCTAACGAGAGGCATGCCTGGTTGGTGTGCCACCTGGTCGTTGTGCTTGGGAAGACTCTATTTTCAGTGCGGGCACATATGAGGAAGTTCGCCTGCGCGGGCAGATTTACGCGAGCCCGAATCTGTCAGCCACTCTTCGCGTGACAATGCCCAAAGCGACAAGATGGTCAGTCATCGCCCTCAGCGGCTGCTAAGTTTTTTTAGTCGCTTGGCTATATACGTCGGTATGTCGTCTCTGTCGACTCAACGAAGGGAGCCCAGATTTTGTTCTCCTCATATCATACGGGATGAATGTATCCTGCACGAGGCCAAATAAAACCCGTAGTATACTCGATCGAAGTTTCACACACTGGTAGCAAATAGGAGTTTCGACTAATTCCTCGATCTCACAGCTGTTTTTTTTTTTTTTTATAAATCTATGTCCCGTATTGACGGGGGGGGGGGGGGGGTGAAGCTGTGGAATTCAGGGTGTGTTACTGCACCGCATAACCGCCCCGCAATTCATTCACGATGTCAAGATGTCTCGAAGATTGTTTCGAAAAAATATATATATATGGAATAAAAAAACACGAGCTGAGACCGAGCTTATGGTCGAAAGTCACCTGAGCAGGCTGTGTTTGATATGTAAATATTTCCCCTGTGGTATGTACCTGTACGTACTTTCCAGGTATCTGGCACTTATCGTAGTGAAGACGTCAAGAGTGCTATATTACGTGTGACATTTCATATTTATCTCATAATCTTCATCCGGTGTTTGCATGCGGCAGGACTACAGCGCTTACTTCTACCCCGCCCTGAGCGCCGGCAGCAGCAGTAGCACCACCACCAGCACCACCACCACCACAATCAACAGCAACATCTATCTCAACAGCGGAGGCGGAGGAAGCGGCAGCAGCCTCAAGAATAGACCACGGCAGCAGGGGCGGCTGAAGCTCTGCAGCCGGGGACTGCTCTTCGAGCCCGCAGACCGCCTGCTGCCCCTGGTCAAGTATCCCTTCAGGCATATGGAAACCCAGATGGAGCCCGTGGGGGCGGGGGCTGCGGGAGAGGCGGAGATGTGGCGGGGGGCGGTGGGGGGGGGGGGGGGGGGGGGGGAAGGGTTTCGATTTCGGTGCACAGTTGTGGTGGAAAGCCGGCGGAATGATGAGGTGGGTACGGCGATGGGTTTCTGGACCTCAATACTGCTGTAGCTATTTTTTTACATAGGGTCTTGTCTTATTGTCCTGTCTCGTTGTCTCGCCTCACTGTCTTGTCTCGTTGTTTCGTCTCATGATCTTGTCTCGGCGTCTCGTCTCGTGATGTTGTCTGATTATGTTGTCTCGTTTATTTTGTCTTGTTTAATGGCATCGCCCGATCGCCTCGTCTAGTGATGTTGGCTAGTGGTCTATTTTTTCGCATTGGTATTTATCTCGTGATTGTCCCATGATTGTTTCCGTTATCCTGTCTCTTTATCTTGGCGCATGATCTTGGCTATGATCTCGGCCAATGAGCTTGTCTCATGATCTTGAAATGATCTCGTCCGATGGCCTTGTCTCGTGATAGTGGCTAATAGTCTCGTACGTTGACCTTGTCTCGTGATCTTGTCTGTCTATCTCATGATCTCATCTCAGCACCTTGTCCCGTGAGCTCACCTCATGGTCATGTCTCATGATGTTGTATGTATCCTCTTATTATTTTTGTCGGGTTGTGTTACCTGATAATGCCGCCTACACGTTTTTTCGTCCGAGGGTATAATCTCATGGTGAAATATTTTCTTGTGATCGTGTAAGATTTTGTTGCCTGGTAATGCTGTCCAACAATACTGGCCTTGTCTCATGATGAGATGCCGTTTCATTATATTGTCTGGGTTTATTACCTGATAATGCTGCTCACTGTCCCAGTATGTCCCATGATCTAGTCCATCTCTCGTAATTTTGTATCATGATCTTCTCTGCCTCTAATGATATTGTCTCATGATATTGCCTCATGATATTGTCTCGTGATATTGTATCATGATCTTGTCTCGTGGTCTTGCCTCATGATGTTGTCTATATATCGTGATGTCTCACGGTATAGTCTATATATCGCGATCTTGTATGATGATCTTGTCTCATGATCTTGTCCCACAATGCCTGTCCGACGATATATACATTCGTCTGGCCGAAAACCGTGCACGGATCTTATCAGGTCGGCCCTTATGTCACCAAGAGGGCGCGAGACAGTGGGACGAAGGTCGAGTGGAGTGACTGGACCTTCTCGTTCTCTCTTCTTCACACGCCTCTCGAGGAGTTCCTAGGGGCGGCTAGGCGTTTGAGAGAGGTGGCTCTCAGGGTCAAAGAGAGGGGACACGGGTGAGACAAGGGCGCCGGTAGGCGTAGATATTTAAACCAAGCCAAGCCTAACCTGACCAAATCAAACCAAACCAACCCACAAAACAAAACACAACACAACAAAACAAAATAAAACAAAACAAAACAAAACCAAACAAAACAAAACAAAAACAAAACAAAACAAAAAACACACCAATGTTAATTGCGCTGATATATGTATATGTGTCCCGGATGATGATGCTAATGATGAATGTTGGAAAATGCTGATGATAACGCTGATGACTCAAAACGATCGCTGGTGGCCAAGACCCCCCCCCTTGCACAATGTGGCCGTAATCAAATCCTTGTGAAGGCATTGAACAATGCACATATAGTAGCAAACCCCACGAGGTGTCGACACCCTCTCAATCTGGCACGCCTATTGATGTTGTGCTTATCTGTTCAATACCTCCACAAGGACTTTTGTACGCCCACATTGCGCAAGCGGGGGATCTCGGCCGCCCGCGATGCTGATATATCGCTACTGGGTCATGATGACGCTGGTCACGCTGATGCTCGTGATGACACTAATGATGATGATGACACTATTAATGATGATGATGACACTAACAACGATTAATGTGATGATGACGCTGATGACAGGTACGAGGGCCCGCTCCTGAGACCTCTCCTGGAGGAGAGACTTCGAGATTCCACTCAGAAGTTCGACACCATGCACCTCGTCGACTTCAGGTTAGACGGGCGCGATCTGTCGGACAGAACGCGGGTGGCGTAGGGGTAGGGGTACGGGGTACCATAGGGCTCCAATGAAGTAAATTGATTTCTGGTGTGGCCACTTCCAGAGACAGCAATGGGTATACTTTGTATTTGCCGCGTGGGTGCCTTACCATATACACACTACGTGATACGATCACCCCCTTGTGCGGAGTTAACTTCTCCACCGAGAGGAGGAGAGGGTGGGGGGGTACTCATTAGCCGCATGTCGTGCATGGCCGTAGTCGTGTGACCATAGACCCTCGGTCGGGGGACGGGGGGCAAGTTGTTGAGCTGCTTGCTTGCTTGTTGGACTTGCTTGTTTGCTTGCTTGCTGGCGACTTGCTTGCTGGCGTGTTTGCTTGTTCGCTAACGCTTGCTCACTGACACCATAGCTAACCGTTACGCTACGCTTTGGCTTTGTTGATTGCGTCGTAACGTGTACGTACCCCGTTCCCTTTTACTTCGTCGTTTTGTTTTTCTTTTCTTTTCGCTTTCTCGTCGTGTGCTTACCCGGGATGGTACCCCGACAGGGAGACGCTGCTGCTGCCCTGCCCGGTCCGTGTGGACCGAATAACGCCGCTGCTTAGAAACCCGGGGTGCATAATGGTCACCGATGCCAGGTAAAATATGCATGGTGCCGCACCGCCGTACAGACATTGTACCTGGTCACACACAGTAGTAACCTTTTTCAGCGTCTTCTTCTGACAGTAGTGAATCGGGTATCAGGTACCGGTATGAAATGCCCCTTTGCATTGGGGGTGACGATTTAAGAGAAGGATGTGTGTGTCAGGCCTGTTTGGCCTCTCGTTTAAACCCAAACTTGTCTTAACCCGTTTAGGTTCTGCAGTCAGTCCCGTTGTGGGAACACTTGGAATTAGAGTCAGATATAGGTTTATGTACAGTGCGATAAGGTTTATGTACAGTGCGATACTAAAAAGGGTCATTTGTGCATAGCTTTAAGTGTGGCCGTGCCAAGCCGTTTGACCTCTCTTTAAGAACCAATGTTTCTCTTAAACCGATACCAGGTTGTGTCTTAAACCGTAGCCCCCACTGTAACCCGTTTTGGGAACCCAGAGATAGCGACCAAAACAAGCGAGAGATTATAGAAATTTGCGATACCATACTGCTCTATTTATAGCAAGGATGTCGACCGATTATTTAAAGGGTTTTGCCTACTGTAGGATATAGTGTTGGCGGTTCGTACTCGTGTATGTTTTTTTACACCTGCATCTCATACGTTTTGTAATTCGGTCGGACGAGCTGCTAAATTCTAGCCATGGCCGCTTCGCCATTGGGTCGGAGATCCCCCTTCTAATTCCTAGTAACATCGCGTTTGTTGGTTTACAGAGAATGCCATTCATGCTTTTTAGTTTTAAAAAAGGGCGATCCCCTCGCCTAGAGCAGGAAGTGCCTAGAGCAATGATCGTGTAGCAAGGACGAGCGCTCGTCAGGGATGCTCCTCCCCAGAAGGGAGCCGCGCCCCCCCCTGCAACCCCAAGCATCGCATCTGCTGGGCGCACTCTGCTGGACCGACCCTCCTTCCGGTGCCTGGCGCGGCGGCCAGTGCCGCGTCGCCCTCGGTCGTTGCGTTCCCTCCGCTTCAGGTGGTTACCCCTCCTCCGCCACCCGACCGTTGCCCCTCCTCAGCCCCCAGTGCCCACTGCTCCGCCCCCAGCTGCTGCCGCACCTTCCATGTACCGCTCGCTGTCGCACATGGAAGGTGGGATATTGGCTGGAAACATAGCGTGGCCATTTCGGGCTGAGGTGGAGCAATGGCCGGGGGCGAAGGTGGGGCAACGGCCGGGAGCGGCACTGCCGCCGCGCCCGGTGCCGGAGGGAGGGAGGGAGGGGGCCGGCCCAGCAGGCTCTACCCCCCAGATGCGATGCTCAGGGTTGTTAGGGAGGGGGGCGGCGGCGGCGGCGGCTCCCACCTGGGGAGAAGCGTCCCGTCTTCGAAACCCGCCACGGCCCTGCATGACCGCGTGTTTTGCTGTGGATTACCCTTCTTCATTTCGTCGGAGTAGAAAGGGCGTACTGCGCGAGCACCATTTCATACCTTCCCTTGCCTGACGTTGCGTTACCCTACCCTACCCTACCCTACCCTACCCTACCCCACCCCACCTTACCTCACCTTACCATACCCTGCCTTACCTTACCTTACCTGGCATTGCCTTACCTTACCTTCGCTGGCCCTGCCTTGCCTTGCCTTACCTCACCTTACTTTGCCTTACTTTGCCTTACTTTGCCTTACCTTACCTCTGTGCGGTACCTTGCATCTTGGCTTGAGGCAGGGTGTACTTCCAGCCGGCAGACCTGAACAACGTCGGGGAGCCAGTGGCGTCGTTTCCGAATGCGGGGGTCCTCCGAGCTTTCAAGCGAAGGCAAGAAAGCATGCCATCATATCATAGGAGCCCTTTTTTTTCACGCGTCAAGCTCTCTTTTGGCCGCAATATACCAGGGCTGTTCACGAGTAACGACCCGACCCGCGGGCCGGATCAGGAGGTCTTCAACATCTCACGGGTCGGGTCGGGTCGGGTCGGGTCGGATCTGGTCAGGACGTGTTCAAAATATCACGCGTCAGGTCGGGGTCGGATTTGGTGATCCGACCTGACCCGACCCGCGAGGTTCCGCCCGACCCGTGAGGAGCCCTGGAATATGCTAGTTTTAGTTCAGGGGCAAATACGCTATAGTAGCATAGTACGTATATATACACACCCGCTCTGAGTTTCACAGCTGTGAGATTGCATTCCCCTCAATAGGGTGTATGTATACCCTTCAATAAGTCATAGAAAACCCGTACCAGGTACGTGGTACGCGCGATCGAAAGTTTTGACACGCACCTTATAAATATGAGTTTTGATGAAATGCTCGATCCCACAACCGTGATATGTTTTTTTTTTAATGTATATACAAGACCGTTTTGTTTTTACGCGTCGAAGTCTCTTTTGGCCTTGATGTACTGGTTACAGTGTAGGGGGAACGATCAGTCAAGAGGTCAAACCGCGTGTCCTGGCAGTTTCGAAGCCAGCCGGGGTCATTACGGACTACACACAATTGGCTGGCTGGACTGGACGGTCTCGTTGCGTTTGGTGGGCTGACTTCGATTGGGCGGTCCCTTCGGTTCGCGGCTGTCTGCCTTGATTGAACTGGACCGTTCCTTTGCGTGTGATTGGCTTACTTGATTGCACTGTCCCTTCAATTCCCATCTTATCGGCTGACGGGACTGGACTGGATTGTCCGTTCACTTCGCATACGAGTGGCTGACTGGACTGAGCTGGATTGTCCCTTCGCGTCTAATTGGTCTGCTGAACTCTCCTATTGACCAATCGCTGCGCGCCTGCAGGCACATGCTTCGGCAGACCGGGCTAGAGATGTTCATGCAGGGGGACGGGGGTTCCGCGTTCTTCAACTTTGAGTCTCCCAAGGAGCGAGACGAGGTGGGCGCCAGAGAGGAAGCGTGTGTAGAGCCGAACAGACGGACAAACAGCGCGTACCGCTCGTTACAACTGCGCGCTAGATACACGCGCGACACGAAGTGGGGTGCTTTTATATGTCCCTCATCTAGTGCCGGTGAAGCGGAGCAAAACGCGTGTTCCGCTCGCTACGCTGCCCGCGAGGCAAAGAAAGCGGTTGTGCTGATCTTCCTATACCGTCTTGTTTTTTTTTTTGTATGTTTCGTTTAGTTGCTTTGTTGTCGTGTTTTTTTTGGCTCTGGTGTGTGGTTGTTTTGTGTTTCCCCCCCTTCCCTTTCCTTCCCGCTCTACCCTACCCCACCCCGACGCCCAGCCCCCACCCCTCACTCCCCCCCCCCCACCCGCCCCCCACCCCCCCTACTGTGGTATGTTCTCAAACACTGTTGAACGCACACGTCCCGTTGCTCTCATGGCAACTGCCACCCAGCTGTTCGACGTCCTGATGAGCCAGCCACTCGTGGGCCCGCGGGCGCGATCTGCGAGGGACGTCGAGGCGGAGACGCGGCGATGGCAGAGTGGGAAGGTGCGAAAGAGAAATGAAGAGGCGAACGGGAAGGGGGCGCGGGCGAGCTCGCCGAGAGTTTGTGTTTGCCCGAGCCCTGCCGCCGCCGCCTCGCGTACTGTATCTGTTGCCGTTACCGCTGCTGTTACTAGTTGTGATACGGTTACTGCTGCTACTGTTGTCGGTACTGGTACCGTTGTTGTTGACGAAATCGTTACGGTTCCCGTTGATGTTACCCCCGTTCCCGTCGCAGTACCGTTGGCATTACCGTTGCTGTGGACGTTGCCGCTAACGTTACCGGTTCCGTTGGCGTTGTCGTTACCGTTGCTGTTTCCGTCACTGTTATCGTTAACGTTCACGGTAGATGTTGCCTTTTCCGTTGACGTTACCGTTTGAGTTACCGTTGACGTTACCGTTGGAGTTACCGTTGAAGTTACCGTTGGCGTTACCCGCTGACTTCCCGGTTACCGCTGCCTTTGCTTTAACCATTGCCGTATTCGGTGCCGTAACGTTTTACGTTACCAGTACCGTTTTATGTTACCGTTAGTGTTACCGTTACTCAACACTATTATTTGGTTGGATGAGGTCCTCAACCAATGCTCTCTGGTGATTGGACGATTGTGTACCCCCCCCCCCTCCCAGGTGTCGAACTACGACTACCTGGTTTTCCTAAATACGGTGGCCGGGAGAACCGTAAACGATATCACGCAGTACCCAGTGTTTCCCTGGGTTATCCAGGACTTCGAGAGCTCTACCCTCGACCTTAACGACGAACGGGTCTACAGGTCAGTGGTATGGCGTGTATGGTATGGTATGGTATGGTATAGTACGGTTTGTTTGGTGTGGGGTGGCTTGGTGTGGTATGATATGTAACATACACTACTTGCAATTTGTGTGGCATATTTTTATGAGTCGTACAAGGATGAAGCGAGCCGAACTTTCGGACCCGAGGGTTCTTTAAGCTCTTCGACTGAGGCCCTACCCAACAGCACTATGACCGTTAGTATACGCTCCATTTGATGTTTTTGTTAGAGTCCAAAAGTATATTCCCAGCCACATTGGTTATTTCCAATCCCCCTTTTTGTTTTACACAAAAATAATAATCTCCTACTTCGCATATATTTGTTTTACGAAAAGAATCCCCTTTTTGTTTATAAAAAAATAACCCCCTTTTCTTTTACCAAAACTGAAAGAAAGGAAAGGGCCGTTACACGGCCTAGGTCATAGGATTGTTCGTCCGGGTTGCGCGTACTTTTCTCAAAAATGTGTTTTTTTTTAATGTGGTATCAAAGCTTCTCATTTTGGGAACCTGACAAACAAAAGGTACAGTACCCTTATGTAGGTATGTATGAGGTATCAAAGCTCATGTTAGGAACCTGACAAACTAAAAGTGCGGTACGCCTATATGATATGAGGTATCAACGCCCCTCGTGTTAGGAACCTGGCAAAAAAGTTACAGTGGCCCTTTAAGGTAGAAGGTGTCAAAACTCCTCATGTTACAGCAGGAACCTGACAAAATAAAAGTTACAGTACCCGTTTGTGATACGAGGTGTCGAAATATCCTCAGATGTTAAGAACCTGACAAAAGCGTATTATACCTCTGTATGGTATACGACATGTCAAAGTTCCTCATGTTAGGAACCGAAAAAAAAAAGGTACAGTACCCCCTCTATGGTAGCATGACTCTCAAATGAGCCTTCTCGTTGTTGTAGTTGCTACGGGAGAGGGCGCACCGTTGTCCCTTTCAATATTTAAAGAGACCCCCCCCCCCCCCCCCCCCCCCCCCCCACCAAAACCCCCCCCCCCCCCCCCCTTTCCGCCTCCTCCATGCCCCTCCCTCCCCTTCCTCTACACCACTACCACCACTACTACATCTACACGGCGTTCGCTTTGTGTTTCACACCCTCTCGTTGTCCTCACCCGCGTTTGGTTGAACTCCGCTACCTTCTTCTTTTGTTTTTCACGTGTGTACTTTTGTGGTTGGGTTCCATGGTTTCGTGTTTTTGTTTTTTAAGGGACCTGAGTCGACCAATAGGAGCGCTGGACGCCGAGCGTCTGGAGTACTTCCAGACTCGTCTGAGGTCCATGCCGGATCCCGCCCTGCACCCTGGACAGGGCATCCCGCCTCCTTTCTTGTACGGCACCCACTATTCCACGCCAGGGTGAGTGTTGGTTTGCGTCGCGGCACCTGCGTGGTGTTTCTCAGGCTCCAACACACCGGGGAGCCGGCGCAGGCGCGGGGGGGGGGGGGGGGCGTACTCGTTTGTTGCTTGCCTTAGTCATTTGACAATTGACCACGCATTCCATTCGAGACGGAGAGGGGTGGGTACTCGTGTCATGCATAGCCGTAGTCGTGTAACCATAGGACCTCGCATCCCTACGATACCGGGACGGAGCACGTCGGGTTTTCACCGACCAGGCAAACGTTGATTTACTTGCACCCAAAACGCGAAGCGCCGTGAGGTGTTTTGGCGAGTCGCATGAAGGGTGAGCTGCACCCTAGTAAGAACCGCTTGCGAGATGGACTTTCCTGCATGTGGGTGACAGCGCCAAATGGGGCGACGGGCCGGGGGGCGGGGGTAGGCGAGCCGTGGTTGCGACTTGGCCGAGCTTCTCAGGATATTTGACATGCGCTCGATCGTGAACCCTAACCCTCAAATTCTTCACAGTCTCGGACAGACTATCGATGCACACTTGATGGTCTAGATCTTTCAGGGAAGGTAGATTCCTGATCTGTATGATCTGTATGATCTGTATGATCTGTATGATCTAGCTCATGTTTCCGGGCGGGAGCCGCATAACCTGCATCATCTGCAGTAGGACATGTTTCCGGGGACGGATCTGTGCTTTTCACAGATTCCTGCACAACGTCTTGTTCAGAGTACGAGATGTACGCGATGGTCGTACGTACCCGTCTGGGGTACGTAGTGACAACTGGCATGTCTCTTCCGGGTGCATTTCATGTGTTCTAGGGAGGTGCCCCAATAATGACACTACTATTCGATCCTTCTATAGTCTACTCTTATGTATTCATGTACCCTGAGGACCTTCTAGATCATGTGTGCCCACCTTTTAGACCGATCCTAGCCCGGCCTATCTCACCAGTGGGTACTCTGGACACATATCACAACGATAGGTTCGGATCTAGGTGATCTACAGTATATCATGATCTATCTGATCTATCTGTAGATGATCTGTCCGACGTATTAAATGTTTGAAATATCCTTTGACTCCGAAGTCTACGACCCTGACCATCGCCCTAGCCCCAATCTCCTGGAATGAGGTCGTAGGAATGGGGTTGCGTTCACTGTTAAACAAGTTTTGTCGACGCTTGGCGTAAAACTCGTAAGTGTCACTGGGACAGGTTGTCTGCCGCAAGCAACGCAGCTTGTGTATACTCATGTGCACATATACCGTAACATGTAGTCAAGATGACACAACTCCTATCGGACATACTTGAGAACTGTTTTTCTCTCTTAACAACGGCAAGACCCAAACGCCGAGCGATGCCTCTGTGGAACGATCTCGAGAACGATCTCGCCGAGATTTTTCCAAAGCCAATATTTTCGTTGTGTGTGCCCCCCCTGGCCTAAGAGAAACCCGGCTCGAAAATTCGTCCCGGGGGGTGTGTTATCGCTAGCGTGTTGTATATTACCACTCTGGGCGTAAATATAAGGACTGCTTGGTCGTCATATTAATGTATAAACGGCCCTTATATTTCCGCCCAGAGTGGTACGGTATTATAGGATGGCTCATCCTGACCGGTTCTACGGTTGAACTGGTAGCAGATCGGACTTAATTGAATTCAGTATTTTTTGTTGTTGAAGTAAAAGGTAACGGGCTACGTAGTCTACGCGCGGCTGACTGGTTACTAACCTTAGCTGGTTGGCGTAGCTCGTCTAGATAGTTTGCTGGCTAACCGACTGACTAAAAGCTAGCTACTGACTGACTTGGCTGACTATCGCAAGTTTGTATTGTCTCGGATAACTGTGGGTGGGTGGGTGGGTGGGGGGGTAGGTGGATGGGTGAATGGGTATACTAATCACTCGCCCCATGCAGACCCATAACACCTACTGGCCACCTATCCCCTCGTTTTTTTTTTTTTTTTCACCCCCCCCCCCCCCCCGCCAACGTCTTCCTGGTTGGGGAAAACCCCACGTGCTCTGTCCCGGCATTGTAGGGACGTGAAGGTCTATGACCACACGGCTATATACGGCCATGCATACCCCCCCGCGCGCCTGGTCGGTGAAAACCGACGTGCTCCGTCCCGGCACTGTAGGGACGCGAGGGTCTATGGTTATACGACTACAGCCATGCATGACATGCGGCTATTGAGTACACCCCGGCCCTCTGCTTCGTTCTCTTCCCCCTTCCCGTCAGATACGTCCTGTTTTTCTTGGTGAGGGCTGCACCCGAGGAGATGCTGTGCCTGCAAAACGGCCGCTTCGACGATCCGGACCGGAGCTTCATCAGCGTTAGGGGGGCTTGGGACTCGGTCTTGAAAAATCACGCCGACCTCAAGGTTAGTTGGGCTAGCCGAAGCATTGGGTATTCGTTGCTGGATGGTGGGTATTGGGTATGGCATGTTGGGTGTTGGATGTTGGGTATTGGGCATTGCGTGTTGGATATTGGGCCGCTGTTGGGGTTTCTTGATAAGCCGTTGGGTTAGCTGCAGCATTCCGTATTAAATGTTGGGCACTGGGTATATGTTGGGTATTGCGTGTTGGATTTCGGGCCGCTGTTGGCGTTTCTCGAGAATGCCCGCCGACCTCAAGGTTAGTTGGGTATTGGATGTTGGGTATTGGGTATTGCATGTTGAATTTTGGGCCGCTGTTGGGGCTTCTTGATTTACCACGCCGACCTCAAGGTTAGTTGGGTTGGCCACATGATTGGTTGTTGGCTATTGGGTGTTGGGTATTGCGTGTTGGATATTAGGCCGCTGTTAGGGTTTCTTGAGAAATCACGCCGACATCGACGTTAGTGGGGTTAGTCACACGATTTGGTTGTGTTCGCAGCATTGGGTGTTGGGCATGGGTGTCGATTATTGGGCACCAGGGAACTTTGGTATTGGGTATCTGGTACCAAGGTATTTTGGTGCAGTATTGGGTATTGGATATTTCGTACCAGGTGTTGGGTATTGGGTTTTAGGTGTTCGGTATTGGGTATTTGGTATTATGTGTTCGATATTGGGTATTTAGTATCGGGCATTGGGTGACATTGGGTATTGGACATTAGGCACCTGGTTTGTAGTTGGTACGTAGTGGGTAATGGGCTGTTGGCGATTTCTAGGGAAATCACGCAGACCTTGACGTTAGCCGCCCTTCGTAGCGACTATAGCTGTAAGTGCGTCTGCAATGTAACTGTTCTGTAACTGTTCTATAACTGTTCCACACCTCGCACAGATCATGATCTAGATCATCCATTTCCAGTTCATGATCTAGATATTTCAGGGCGGGTAGATTCCTCATCCGTACGATCTAGCTCACGTTGCCGGGTGGGAGCCGTGTAACCTGCATCATCTAGAACATGGTTCATCCTGCACAGCCTTTCACAACGGCGGGTTAGGGTCTAAATGATCTCCGTAGATCGTGATCTACCCGAGGTGTGAACTGGCCTGTAACTGTTCTGCAACTGTTACGTACCTGCTAAATTGTACCAGGTATGTGACTTTCGTTTAACTATGATGATGTAACTGTTCGCGCGTAACTGCCATGCAATTGTTGCGTGGCTATTCGCCTGTAGACTTTTCGCGTGTAACGTGTAACGACCCCCGTGCTTGCTCGATCTCAGGAGCTGATCCCGGAGTTCTATGCGGGGGACGGGTCTTTCTTGAGCAACGTGGACGATCTGCACCTGGGCGTTACGCAGGTGAGTCGAGTCTATTGCTCAAGACTACCCCACAAAATCGTATGTTTTCATTTTCTGATGCCGGGTACATACCCGGGTATCATCAGTAGCAATCAGGCGTGATACTCGGGTATGCCTGTTCGTGTTGGAGCTGATTTCGAAGGGATTATTGGCCGTTCTTTGGGACTGCTTGTGTGGCGCTGCTTCAAAGCACACCGAAATTTCGGACGGCCGGGAGGCCGAATGCGGAGTGGTCTCTTGCCTACTCGTTGCTCCTCGTTGTGTTGGTCGCTTGTCGTCTTTAAGATAGCTGGGCAGGGGGGGGGGCGTGGTGGCGGTGGGTGGTTGTTTGGCGAAATAAATAAAATTATTATAAATACGTCAGCTGTGAGTTCAACCGATTGAATAGTAGATACTCAACTTTGCGAGCTGCGTAGAAATTTTGTTCTCGTATGTGTTATTTGTGGTATTGGTGTAGGTTTCGTGATGTACTAGGAGCCTGGTAGTTACTACTCGATTTTATAATAAGCCGTTCGCGCGTGCTATGTGTTTATTCCTCGTTAAGGATATGGTTCAGTGACTCCCCTGGATACTACCCGGGTCAGCAGGACAATGTAACAAGGGTATCCCATGATCATTCTGCGCACTGATACTATATAACCCGAATAGAGGAGACACGTATGATATTTTGTAAAGTAATCGAGTACATCTATATCACAAAATGTGTTGTTAGACGAGGATGGGACGGGGAAAAGGGAGGATGGGATAGTGGGCTGGTTAGGGGGGTGGGGGGCGGCGGGGGGGGTAGTTTGTTATGTTTTGACTGTCTTGGAGTCATTTGACATTGTTGATCACGGATACCTTTCGACGGAGCACGGGGGGGGGGGCTGTATGTATGGTGTGATAGTGTGATCAAGGTCCTTACGTGCTTCCGTGTGGGTGCGGGAGCGTAATATTTGTGTTTTATATTAACGTTTTATTCTTGTTATTGCTTGGTCGGTTATATGATGTTGTTTTATGAGTATGTAGTTATGGATGTTTGAAGTGTTTTTCGCGGGAATGAGTGTGTTTTTATGTTCGGGATGTTGTGCTGATGCCAGGTTGTAACGATATTGGTCGAGGGTGCCGCACTTAAATCAACGTGAAGGCTTCCTTGACAGTTGCCGTTCCGAATTAATACGGTCGAGTGAGAGTTATATCAATTAAATATAGATACTTAACTTTTGCGGTCTGGTGTAGAGTGTGTTCTAACTGCACCACCTGCAACCAGCCCAGGTACTTACGCCCCGCACCCACAGGTCGGCTGAGGCGTTAGTTCCGGGATCTTCTACTTGATCCCTGGTAGAATAAGTCGTTCACAGCCATGGTGTCTTTTCCTTATTACGTGCGAGGAAGGTAAGTATGAAGTATTTGGCAGGTAATTCGGAGGATGTACATTACATCAAAGTTATGTGTTGTTTAGGTTTTTTAGAGGAGGTGGTTGGGGGGGGGGGGGGGGGGTACGGTGGTGGGGCCCATGGGCGGGGGAGGGGATAGGAAAGGGGGTGCGGGGTTTATATGCTAGGGGTTGTGTTCTCGTGTAATCCAGGTCCTATCCAGTTCCTTAGTATTTGGGTTGGAGAAAGATATAGTTGTTGTTTTATATTTAAATGTTTTAATTTGTTGTTGCTTAGTCGTTGATATGCTGTATTTTATCAAGAAATTGAAAGTGCTTCTTCGGGGAATGAGCTTCTGTTTGTATTTTCAGCTGTTGCTGTTGTGACGCCCAGGTTATATTTGGGATGGTTCGAGATTGCACTTAAGTCAAACCTGGGGTTCCTTGGAACCATGGCGTTCCCGAATTAAGGTGTATTGTATGTTAGTAAGTTTTATGTTTAAAACAAAAAACAAAAAAAAAGCGAAATATAGTTTCGCGGTCTTTGACGAAAGGAGTGTGTATTATTTAGAGGAGGGAGAGGAGGGGGGTTGTCCGTGGATGAGAGCTTGGTATAAAACCATCGCACAGGTTTTGGCGAAAGTAGGAAAGTAAACCGTAGGCTCTTTACTTTTAAGGGTGGTATTTGAAGCCGGACGCAGTATTCGGTCTCTCTGTCTCTCTCTTGTCTGTTTGTATACATGTCTGGCTGTCCCTTTCTGCCTGCGCCCCCCCCCCCCCCCCCCCCCCCCCCCCCCCCCCCCCCCCCCCCCCTCTTTCTCCGTTTCTCTGTGTTTCTCTGTTACTCTGTCTCCCTCATTCCTTTGTGCACCCTAAGCCCCGCTTCCACCACGCCCAAGCCCTTCCACCTCTTCTACCCCCCCCCAACGGTTCCTAGCAGAATGCAGCTCACCCTCCGTGCGACTCGCCCAATACCTCACGGCGCTTCGCGCTTGGTGCAAGCAATGTCTGCCTGGTTGGTGAAAACCCAGCGTGCTCCGTCCCGGCATTGTAGGGATGCGAGGGTCTATGGTCAATACGACTACGTCGCCGTGCAGCCGATATGAGTACACTTCCCGGCCTCATACGACTATCGGCCATGCATGACATGGTACACCCCCCCTCTCGCCCCTCGCAACCATCCCCCCTCCCCACCCAAACGAACCCCCCGCCTGCTCCAATCAACCCACCCTTGACCCCCCCCCCCCCAATCCCCCAGAGTGGACAGCGCGTGGGCGACGTGGAACTTCCCCCATGGGCCCGCAACCCCCGCGACTTTGTCCGAAAAATGAGACGCGCTTTGGAGAGCCCCCACGTGTCGAGGAGGCTGCATTTGTGGATCGACCTCATCTTCGGCTGCAAGCAGAGGGGGAGGGCGGCCATTGAAGCAGACAACTTGTTCTACCACCTCACCTACGAGGTAAGCGAGTGAGCGCGCGAGCTTTGGAGTTTCGGAGAAGGTTAAGGGTCTCTCGGGGAACGGCTCCAGGGAAGGTTCTAGGGGCCGTTCTCAGGAAGGTTCTCGGGGAGGTTCTCGGGGAGGTTCTTGGGGAGGTTCTTGGGAACGTTTTTGGGGACGTTCATAAGGGGTGTTGGTTCTGGGGGACAAATTTTTCTACCATCTCACCTATGAGAGCTTGGTTTTGGGAACAGTTCTCTCGGAGGAAGGTTTTCGGAAATTTCCTCGGACACGTTGTTGGGGGCGTGCTCGCGGGACTGCTCTGACGGACAATTTATCCTAGCACCTCATCCACGAGGTGACGCAGTGAGCGTGCGAGCACGAGCGAGCTGCTTGGTTTTTCGAGAGTTCTCTCCGGGAAAGCTACTAAAAGTGGAATGTTCTCGAGAACGTTTTCGGGAACGTTCTCGCCGGACATTTCTCGGAGACGGTGTAGAGCTATGGTTCTCGCGGGAAGGTTCTCGGGAGACGACTCTCGTCTGACGGTTTTCTCTGAAAGGTTCTTGGGATCTTGTTTTCGCGGCCGGCTCTTGCGAAAATGTTCTGGCCAGAAAGTTCTTGGGAATATTTTTAGGGAGGTTCTTGGGAAGGTTCTTGGGAAGGTTCTGACGGGACGGCTGTCGCGGGAATATTGTCGCGGGACGGTTCTTATGGGAAAGGTTCTCGGTGAGAATATCACAAAGTTTATCGGGATATTATCACCTCGGGAAAGTGCTTGGGAAGGTTATTGTGGTAAGGCTCTGGCGGAAACAAATGTGGGAAATTTTAATTGGATTGATCTCGGTTAGGTTTTCAGCATCATTCTCAAAAAAGTTCACGGGCCCGGGAATAATCTCGGGAAGATCATCAGAGAAGTTGTAGACGTTTGTTGTGATAATAGAGACGGGTTGTGGCGATGGGAGGAGGGAGGAGAGTAGGATGGCAGGGATGGAAAGGGGTCCCGCCCGCTCCCCCCCCCCCCCCCCCCCCTCCCCCCCCCCCTCCCCCCCCCCCTCCCCCCCCCCCTCCCCCCCCCCCTCCCCCCCCCCCTCCCCCCCCCCCTCCCCCCCCCCCTCCCCCCCCCCCTCCCCCCCCCCCTCCCCCCCCCCCTCCCCCCCCCCCTCCCCCCCCCCCTCCCCCCCCCCCTCCCCCCCCCCCTCCCCCCCCCCCTCCCCCCCCCCCTCCCCCCCCCCCTCCCCCCCCCCCTCCCCCCCCCCCTCCCCCCCCCCCTCCCCCCCCCCCTCCCCCCCCCCCTCCCCCCCCCCCTCCCCCCCCCCCTCCCCCCCCCCCTCCCCCCCCCCCTCCCCCCCCCCCTCCCCCCCCCCCTCCCCCCCCCCCTCCCCCCCCCCCTCCCCCCCCCCCTCCCCCCCCCCCTCCCCCCCCCCCTCCCCCCCCCCCTCCCCCCCCCCCTCCCCCCCCCCCTCCCCCCCCCCCTCCCCCCCCCCCTCCCCCCCCCCCTCCCCCCCCCCCTCCCCCCCCCCCTCCCCCCCCCCCTCCCCCCCCCCCTCCCCCCCCCCCTCCCCCCCCCCCTCCCCCCCCCCCTCCCCCCCCCCCTCCCCCCCCCCCTCCCCCCCCCCCTCCCCCCCCCCCTCCCCCCCCCCCTCCCCCCCCCCCTCCCCCCCCCCCTCCCCCCCCCCCTCCCCCCCCCCCTCCCCCCCCCCCTCCCCCCCCCCCTCCCCCCCCCCCTCCCCCCCCCCCTCCCCCCCCCCCTCCCCCCCCCCCTCCCCCCCCCCCTCCCCCCCCCCCTCCCCCCCCCCCTCCCCCCCCCCCTCCCCCCCCCCCTCCCCCCCCCCCTCCCCCCCCCCCTCCCCCCCCCCCTCCCCCCCCCCCTCCCCCCCCCCCTCCCCCCCCCCCTCCCCCCCCCCCTCCCCCCCCCCCTCCCCCCCCCCCTCCCCCCCCCCCTCCCCCCCCCCCTCCCCCCCCCCCTCCCCCCCCCCCTCCCCCCCCCCCTCCCCCCCCCCCTCCCCCCCCCCCTCCCCCCCCCCCTCCCCCCCCCCCTCCCCCCCCCCCTCCCCCCCCCCCTCCCCCCCCCCCTCCCCCCCCCCCTCCCCCCCCCCCTCCCCCCCCCCCTCCCCCCCCCCCTCCCCCCCCCCCTCCCCCCCCCCCTCCCCCCCCCCCTCCCCCCCCCCCTCCCCCCCCCCCTCCCCCCCCCCCTCCCCCCCCCCCTCCCCCCCCCCCTCCCCCCCCCCCTCCCCCCCCCCCTCCCCCCCCCCCTCCCCCCCCCCCTCCCCCCCCCCCTCCCCCCCCCCCTCCCCCCCCCCCTCCCCCCCCCCCTCCCCCCCCCCCTCCCCCCCCCCCTCCCCCCCCCCCTCCCCCCCCCCCTCCCCCCCCCCCTCCCCCCCCCCCTCCCCCCCCCCCTCCCCCCCCCCCTCCCCCCCCCCCTCCCCCCCCCCCTCCCCCCCCCCCTCCCCCCCCCCCTCCCCCCCCCCCTCCCCCCCCCCCTCCCCCCCCCCCTCCCCCCCCCCCTCCCCCCCCCCCTCCCCCCCCCCCTCCCCCCCCCCCTCCCCCCCCCCCTCCCCCCCCCCCTCCCCCCCCCCCTCCCCCCCCCCCTCCCCCCCCCCCTCCCCCCCCCCCTCCCCCCCCCCCTCCCCCCCCCCCTCCCCCCCCCCCTCCCCCCCCCCCTCCCCCCCCCCCTCCCCCCCCCCCTCCCCCCCCCCCTCCCCCCCCCCCTCCCCCCCCCCCTCCCCCCCCCCCTCCCCCCCCCCCTCCCCCCCCCCCTCCCCCCCCCCCTCCCCCCCCCCCTCCCCCCCCCCCTCCCCCCCCCCCTCCCCCCCCCCCCCCCCCCCCCCCCCCGCCCCCCTCCCCACATGTTCTCCATCAGGGCACCGTGGACCTAGAAGCGATCGACGATCCCCGGGAACGATCGGCTCTGGAGTCGCAGATATCGGAGTTCGGGCAGTGCCCCTCCCTCCTCTTCGAAGGGCCGCATCCTCGTCGAGACGACCCCTCGGCTTCGGTGTTCCTGGCCCCCACCTCTTCGGGGTGGAGACAAGGGCCGCCGCCGCCAACCATGCAGCATAGCGGTGGTGTTGGTGGTGTTGGTGGTGTTGGTGTTGGTGGTGATGGTGTTGGTGGTGTTGGTGGTGGTGGTGGCGGCGGTGCTGGGTTGATGGCTGAGGGTGGCGATCGAGGGGGTTTCCAGCGCGGGGGAGGGGAATTCGTGGAGGGGGCAGGGTTTAGCGGAAGGGGCTCGCCGTCACGGCAGCAGCAGTATCACCAGCAGCAGCAGCAGCATCAGCAGCAGCAGCAGTATTACCAGCAGCAGCAGCGGCAGCAGCAGGGGAACCCAGCCTCCTACCCGGGGGGACATCTTACCCCAGCCGCGGACGCTCGACGCGGTAGCTTCGCGGGCTTTAGTGACGGATTTAGAGGCGCATTCAATGGCGGTGGAGGCGGTAGCGGCGGTGGCGGCGCAACTAGTACCGGTTCACCTCAAAACCTGCCGCAGGCGCCGCCCCTAACCGTCGGAGGTAGCGTCGGGGCTCTCTGGAAGCGCGGGCTTGCCATGGCTGGGGCTGTTGGAGGTGCAGCGGCGGAGGCGGCGACGGGGGGGGTAAGGGGGGGCTGAGAACCCTCTCGCGGTGGCCGGGTGGAGCTGAGGGTGGGGGAGGGGCGGCGGTGGAGGCGGGGGATAGACGAGGCGTGTTCGGCGGGGGGTTGCTTGGAGGGGGGGTGAGGGACGGGGGAGAGAGGCGGGCGCGGACGGGAAGCGGGGATCGGAGCTATTCTACGGGTTTGGGGCCGGTTTCTGATGGGGGTGGGGGTGGGAGGAGCGGAGGGCACGGGTCCAGTCACGGGCCCGGGAATAATCTCGGGAAGATCATCAGAGAAGTTGTAGACGTTTGTTGTGATAATAGAGACGGGTTGTGGCGATGGGAGGAGGGAGGAGAGTAGGATGGCAGGGATGGAAAGGGGGCCCCCCCCCCCCCCCCCCCCATCCCCTCCATGCCCCCATTCGACTCTGTCATCCATATGCAAGAACGTACGTACAAGGTGCCGAACTCCGCCTCACAAGCGGTTCTTTGTAGGATGCAGCTCACCCTTCGTGCGACTCGCCGAACTCACGGCGCTTCGCGCTTGGTGCAAGCAAAGCAACGCCTATCTGGTCGGTGAAAACCCGACGTTCTGCGTCCCGGCATTGAAGGGGTGTGAGGGTCTATGGTCACAAGACTACGGCCATGCATGACATGAGCCCCCCCCCCCCCCCCCCCCTTCCCCTCTCTCCTACCGCCTCCATGCATGACAGACGCGTGCTACTACGGGGGATAATAGTAAATAGAACCTACGGTACACATAAAAAACTATATATTTACCTTTTTTTTCTACGTAACAATATTTGGTCCTATTTACTATGGTCCCCAGCAAAAGGATAGGGCTGCAACCTGCTTTTTTTTCCGGGGCTCTTCACAAAAAATGATTTTCGAGAAAACATGAAAGTGGAACCCGATGGTCTTGAGCTAGCATACAACCAATAACATTGTTGAAACACAAATGGTGTTTCGACGATAAGGCACGCCTTATAGGGCATACGCCTTATTGGATAGACTTCCTCGGTTACGGAGCCACGGCAGTCAGATTGTTTTTTGCCACAGAAGGCTAAAACAATGCTACCTACCCCTATCCTAGCAGGCATCTCTCTCACTCCCCTCCCCCCCCCCCCCA
>MEHQ01000605.1:429672-521721 GCA_008828725.1 Saccharina japonica
TACATCGATCTTCTCCTTGTGTCTTCAGCATTGTCCCCACCAAATTTCATGTTGATCGAAAATGACATTTTTTATACGAAATTAGAATGAAAAAAATGTTGTTTTCGAGTTTTCGCGGATATCTCGGCGAGATCGAGTCGAGAAAAAAATACGTATATAATTTTTAAGATACAATTTTTTTTTGCACAAGCACTGCTATGTCAGGGTTGGCGCTTCAAAAATTTGTAGCCTAATTTGCAGTGGTTCACGAGTTACTGCTTTAGGAAGCTTTGTAGGTTTCTTGGCTGGCCCAGCTCGTATTACTGACTAATGCTGACTATTGCTGACTATTACTGACTAATGCCGACTATTACTGACTATTTCTGACTATTACCCACTACTACCGACTATTACTGACTATCAGTATACTCCTCAGCTGAGAAGCTACCCGCTACAGTAGTGGTCCCTTTATAGTGCCGGTTGAACTATGTATGAACTCGTTTGGGCTGGTCGGTTTTATTTGCCCGGTTACCTACCCGGTGGCTACGTACTGTACTTCTTTTTTATTTAACTTTCAAGAGATGTTTTATGTTCTTGCTCGGTGGCTACGTACGAGTAGCTGGTAAGAGGAACGAACGCCTACGGTGTTAGAACTCCCTTTTCAGCTTGCGACACCCCCGGGATTTCAATTCAAGTCAACCACAATCCCGAAGGGGAGCCTTGCGCACCTGGTATGTATGTGTACAGTCATATATACAAGCGCCTTATTTGTTTCTTATTGCGCTGCGCCAAGGGAAGGCTGTAGATTGTGATCCGTGTGGAATGCACAACCACTTCATAAAACAAACAGGTCTATTAGATCGGGTCTGACCAATTTCCTTAACTTTCTTGCTCCCATTGGTGAGGAGCGCCGGCTTCGCGAACTTAAGCAGCACACAATGGCGTACCCGGATCGGGGGTGTCCACACTGTGAAGGGCATTATCGACCCGACGGGACCACCATTTTCGTCCCCGGTTAGTTGAGGCTGTAGATGTGGGATCCGGGGACGGGACCATCTATATCCTCCCCGGGTGGCGCTAGCCTTATTTTCGAGTATATGTACTATATACAGTGCAACATTAAAAAGAGTGAACAAGAACTCCCCTCTCCCCCCTCTAAGACAAATCATGCCATCCAACGCTGTCACCCGTGTGCAAAAAAATGCGCGCAACAAGGTGCCGAAGTCCGCCTCACAAGCCAACGGTTCTTAGCAGGATGCAGCCCACCCTTCATGCGACTCGCCGAACAAACTCGCGGAACTTCGCGCTTGGTGCAAGAGCAATGCCGACCTGGTCGGTGAAAACCCGACGTGCTCGGTCCCAGCCTTATAGGGATGCGAGGGTCTATGGTCATACATACGACTACGGCCATGCATGACATGCGGCTAACGAGTACCCCCCTCCCCCCCCCCAACGTAATGCCTTTCGTAATTGGGAAACCTCCTTACCTTCCCCATCGTAATGCAGGTTCAACGCCTGCGCTGACCAGAGTCCGATTGTGTCAATACAATGGGTGGAAACCGGGGATGCGGGTCCAGCGTCCCCTGCCACTGCCGGGGAGGCGTGCTTGGTGCTGGCCTCGGCCTCGGGGAGCGTGTGTCGGCTATCCCCGGTCGGCGCGGCAATGGGCTCCATCAGGTGAAGCAGGGGTGTTACTTGGTGTTTGGTTAGGCTGTATTGTTGTAGCATGCCCCTTGGCTGAGGAAGTACTCAATAAGGTATACACCTTACAAGGTGTGCCTTATCGTTAGGACACCGTTAATGTTTGACGATATTATTCGTGTTACACCTAGACTACGATATGATTCGTCGGATTTAAGCCTTTATTTTTTTTACTCAATAACTGTTTCTTGGGGTGAGGAACAAAAGCTCCTCAATGAGGACCCTACACAAATCCATAAGATGCAAACCCTACCGTAGCAAGTATCGGGGGTGACACGCTCACCTGTGGCACCGGTAGCCGCGGCACTGTTCGTCACGACATGGCTAGCTAGCGACGCGCTTTTGCTACGACACGCTTACGCTGCGACATACTCAGCTGCGGCACGGTGAGCCGCGACACGCTTAACCTCTTTGGGACCTTGAGAGAGAGTTATATCCGCTGCTTGCAACAGAACCGTGTTGCTTGGAATAGGGCCGTTGCTTGCAACAGAGCCGTGTTGCTTTCAATAGAGCCGTTGCCTGCAATAGAGCCGTGTTGCTTGCACAGTAGCTGTTGCTTACGATACAGGCGTTGTTGTACAAGGTAAAGCTGTATATAGCACAAATTCACAGCATAACGCTGACACACATATATGTACCGACACCATTCATAATAGTCAGTAATTAGTCAGTCTCAGTATTAGTCAGTCATGAATATTTGCCACGGAAGGCAAGAAATGCGCTACCCCTACATATCGCAGCACGCGCCAGCTGAGTGCGTCGCAGCTGAGTGCGTTGCACCTAAGCGTGCCACATCCATAGCAGTGTCGTAGCTTTAAACGTGTCGCAGTTAAACTCGTGTCACAGCTATGCGTGTCGCAGGCGGAGTGTGTCGCAGGTATAACCGTGTCGAAGCTCTGAAAGTGTGTCGTAGCTTAAAATTTCGTCGCAACTATCCGTGCCGCGGCTGAGTCTGTCGTAGCTCAAGCGTGTCGCAGCTATGAATAAAACACGTGCTCATCTCAGCAACTTCTGAATTTGTGCCGTACTGCGCTCGCTCCGCGTGGCCGCAGGCTGGACTCTGAGATTGTGGCGATGGATAGCGACGGATGCTGCACCGTGATCGCTTGCAAGGATGGGTCTGTTCGACTGCTCGACTCCGTCGCCGACTACGGCTTCGTGCAGGTGGGGAAAGGGGGCGGGAACGCGCTTAAACTCAGTCGGTTGGTTGGTTAACTATTAATAGGCCTCCAATTGACCAGTGGGTTGTAGGATGCCCCCCACCCCCCCCCCCCCCCCCAAATCCCACCCGCCCACCCGCCCACTCACTCCACTCTACTCCTGAAACTGCCACTCAGAAACTTGCTTTGGCCGGCAAAAGAGAGAGAGGGAAAAAAGCCTGCTCAATCTCTGTGCGTTGATTGGTTGGTTGTCCTTCAATGTTGTGGGTAAACCCTTCCCCCCTCCACCCCAACTTGCCCCAACCCACACCCCACCCGTGCCAGACCACGATCAGAGAATCCGGGCACGAGGGCGACATCACCTGTCTGCAAGTTTGCGCGGGAAGAGGCTCCTCTAGTAAGCAGGACGGTGCCGTTATCGTGACGGCTTCGGAAGGGGGAGCTGTCAGGGTGTGGGACGTGGCGCATCGATCCCGGTCGTGACCGATTAGCCCCGTTCCTCGACGCGGTGCCCTCGGTGGGGGGGGGGGGGGGCACCTCCTAGTAAGTATTATCAGGTTTCTAGTCGTAGGGGGGGGCTCTTACGTCCACCACAAAAAAAAAACGACTTTCTTTGATGAGAATCGTACTGGTTTCGAGCCTCCCGAAACAAACTACAAACGGCTTTCTGTGAGTAAAATCGAGGGCCGAACAAAAAAAAAACGGTCGGATCTGACGATGAAACAGCTGGGGGTCCACGATTTTGGGCCTGATCTCTGGTTAATCGAATCGCGCATCCGAGCATTGCAAACCCGATAGATCCACAAGTGAGATCATAGGTGTTGGGAGCAAGAATTTTGGACCGCCCCTCCCAAATCGGTTGAGGCGGGAGCGCCCGGTCAGCCAGTATCCCCTCTAGCCCACTGTAGAGGCATGGCTACCGCACTGTAGGAGCATGGCTACCGCACTGTAGAAGCACGGCTACCGCACTGTAAAGGCACGGATACCGCACTGTAGAGGCATGGGTACCGCACTGTAGAGGCATGGGTACCGCACTGTAGAGGCATGGCTACCGCACTGTGGGTGCATGGCTACCGCACTGTAGAGGCACGGCTACCGCACTGAGGCATGACTACCGCACTACAGAGGCATCGCTACCGCACTGTGGGTGCATGGCTACCGCACTGTAGAGGCATGGGTACCGCACTATACGGGCATGGCTACCGCACTGTGGGTGCATAGCTACCGCACTGTAGCGGCATGGGTACCGCACTGTAGAGGCAGGGATACCGCACTGTAGAGGCATGGCTACCGCACTGTAGAGGCATGGGTACCGCACTATAGAGGCGTTTATACCGCACTGTAGCGGCATGGCTCTCTGCTGCTTTTCGTTGCTGTATCTGGGCGCCGACTGTAAAAGACCGGTGGCGGAAAAAACCACCGGGGGAAGGGAGTTACGTTAATTTCGTTGCGGTTTTTGGATTTTTGGAAGGTTGGAGTTAGTTGTGGGCTTGATTGGTGGGCTTTGAACCTGTTGGAGTTTTGGACGTGTTGGTATGGTTTCGCACATTGGGCAAGTCAAGTTCCCTTTCCATGAACCAGGTCTCTGGGGGGGGTAGATATGTTCCTGATGTATGTGATGTGCAAGCTCTGGATAGTGCGTGCCGGGTGGGATCTCTATGGCAAGGCTCTTGCGCACCCACGCGTTTGCCTGGAGGGGCCTCTCTTGTATGGCAAGCCTCTTGCAGAAAATCTCAAACGGAAAATGTGGGATCTTGAATGATTTAGATCGCGATTCGTCCGACGTGTGAACGGGTTAGATGTAGGGTCGCTGGGTCGCTAGGTGGGTGGGTGGGTTGTTGGATTGTTGACAAGTCTTGTTCGTTGCTGTAGATCGATCGTAGCAGGTGGCGCAGGCGGTCACCAAGCGGGGAACTTATTGGGAGTGGTTGAGACCGTGTAGTAATGGTGTTTCCACCCCCCACCTTTAAGGTATCTCAGAGGAAAAATTCTCGTCGGATCCGTCTGCCATGGTGCTCTCGCCAGCACCACCAACGCCACCACCACCGCCACCGCCGCCGCTACCCCTACCAGCCCCACCACCACCATGACTACCACCACCACCACCGCCAACACCGCCACTACCACCACCACCAACACCGACACCACCAACACCGCCATTACCGCCACCACGAAAACCAATACCACCAATACCAACACCATCGACACCACCGCCACCCCCGCTACCACTAACAGCACCTCGCAGGTGTGGGCGTTTAACCTACCGAAGGGTATGCCACGTTTAGCTGCTCGACCAGGCGGTACACTTAGGCTACTGGGTCAGGCGATGGCTGACATACGTAGTGCCAACCTAAATTATTCAAGGCACGCGCGCTGCATGACACTACTAGTAGACGCTCGAACTGCTGCGGCGCCCACACTGGGCGAGTGGGTAACACTTTTTTTCTTTTCTTTTTTTGCGGTCGTTTTACCTGGGTCCCAAAAGTACTTGAAAACGGTGTGTTCTCTTTTTTGCAGTAGTTGAAAGGGTCCACTCCTTTGGGTAATGTTTTCGAGACACGAGAGAGAGAAAATGTGGGTCTTGTGTGCGCACGGAAGAAGTACGCCAATCAGATCGACGCAGGGTGTATTTGTACCGGTAATAGCCTTGAGCCCCTTGATTCAATCGGTTCGTAGTATTCCGGGTGGGCCTATGTTGTAAGAATAATCAGAACCCACGATGGGCCCAAAAACGAGATGTCCCCCCAAGTTTTCACACCATTTTTGGTTATGATTACTCTGTTCCCCCGTAACAGCTGACCTGTGAGCAAAGCGAAGCGCGCAGCGGAACAAAGAGCCAGCGCTACAGGTCCAAGGTGGCATACATGATAGTTTTGAATTCGTCGGGATTTGGGCGTCGTTCGGACGTTTTTGGAGACAAACTCGCACTTGAAACGAGCGTGGGGGGTCGTTTTTGCAGCGGTGAAAGGGTGTGAAGACGAGGATAGACGGCAGAGAGGTGCAGCAGCCCTCCCGCCCGCTGGTGCGCTAGTAATGTCTGCCGAGTTTTCCGAACCTACCGAGTTTTTGTTTTTTGCTTTTCAGATTGTTTGTTGACCCAAGTTTTTTTGTTTCTTGTTTTTCAGATTTTTGTTGATTTGTTTTGTTGACTTCAAGTTTTTTTTTTTTTCTTTCTGTTTTTGTTTTCTGTTGACGATGTTGTTTTTGGTAGTGTCTTCCTCGGTTCACAAGTCGCGGCCATCTTATGCAAATATTTTCGTTTTTCAAACGCATGTATACTATGCATACCATGTGAAAAAGGGGTTTCCAATTGCAAGACATATTACACACTTTATATGTAAGATACACTCTTTTGAAGTAGGATAGGCTCCCTTATGGGAGTCCCATAGAAGCCCCCCGGGAACACTTATACTGGCGTGGGAGTTCCAGTGGAACACTTGAGTCGCATGGGAAAATCGGGTCTTGTCTAGTTTAGCAAGACAACGGGTAGGCGTTTACCGTGGTAAAATAGGTTTTATGTTACAGCAAAATAGGCACTTAAGAACCGGCGTGGAGGGGGTTTAGAAGGAAAAATTCTGAGCCGAAGGGGGGGAACTCTAAAGGCATCGTACGTACAGTATTGTGCCTGGTGCGTTATTTATCCGGTAGATAATGGCGTGAACGTGACGATTTTCTCGTCGACCTGTCGATGACTTTTTCGCACCGGCGGCGCTGAATGAAACGTACGGGTGCTTCATTCATCCAAGAGATGGAGAAAGAGAGAGGGTGGTGAGGCAGAAGAACGGTGCGCGGTTTTGTTTTGCTTTTTGTTTTTTCCCAGTTTTTTTTTGTTGTTGTCCCGAATGGCAAGACCAATGGCGCGAGGAAAGGGAGGAAGGGGGACCATGGTGTCGCGGTTTTTTTCCGTCAGTTTTTTTTTCTCCTCGCCCCGATTGACGGGGCTAGCTACTGTAGTGGCACGAGGTGGGGGGGGGTCTTGATGTCGCAAGGGCACCGCCGCCCCCTTGTGAAGGAATGTACACCTTCTGCACAGTGTAGGTGTTCGAGTTGGCGAGTTCTGGTGCTGAAGGATTCGATATAAAGCCGTCAAGTCTGGCGTAAGGCCGCCTCCCCCCCTCCCTCCTCCCCCCCCCTAGTTCGTGAAAACCCAACGTGCTCCGTCCCAGCACTGTAGGGATGCGAGGGTCTTATGGTCATACGACCACGGCCATGCACGACCTGAGTACACCCCCCCCCCGCTCCTTGTTTTTCGACTGTTCGAACCATGGATAATTTCCTGGTAGTATTTGGTTTGCAAAAGCGATGCGCGATGGCGTATCACAGGACGTAGCACCTTTCCCTTCCGTAGTGGTACTGCGGTGCGCGCATTTGTTTTGTACGCTTCCATCGGGACGCTGTTTTGTTAGGCTGTTTTTTTCGGCCACTGACTAGCGTTCAGGGAGATGAGATTATACCAGTATGATAACATTGGGCGGCCTTGGGCGTGGGCTCTCGTGGATTTCGGCGTGTGGCAGGGCCACAATGGTCGGAGTACGGTTTACGGTGATTTTTTTGCATGACATAAATTACCACGCCTTTCGTGACACTCTCTCGCTACGAGGGTTTTCACAGCTGCGCACACGCAATATGTATTGTTTAAAACTTTGAAATCAGAGTTTTGGTCATGATGACTAGGAATTCCGTGGGCAAAAGGGGGATAGGCCTTTGATGTTATGTTGATTTTTTGTTTTCCCTGTCTTTCTTTTCATAATTACGCCTATTATATCGCCGGTATATATAGCGACTGTAATGATTGTTGTGTGTTTTCTCGGTGTCTCAAGGTAGCGACATGTTGCCTGGCTTTTATTTTTGGTTGTATTTCTTGCTTTGTTTTTATATTATTTTGTAGCGACATTGCCGGTGGTGGCTTTTGATTTATTTATGTTTTTCGTTTGCATCGTCGCTACCGACATATGACTGGTTTGCGTCTTCTCGCGGAGAGGCATGGTAATCAGAAACCCCTACGCGTAATGGACCCGATAAAACTATGTATCTCCTTTTTGCTTCCACCCCATATTTGATTATGATTGCTACGAGTAAGTTCTCCCGTAATAGTTTTCCTTCCTTCTTTTTTTTATGCTTAGAATGGCGATAGCTAGCGAAGTGACTGAGGTGTGTTTTTTGTTTTTGTGTAAAATTAGGAGCCGCCCCCGACGATTTTTGTGTACGTACGTGGAAGTTTTATTGTGGGGGGGCGGGGGGCGGGGGTGAAGTTAGTTTGGCGTTTCATGGCTGGTTTTTATAGTACTACACTACCCGTGATAACTTGTGCACGAACTTTTGACCCTTTTGAGATCCAGGTACTTTGACCGCAGAAAATAAGAAGCGTTTTTTTTGTTTGTTTTTCTAAGCCCTCCGGAGGGTGGGGGTGCCAATGTCCACCACAATCCCAAATATAATTTACGCGCCCGGGTGTGTCTATTTGACCCGTCGCTTACGTGGCAACACAGCACAGCGCAAGCTACCGCTATTATATCTCTTGGGGGCGCGTGAGTGGTGTCGACCCGACCTGATCGAGCGGGTCAGGTTGCGGTGGAGACAAGCCATCTGAGAAATGTGTACCTGGTACACGTTAGCGCCGACGATGCATGGTAGAGGTGCACCGGTATTTTTTATGTAACTTTCTCGCTTGCAGGAGATCGCTGCTTCCCCCGCTCAAAACACTGGTTTTTGATAAAATCCGTAAGGTCAACCCAACGAGCGATGTGGCCTTATTCAGTACATTACGATAAATATATATACGAAGTATATGTATATGAAGTATATTTTAGACGATGCGAGTCGACGAGGGCAGAAAGGGCTGAGGTCTCGTCGCGATAAAAATGCAAGGCACAAACCGTAGTGCGGGAGGAGGGAGAAGAGCCCCTACTTTGTGACCCCGGATCTGAGTTACGACTACTTAGGAAGGAGAGAGAAAAAAGGGCGAAGATACTAAATGGGATGGGAAAAAAAAAAACGAAAAAGAAAAATCGATACGTCGAGGTAACTACTTCCGCACTTTGCTCAGTCAGAAAAAAAAATGGCCAAAAAGTACCATCCCTACGATAGAGATGCACCTTGTTTTTTCTTAGGCTCCTTCCTCGCTTGGGGAGCCCCATACTAATAGCAAGTAAACCAACTGATTTGGGGGGGGGGGGGGGGTGTACTCATGTTGTGCACGGCCGTAGTCATATGACCATAGACCCTCGCATCCCTACAATGCCGGGACGGAGCGCGTTGGGTTTTCACCAACCAGGCAGACATTTTGCACCAAGCGCGAAACGCCGTGAGGTATTGGGCGAGTCGCATGGAGGGTGAGCTGCATCCTGCTAAGAACCGCCTCTGAGGCGGACTTGCATGTGGACGACAGCTTCAATGAGTTGGGGGGATAAAAGTTTTACGTACCGAAAAAACGATGCCATGGCCTAAAGTATAAAATGAAAAAAAAAACCGAAACGCAAAATGGGAAATTCCGACGATTTTGGGTTAAGGAGCCCCCCGTCGTTCAGAAAACGTTTCAGCCAAAAAACGGTATACCTTTTTCTACCTCTATCGTAGGGCGCGTCCGACGCCGGGTTCGAATCCAAACAGGCAAACACGCCTTCAATTAGACATGGCATATGATACAACGCTTGCGGGAGCTAAGGAGGGGGGGGGGGGGGGGGGGGGGAAGGTAGAAGATAAAACCCGACCCTAAACAATGGGGAATTGGAAAGTAGAACCAACGGAGGGCTCCAATCCGAAACCCAGTAAACCAGATGCGCATGCTACAGACATACCAGGGTATACACCACTTTCTCGCGATCGCCAAAATGGGGGGGGGGGGGGGGGCTCGGCGATAAAAGTGAGCTGACAAACGTTACACCGGCGAAGGTGTAGGGGCAGCAAGAGGGGGAGGAGCTCACAAAAATTACACACCAGAGGAGAAAGAGGGGGGTATTTTCATGTTTGCGTGCTGGCCGCAGTCGTATGGCCATAGAGCCTCGCATCCCTACAATGCCAGGACGCAGCACGTCGGGGTTTCACCAACCAGGCAGGCATTGCTTGCACCAAGCGCGAAGCGCCGTGAGGTGTCGGATGAGCCGCATGAAGGGTGAGCTCCACCCTACTAAGAACCACTCGTGAGGTGGACTAAGAGGGGGGGTGTTTGGAACGCAAATACTGGAGAGCCTTAACGGTAGCCCGTTTTTCGGCGGAGGCAGCCGCCGCCTCGGCTCTCTCTGTGCGGGCCCGGTACTGCCCCACTACCCGCTCCACCTCTCCCTTCATGGCCTGTAGACGCCTTCGCGCGTTTCGTCGCTCCGTCTCGAGCTTCCAGCGGAGATCCTCCTCCCCGTTCTCCCTCGCGTACTCGTAGCGGACATCGGCGCCGTCGTTGTTGGCTAGGTTCTCGTAGTGGAAATCGGCGTTGTTGTTGGTGATGGCTGGATGCTTGTAGCAGACACCGGTGTTTTTGTTGCTTGGGTTGTCGTTGCAGGCATCAGCGATGTTGGTGGTGGCGGTGGTGGTGGTGGTACCCGGGGGCTTGCAGCGGGCATCGGCGCTATTGACGTTGCCCGGGTTGCCTGCGCTCTGCACCGGTGCCGGGTTTGAGCCGCTCCATCGCCGGCTACCGGGGAGTATCAAATCCCCGGGATCGCCTGATTCGGGGCGAACAGCAGCACCACCAGCAGCACCAGCTCCTCCTTCATGACTTCGCCCGGCACAAATGCTACCAACGATAGGCGCTTCTTCTTTGCTGGCAGGTGTTTTTCGTTGGCTTCGCGATGTAGGAGGGGGCGACGGCAGAGAACCAAAAATTTCGCTGTCATCAACCGACTTTCCCAGGTCTGCTGCTACCACTCGGTCGCCCCCAGGGCCTCGGCGCCCGCCGTCTGCGAGGCGCGCCGGGAAACCCTCAGCGGGTCCGGCTCCCACCGCCCCGTCACCGTCCCTCTCCCTCTCGAGGTTTTCGAGACGCGCTGCCAGCTCGCCTACCGACTGGTTCGTGGAGGCAAGCCCGGCCGCCAAGAAATCCACCGCCTCGTTTCCCCGGGTCAACCCGTGGGAGACTGCATTCTTCGTGTCAACCGCTATTACTGTCGTCGGGTCGATTGCATCCAGATCATCGGCAGCCGCTACCGTTGGGCGAATGCCTCCCAGCCCATCTCCACAACCCAGCAGGCTGCTGATCTTGGGGACATGATCTAGTGCTGGTGCTTCTCCGCGGCGGCTTTCAGTGCTTGGTCTTGACATTTCTGGTGGAGAATGATATCTCCCGGAATCCACCCCCAGTGAGGCGGCGGTATATTCACCGTCAGCGCGAGAGCAGGTAGTGTTTATAGCTCCTTGCGCTGCAACAGCGGTAGCCGTGGAGTTGCTGGCCAACTCGCTTTCGCCACGCGAGCGGGTTGTCACATCCCTCCGAGCCGAGTTGAGCGGCACGCGTCTACCGGCGAGGCGGGGCGAGGGTCTTGCCGTCGGCGCCGCCTTCCCTCGAGATTTTGTTTGTGCGCTGCCCGTCTGCTATAGGTAGAAGGGGGTACACAGGGTTCGTGATTGCGGGTGCGTTGTGTTTGGGGAGGAAAAGGGGCGGGGCAAGGACAAAAACAAAAGGGAGGGGGAAGTTGGGCGTATATTGTGGCGCGCGGGTGTCTGGTGCTTGGAAGTGCAGAAGATGGTTGATGTTGAAGAAAGAGCCGCTCGCGGGCAAGGATAGCATATGAGAGAGTAGAGTGAGCGGCGTGAGAAGGCACAACCATCCTCGATCAACTGGGCTCTACGACTACACAGATTGTATCCTGCGGTCGTTGTACTGGTCGACCCACAGCAACGAACATTGGGGAAGGAGAGACCCTAATTGCAATAAAGCAAATCGCCCAGGACCTT
Organism: Saccharina japonica; assembly: GCA_008828725.1. NCBI lineage: Eukaryota > Phaeophyceae > Laminariales > Laminariaceae > Saccharina > Saccharina japonica. The sequence continues at coordinate 441,399 of MEHQ01000605.1, forward strand.
GCGTGGTCTGATTGGTCGAAAAAAGGGGCATCTCGGCTGGCCGAGGTGTTTTTGGGAAAACGCCACCGAAACATGCGGCGGAACCGCGCGACCGACCCTGTCAGCCTCGAGCTCCCCCACAAGGCTGGGGATTGGCGTCAGGGTTACGGTTGTAGGAACAGGTTTAGGTTTTATGGTTGCGGGACGCAGTGCTACGGTAGGGGAGGCATTTGTTTTTGCCTTAGAAGGCAAAAGTTTTCTGAATGACGAGAGGGGCTCCTTAACCCAAAATCGTTTTTGTTTCGGAAATATGATATTTGTGTATACTGTACCTAGACCAGTGGAAGTTGTTCGTCGGGATACACTTTTATTTTTTTAAATCAAATCTCAGTTTTTTGGGTGACTTGCAACTACTGTAGTTTTCATGACTTACTTTATAAGTACAAACGACTTAGTGATACGTAGTCCTAATGACTTTCTGGTAGCACTGATTACTTACTAATAGTACTAATGACTTCGAAAATAGTACTAAGGGCCCGAATTAACGAGTATAAAATAAATTTAATTTGGAGAAAATAATATTCAAATCCGCTTTTCATTGGTCAACACACGGACCAGCATCGAAGATTAGGATCTTGGGGGGTGCTGGTGCGTGTGTTGACCAATGAAAAGCGTATTTTAATTTTCTTTTTTCTAAATTGAATTTATTTTGTACTCGTTAGTATGGGCCTTAATGACTTGCTATTAGTTCATATGACTTACTATTAATATTAATACTAATGACTGACTATTAGTATAGAACTCCTCAAGTGAGAAAACCTCCGAAAAACAAAGTGGTGCACCTCTACCATAGCACGCGTCTGGCATGCTACGAAAACGGTGCGCCTATTTTTTCCGGGTCCTCACTTGATTATAGTATAAGAGCTCTTCTATAGCCCACCCCTTAAGGGCCCGTTTTAAAGAAGAAGGAAAAAAATCAATTTGGAAAAAAAAAAAATCAAATCCGCTTTTCATTGGTCAACACACGCACCAGCACCAAAGATTAGGATCTTGGGGCATAATGTTTGGTGCTGGTGCGTGTGTTGACCAATGAAAAGCGAATTTGAATTTTCTTTTTTCCAAATTTAATTTATTTTATACTCGTTAATTCGGGCCCTAAAAACCGGCTTTGAGCAAAAAAAAGGGAGAGCGCAACCCGACGGGCAATCAACCCCATGACCCAGGTATCATGACACAAGTTAATGGCATTCCCACGAGAAGGCATGCCTTAAAAGGCGTATGGCTTATTCGCTACATACTTCCTCAGTTGAGGAGTTGTGTTAGTAGTATTGACTCATAAGGCCAAAAACAAGGTACAGTACCCCTATCGTCGATACAGGTATTGTACCCCTATCGTGCTGCACAGCTCGCCGTCGCTCTATATTTCCGACCGATCTAAACAAATTTCGTTTTTTTTTTCCAGCCGGATTAAACTTTTTTTTATTTTTTTTTTGCCACCGGTAATCGGCGACGGACATCCATACACATTGCTCGGCGTCAAGTGTCAGCTCGTCGGGTGCTCTGGCGCCTGGTTGAGAGCATGCGCGAAGTGCGTGCAAAGGATCCGACCAGAACTCTCCCGCGGAGTGGAGTATCCATGCTCACCCCCCCCCCCCCGCCCGTGCGCGAGAAGATAGCATGGGGAGGGGGTTTGTGATTATGATGAGCGGACAGATATATGAGAGTTACGAGCACTACGGCCGAGGAGGCGCTACCATTTTGCTCCTGAGCTCCACGATACAGAGGTATTCGAGCCCCCCAAGAACGAGAGTTTACCTCGGACAGTGTGCAAGCAGTCTTCCCTCTCTCCTTTCTCTGGTAGCGCACCCCCCCCCCCCCCCCCCCCCCCCTCCATAAGCAAATCTGCCTCACAAACGGTTTTTAGTAGGATGCAGCTCACCCTTCACGCGACTCCCCCAACACCCCACGGCGCTTCGCGCTTGGTACTAGCAATGTCTGCCTGGTTGGTAAAAACATAACGTGCTCCGTCCCAGCATTGTAGGGATGCGAGGATGTATGGTCATACGACTACGGGTATGCACGACATGAGCCCCCCCCCCCCCCCCCCCCTCTTGGCTCTTGCCTTCGTCCGGTGGTCTCTTTCGAGGTCCAGCTGTCGCCTTGCCGCCTGTAGCTCCTCGCTTAGCGCGCTGATTCTCCGCGCGCTGGCGGCTCTCTGCCCGCCCAAGAGCGCCTGAGCTTGAGAGCGCTCCCGCTGTAGCGCTTCTTGCATCTGCTCGCCAAATCTGCGTTCTTGCTATATACCAGGTATGGATCGACACGCGGAAAAAAAAGACACACGCGCGCAGAACTTTAGTTGTTTCAGAAGCGGGTTTCGTAATATTGGTTGCCCGAAGAGGCGTGCTGCTGTGGGGGGAGCATTGTTTTGGCCAAGATATGTGTGACTGGGGGAGGGCTCCGTGCCTGAGGACTGGCTGGGTGTGTTATTCGTGGTCAACGTTATTTTTCGATGCGTCGTACCATTCGACGAGAGTCGACGACGGAACAAAGTGCTGAAATATTCTCGCGATACAAATGCAAGGCACGTACCGTAGTGGGGAGGAAGGAGAAGAGCCTACTTAGTGACCTCGGACCTGGGTTACGACTAAGAGGAAGAGATAAAAGAAGGGCGAAAAAAATAAATGGGATGGTGAAGAATAAGACATCTAAGCCACGGTGTACTGTACATATCGGGTATCTCTTTTCATGTGTCACATGGGTAGGTGTTGGATGGGGCATATGTTGTAACTCCTGAAGCAAGGAGCGTCAGAAAATGGCAGGTACGCCTCGATCATGTCGCGTCCCTCTTGGTGTCAAAATTAATGAATGCAGACCTACGACGCTCAAAAACGTAAATTCATTGTTTCCATCCACCCCTTGCCCGCAAAACGATCTGCCAAGGCAGCCGAAGTAAGTTAAAGGTTGTTGTGGGAGCGTGTGCTGCATTAGTATAGGCACACGACACAAGAGAAGCACAAATCAATAGGAAAAGAGGGATAATTAACCAATTTAGCAAAAAAAGGGGGATTTTTTTTTTGTCTTACTTAGTGGTTTTCATCTACGAGGCACACGACACAAGATTGACACAAAGTAAGAAGTGAAGGGGGATAATTAAATAATTTTGCGAAAGGGGGAGAACACTACAGTATAGGACGAATTAAACGTGTTTGCTGTGTAGAAGCGCGTGTCGTAATATATATATATATATACGTACACGAAAGACCAGGAAACCTGTGCTAGATCGTGCAGGTTTCACTGATCCCTCCCGGCAACATGAGCTATAGATCATACAGATCATACAGACCATACAGATCATACAGATCATGCAGATCATACAGATCATACAGATCATACAAATCATACAGACCATACAGATCATACAGATCATACTGATCATACAGACCATACAGATCATACAGATTATACAGACCATACAGATCATACAGATCATGCAGATCATACAGATCATACAGATCATACAAATCATACAGACCATACAGATCATACAGATCATACTGATCATACAGACCATACAGATCATACAGATTATACAGACCATACAGATCATACAGATCATGCAGATCATACAGATCATACAGATCATACAAATCATACAGACCATACAGATCATACAGATCATACAGATCATACAGACCATACAGACCATACAGACCATACAGATCATACAAATCATACAGATCATACATATCATACACATCATACAGATCATACAGATCATACAGATCATAGAGATCATACAGAGCATACATATCATACAGATCAGGAATCCATTTGCTCTGAAATTTCTAGATCATGAAGTGGAAATCGATGACCTGCCCGAGGTGTGATATGTTTTTTAAAAAAGGTGAGTAGAGGCGGAGTACGAGAGCGCTGCCCAGGCGAGGTAGCCGCGTGAATGCTAACTCGTATGCCTCTACGCATTCCAAACTCTACATTGCAATGGCCATCACCACAGCAACAGTCGCGCCTGATAACAGTGTCACTTCTAACATAGCAGCAGTACATATGCATACAGTAGGCTGTCTACAGCAAAACTCACACAAACACACCACGTGAGCGAGAGCACACATCACGCATGCCATATTAGGCGTGACGGCTGGATATGTGAAAGGCGCCTCGTACCTGGGCTAACTTGGCTTGCAGCTGACCGTCCGCCGCGCCAAGCTTGGCCTTGAGGAGTCTTACCTCCTCGGAAAGGTGCATGGCCTCTGCTGCATATCTGGACAAACCCGGGCATCGGGGGCGAACAATGAAAGTCCTGTTGAAGTACCGGGCGTAAACGGGGTCGTTCGTATCCTACGAGCATGCTTACTAACCCTACGTTCTCGCGTGTAGCCCCGGCACAGCTACCCCCCCCTTCTCCTCCTCCTCCTCCCCCTCCTCTTTTCCTCCTCGTCGAAGCTAACTATATTTTAGTCTCAGCCGGAACGATATTGGCCCGATTTTGTTGAACGTAGTATCTGATCGTTTCATTCGTAGGAAGCCACCAAAAACTTTGTTTCCCAAGCATGCATTCGCTGCACGCCACGTCACGAAGACCTAGCCCTAACCGAAACGCTGTATCCAAACGAATAATATGGCGGGCCTACTCCCGGTTGAGCCTAAACAACCCCCGTGATTTTCTTCCCCGTCGTTTCTGCAGCTTCGTCTGGTTTGCATATGTCCTGCTTTTCGTGCCCCGTTCTAATCAGCGCGGACCCTGAGTGCGTTAGATATCGACGGGTGGAACAAGACCGGTATTATGTGAAGAACACACACACCATTCATACTCTCTTCCAGAGTGGTCACGGCACGCTGACCCATAATTAGCGCCTGCAAAACAAAAACAAAAAACAAGAGCAAGCGCTTGCGGCCGCACGGCGCTCACAAAAACAAAAAGGCAGAAAAGTATAGCGTAAAGGTTGCGGGGACGTGCGGCACCCACAAAGTTATACAGGCATCCAACGCAGCACGCTCACCGACGCTGCACCGGCAGCCGAAGACTTTCCCGCCGCGCGCACTCCCCACAGTCCCGACTCGCCGGCAGCGACAACGGTGGCGGCGGCGGTGATGACGTTCCATGGTTGGCATGCCCCGACTCCACCCCCTTCTCTTTCAAGCCTTCCACGGTGTTCTTCAGGGGCTCAACCGGGTCGGCACCCGGTTGACCCACGGTTTCTGGTGTACTAGGTTGGACCCTACTGTAGTTTGTGCCTCGTCCCTGCGCCGCAGCGTCCGGCTTCTCCGGCTCACGGCGATCATCACCATGGCTGACGCCCGTGCCCCCCTGAACTGCCTTCGCACCAGAGCCAAGCTTAGTCGGCTGCTGCGAGACCTCTTCACGACCAGTACGGCTTTGCGTCGCGGGTACTACCCCGCACGTTCCCTTCTCGCTGGTCGTGGTGGTGGTATCATCCCCCGCCACCCTCTGACCCCCCGTGGGGTCCGGGGCGCCCACAGCACCAACGAAGTCAGATGCAACTAGGTTAGGGTTGGACGTGTCGTCTTCTCGATTCGGCGAGATGCTGGATGCGGCTGTGGTGGCCGCGCCAGGAACGGTTGGCGGGGCGCTTTCGGACGATGGTGTGTTTGGGGTTTCTCGATGCTCCTTGTTTTCGGCTTGCCCTCCACCGGTACCATCAACCGGGTATGAAACGCCGACCCCATTCCTCTCTACGAAACCTTCGGGAGTTGGTTTTCTCTCAAAATGAGATGGGGACAGCGCCCCCGTGGCCGAATCAAAGGTTGCAGATTGAGCCGCATCCGCACCAGCTGGCACATTATCAGATACTGTCGCTCGAGCCGCCTCAGCTGACACAGGTGAACTGCCGCTCGACAAACCCCTCGCGGTTAGCTTCGATCCCGGAAGGGCCGGGGCTGGGGTTGATTCCCGCGATGCCGATTTGTTGACGCCACTACAAGAGGCTGTATCAACGTAACCTGCTGCCGCGTCTGGTGGGGGTGTTGCCGTAGCCGTGGTATCGGGGAGGGCCTTAGCGTGCGGCAAAGGCGAGATTCCCCCGGCTGTACTGGCGCCGCGTGGCGTCCCCAGTGCGCTCGGCGAGAGCACCGTTGATCCTCCAACGGATTTCTTAACCGTCTCTGATAACCCGCTTAAATTGCCACCGTAGGGTGGTTCAACGGTATCAGGGTGGGGAATCGATTTGGCGACCGATCTCTCGTCAGGATTGGTCCCTGCAACAACCCGGCTTGCACCGCTCCCTCCCGCTTGTTGCTCGTCGCCAAGCGGCGGTACGCTTGTAGCAACCACCGAAACAGAAGCAGGGTCTTGCGGATCCGATCGGACCAAATCGCTGTTGCGGTGAACCAATGAGTTTGTTGGTGTCGACTCTCGCGGGGCTGAAGCGTTTGTGGCGGGATTCGACAGCGCCTTCCCCGTCAAGCTCTCCTGGTCAACCCCCAAGCTGTCGTGTGTAGACACCGGTAAATCAGTCTGGAGAAGGAGAGCCTTCAACGGTGCTTCCTGCTCCTCTTCATTCTTCTCCACCATCACCGACGACATGTTTGATATATTTTTACCGTCAGTGATAGGAGATTCCTTTCGGGCGTCGCCGTCATCATCACCATCGCCACCACCACAAGCACCGCCCGCACCCGCCTTCGTGGCGTCATGCCCAAGCGGCTTAGGGGGGGGCGCCGTGTCACTGGTACTGCTAGCAGATACTTTGGCTGGCTCATAAGGGTAGAGGGGGATCACCTGCTGAGGCGATGCGCTCCACTCGCTGTCGCCGTCTTCCAGCTTGACGTACAAACTCCCGTCGTCGTTAACTCTGCCGACTGTGGCGGGGTGGTATCCCTGGTGTTTCGGTGTGGCAAGGACGCAAGCGTTGTCAGGCTCGATTTCGCAAGGCAGGCGGAAACTTTGTCAACTCAAGGCGAGGGGTTGGACTGTACGGCATATACCGTACAAGACTGTACGGCATGTGCCTACGAGAGGGAGGCGGCGTAAGAACACAACCCCACGATTAATTCCCGTTGCGGATCATTGGGTGCCCGTCGGCGTCGTACTCTTATCGCAAGGACGATGCGCCAATGGCAAGTTACGCATTGCCACCCCGCGCGCTTGCAGGCCATGCGCGTCAGTTTTGTTTCAGCAGTGAATCCCGGGTCGTATGCTTGAAAATACCGCAAGGGTTCCAAAGGCGGGTACGCATTGCATTGGTAAGTTTTGCACACAGCTGCCCGCGAACAGACAACAGAGCACGAACTGCTACGACATGCACACCGCCATTGGATCATCGCTCGGCCTCACTTGGAATTCTAGCTCGTCCGAAACCCCGGACAAATGCCTGAGAATGTCACAAGGGATTTTCAATCCAACACGGAGCTATACAAGGAGCTACGAAACCCACCTTGCCCTTCCTCGCCAGCTTCACCTCCACCGCCAAGCTTGCTCGTAGTGGCGGCGCGTTCTGCCCCGGACTGCGTACCCTTCCAGCGAGGACCCCGTCCTCGTTGTCTCCGTCGTCGTATGCAATGTCATACAGCACCTTCCCGGCGGCGCCTTCGCGCACCCGTTCAACCTGAGGAGACCGTGTTCGTTTTTGTAAATGGTGAACCACTGAAGCCGCTAAGTGTGCTCGTATATTTACGATAAATCACTGAAGCCACTAAGTTTGTTCGTAGTATAGAGGATAAGCCATTGAAGCCACTACGTGTTTGCGTAGTGTGTAAAGGATAGAAACCACTGAGTCGCCCAGTCAGCGCTGACTGTTTACGTAGCTCAGTGGTTTATCCTATATAATCGAACAGACCGCACCGTGGGGAGCAAGTCGCAGAGACGGGAACATCTCGCGACATCTAATTGTCTTATACGAAAATTGTCACAAATACGTCAGCTGTGAGGTCGAGCGATTGAGAAGTAGTCGATACTCAGCTTTGCGACCAGGCTGATACGCATCATAGAGGGTCGGCTCTCTCTCGGCCCCTCTCTAATTTACAAGCCCCAGCCCACCAGCTCTATGATATACAGCACGGGAAACATACGCAGTAATCAGATCCAATACCGTCTATAAACACAGGGGGATACATGGTACGCAAGACACCAACAACGCCCAACGTCGCTCTCTGCCTTTGGGGGGTTGCCACGTTTGGGTGCAAGGGCAAATGACAAATGGCGTGCCGTTTTTGCTCTTTCGGGGCAGTTCTTGCTGTGAGGCTACGGATACTACTGTACAGGATGCACGATTTGACGCGAGTCAACGAGGAAAGAAAATACTGAACTCTTCTCGAAATCAAAATGAAGCCGCGCACCGTATTAGGGGGGGGGGGGGTGCACTCATGTTCATGCATGGCCGTAGTCGTATGACCATAGACGCAATGTATTAGCCGGGGGGGGGGGGTGTACTCTTGCCATGCATGGCCGTAGTTGTGTGACCATAGACCCTCGCATCTCTGCAGTGCCGGGACGGGGTGGAGGGTGCCTGCTACGTGTCTCGGGATCTGAGTTACGAAAGAAAGGGATTCGGAGAAGTAGGGCGAAGATAACAGATGGGAGAACATAAGTAACGAGAATAAAAAAGAACACCTGTATAGCAGAAATAAACATAAAACACTTACCCAGGAAGGATTTCTTAGTTTGGACAAGGTGTGCTCTACAATAACGTCAGTGCAATGGCTCACGGGTTTCTTATGTCCCTGTGCCCGACTTGATTATTGCAGTAGTGCTCGTTTTCTTCTGTGCACGAGTACGAAGGTGTCCTGCACTTCTGTACTTTCTTCACAAATCGAAAGATCTTGAAGTTTGAGCCCTATACACTACCGCCCCTCTCATGATAAGGTATGCCAAAAGAAAGGTCTCTCGTACAAGAAACTGAGATTTCCGTCAAAATAAGAAATTCGGGAGTGGAAAAAAAAAAAACGGAAATTAGCGTGGAAGACGGTATTTTTTTCTCAGATAAGAAATGTACGTATTATGTGAGTGCTCGTAGTCTGGGCCAGTACCCTCGTTCTCTTTAAAACTTCAGAACTGGACCCACATTTTTGCGAGAAAAATACTTGGGTTTATTACTGGAAATATTGGAAATATTGGAAATTTCATGTCTCCGATAAGAATTGTCCTTTTTTTTTGTCTGAAGATACAGAGGCGTTCTGTCGTTTTAGTGGGGGGTTATTTTTCCAGTGGTGAGGGAGCCAACCGGCCAACAGAGGGCGGTACTGTATACCAGCTATATACGTGCACTCACCTTCCCTGTGAACCATTTCGATCGTCCGCCGAAACGAGCTTCCACTGCATCCCCCTGCTGGTGGTGTCGATCATTGACGGATGCTCCCGAGAGGGTAGGAGAAAGACCCTCGGTGACAGCTGGGTTGGAAGGTACCAGACGGCTCGGGCGTTTTCTCTCCACCGCATGCGACGCATCGTCGCCGTCGTGGTCGTCGTTGTCGTCGCTGAGCAGGGCTAAGTCCATCTCACTGTCCATCTTTCGTCGCGCTGCTCGCCTATCACGGTCTTTTAGTTTTCTCCTACTACGGCCTTGGCTACTGTCATCATCACCGCTACCGGTTGTATTGTTCCTAGCCGTTGAAATATGTCGCCCATCTTCTTCGCCATGTGAGGAGCTGTGGCGTCCACCCAGGCGGTCGGATTTTCCTTTCGGCGTCGAGCGAAGGTTTCTGCTAACAACGCTGCTGGGGTCGCGGTTGCGTGTACGGCTGCCTGCCATCTCGCTGGGGGGTGTTTGTTGTTGTATGGTACCAAATAACCACAAGGAGCGCAATGCGCCATGCAGCAGGAGGGTTCAAAATAGTGGTGGCATGCGTTCAGGAGAGTAAATACAGGAAAAGGCAGGCGGGGTGTCATGTCTCTGCTGGTGTTGTGCACAGTATTACTACTGTACCGCTGTGACAAATGTACAGTAGGACCTGCCAGAATATCCACAAAGAGCGCAGCGAGCGATCATATTGGTAGGATTCGAAGTGGTAGCAAGCGTTCTGTCACTTGTCGTATTATTACAGTAGTGTACGCATATATTGTACAGTAGTACCAGGTACGATATATTCGTACCCACCAGGAACGCAGTGGGCCACGGTATCGATAAAATTCGAGACGGTAGCATGCATTCAGGTCGATGAAGGCAGGCAAACAGGCAGGCAGGGTGTCGCCGAAACATGTATTTTGAACAACAGACCGACTGGCCCACCGCATCACACTACGTACACAGCAGTACAAGTACTGCAGAAAGGCGGTTCAACATCTCCAGCACGTCATGAAACATGGACACGAACTCTCCAAAAAAACACAGAAGACACGCGCATGGCTGCCGGAGTGTGGATGGGTGCGTGTGTTATGATATCGCCCACTCGAGATGATGGTACCTTCCTGGTACGTACTTCGTAAAAGCAGTACCACCACATAATAATACGTAGCAACCTATATACCCTAGAACGCCATACAGAGCGACATGCTTTCGGCAGAAATGTTCTGAAAGAGGCTACGGCACACGAAGCTGGACCTACGCGCACTACGTACTGTATTGCGAGTGGTACCCTTGCTGCCGCAATACAAATCTACCGAACGAGCTCCTGATGGTGATGTCAAATGGTACGGCGGTAGAGTGGTATGTACTGCTCTGTACCTATATTCCCCGTCGTCATCGGGCAGGAAGCCGTACAAGTCATCTCCCGCGGCTGACATGCCGGCCTATGCACCTCCGGCTCTCAGTGCCTCGTTCCTCGGCGTCGGGCCCTAGACTCCATGCGCCGATCGTATCATATCTCCTCACACGAAGAGGGTCTATACTATACCTGGTACCTGGTATGTGTGACACCAGGTCGGCGGTCAGCAGTCAGCAGTCAAGCATTACGTACGAGTATTAATATTAATGGTAGCAAACTATTTGTTCCTTTACGCACTCTTCCACTCCAGAGGTTTTGAGCCTGCAGTGCCCAGGGACCACAGCAACATGAGGACAACAAGTCGATGACCGGTCGTCTTCTCGTCGACTCGTCGACTGACCGTCGATCCTCTTTTTTTTTCGCTACAAAAATAGGAAGCGTTTCATGCGAACCGGAACTTTAGATCGGAGATTTCGGAGATTGATTGTTTTTGTAAATAAGGCGGCCTATTTGTCCTGTTGCCCTGTACGTAGGCCTGAGGTCTGTCGTCCTGTGCTTGGAGCAGTCTCAGGTGCGCCTTCAGGTCCAGCTGGAGCGAGCATGGGGGATAGAACTATGCCTCCGCCTCGCGGCCCCGTGAACCCAAGAAAGAAGTTCGCGGTGAAGCCGGGTTTCAGCATGTTGGTGGGCCAGAGAGCCGACCTTTTTTTGTTTTGCTTTTTGCTTTCTCAAGAAGTTTGTCTGAAGTTGCTTGAGGTAGAATGTGCCACGAGACGATGTCTTGAGCTCTTGACTGACGGGTATACTAAACATAGTATAATTATTCCCAAAAGGACCTTGACGTGCCCTAAATGACCCGTCTTTAATATTTTTTTCGGTATGGCACAGCAGTTGGTGTTTTTTATACGTTCGTGCGTAGACCATGTGGCAATTCAGGTGCCTGGGCCGTGGGGCATTGCGTGTGCCACGTGTGTACGGATAGTGTACAAGGTTGCTACTGCTTTAGTCCGTGGTAGGGTCGGCGTTAATTTGCAGGGGCTCTTGAGGCAGCCGCTGCCTGTTTGATGAGGCAAGATCAAGCCCCGACGCTGCCCAGACCCGCCGCCGCGCATCAAAACATCAAACCAGTTTCTGAGATCGATGTCATATAATATCGGAGACGGCGGTTTGACGTTTTGACTGACCGCTCAGATAGACTAAAACTAGTATATTAAGGGCAAAGGACACCTTGACGCGTCCGAAACGACAAGGTCCCCATATCATACGATATTTTTCGTAGCATCTTCTCTTGGTGGTCTTTGATTGAATTTGGTTTCTTTTTGGTTTCGTGCCGCTTGTCCGATGCTCCGATGCTGATCCCCTGCCCCATGGTCCTTCCTGCTGCTGCTGCTGCTGTTGCGCTCTCAGGACTGGAACTTGCTCAAGACGCGGGCTAACAACCTTGCAGGGAGGGACGAGGCAGGCATGCTTGGGATCACCAAAGCCGAAGTGCGAAAACACAACTCGCAGCACGATTGCTGGTCCATTTTCAGGGGTAAAGTGAGTACTACGAGTACTTGTACCGCAAAAACTATCCCAGACTACGTAATAATTCCAAGTAACCCCCCCCCCCCAACCAAAAAGCAGGGCTGTTCACGATTCAGGGGTCTTCCAACGTCTCACGGATCGGATCGGGTCGGTCGGGTCGGGTCAGGAGCCCTTCAAAAGCTCGCGCGTCGTGTCGGGGCCGGGTTAGGTAGCCCAACGCGACCCGACCCGATCCGCGGGTTTCGGCCCGACGACCCGGCCCGTGAACAGCCCTGCGAAAAAGGGACATGGAACATGGAGTTCTAAGTTCTAAGACCGCGGGTTTCGGCCCGACGACCCGGCCCGTGAACAGCCCTGCGAAAAAGGGACATGGAACATGGAGTTCTAAGTTCTAAGAATGTACAGTTCTAAGAATGTACAGATCATACAAAAACATGATGTGTCGAAAAATCATCGGGTCGTACTATTAATACTATGGGGGACGACCCTCCCAAAAAAGAGGGTCATCCCCATACGAGTATAGGGGTCATATGATATGTACGAAGCAGCTCAGCAGCTCAGTGCTGTACCAGTAGGGCTATTGACATTGACCAATAGTAGGGGTGCAGCAGTCAGCAGCAGTCAGCAGCAGTACGTTTAAAACGAGATGTGCGTGTCGGAATGTTCCGAAGTCCGAAGTGGTGCAGTTGCAGCTACTGTAGTATCTAATTTATTGCGAGGGAGATGCTCGTGATATAGCAACCAGATGTACTACACGCGCGCGCGCGGCTTGATGATTGATGATGGATGATTAATTGATGACTGATGATTGATGATTGATGATCGATGATCGATGATCGATGATCGATGATTGATGGTCGATGATTGATGATCGATGATTGATGATTGATGATCGATGATTGATGATCGATGATAGATGATCGATGATTGATGATCGATGATAGATGATCGATGATTGATGATTGATGATCGATGATTGATGATTGATGATCGATGATTGATGATTGATGATGCTTGTACTGCTGCTGCTGCTGCTGCACTATAATACTGCCGCACGCTCTTCCTATTACTACGAGTAGACGGGTGGTAGTTTATCCGCGTACCGCAATTCTTAGATCTGTGAGAGGCATGATCTCACGTCTAATGATTAATCGGTAGTTGCCGTTAGCCAACTATCAATGCGGGTAACCCCCCCCCCACCCCCCGGACCGACTTTTCGAGCTCGATATCTCCGCAGCAAGAAGCAAGCGAAGAATGTCAAGCAAGCGCCGAAAAGGGTGGGGGTTGGACAGATGTCTCTTAAACCGAGGCCTGTCCTACCATGTGTGTCGTTTGGTATTGCCACTTTCTTTGGTACGGAGCTATCGAGCTGGAAAAGTCTGTGGGGGGAGGGGGGGGGTACTCATTTGTTGCTTGCCTTAGTCATTTGACCATTGACCACGCATCCCTTTCGAGATGGGGAGGGGGGCGTTTACTCGCATTATTACGGTAACCGACTTTAGTCGGCAAGTCGGTTGGCGAAGGCAGCTGATGGCCGGCTGACTTGCCGATTTCACGTAAGGCAAGCGAAGCGAGCCAAATTAACCCCCCCCCTCATATGCCCCGCTCCAAAAAATGAAACATGCATGTACGTATCCCGCATGCAACAAGCCTTCCTATTAATACAAGCATTGGAACCCAATAAGTCGGAAACTTGGCACCTCCGGAAAACGACTAACTATTGCGTAGTCCGGCTATTAACTATTAAGAGTTGGTGATTCAAGTCGTGCCGGCTCACAGCTCTAGCAACTCGCTTACCAGGTACCTGGTATGTTTTTTGTCTAGAGACTATCACGGAGGACCATACATGGTAAATAGGACCAAATATTGTCAGCAAAAAGAGGTAAATATATATAGGTTTTTGTGTGTACCGTATGTCCTATTTACTAAGGTTGCCCGTAGTACGTACCACCATGTCCCTAAAACATTGTATATTATAATGTAATCCAAACGGTGCTTATATTTCGGGACAGTAGCACACCCCCCGGGATGAATTTCCGAGCCGAGATTTCTCGTATAAACAGGGGGGGGCACAGATACACGCAACGAAAATTGTTTTTTTTTTCGGAGAAAACTCTCGACGCATGCATTGTTCGGCGTTTGTACTCTCCCCGATGTCGAGAATATCAGCTTGGAAAGTCGGCAGAGGGAGTGTGTCATTGTTATCACCAGGGTGTGGTACGGCAGTCGCTATGGCTGCGTCCTAACAGGGCTTACGTACACTCGTATTATATATACAGCAGTATATCGCAGTGACGTTTAACAATTCCAAGGCAAGTTACCAACAGACAATTATCGAGTACCAGGTATATATCATCATCGTCCTGTTGGTCTACATACCTGTTGTTCCGTTGACGCTATTAACAGCAGTGCAGAGTATCGCTAACGTGTATGCATCGAGTCGAAGCCCTACAGTGGTACACATCAGGGCAATAATTAGGCCTCCGCACAGCACACGGCGAGAGGCGTTTAGCCCCCCGCGCCCCCGGAGGGCCCCGGAGAGCCCCCGGAGGGCCCCCTGAGGGCCGGGAGGGCCGCCGGAGACCGCACCCCCCTTAAGGGGCCGCCGGAGGCAATGTTTTGGGATATACACGTGAATTTACGCCCAAAAAGGGTATGGCAGCGCGCGTTTTGACTTTAGACGACCCCCGAACGTCAAAAAGGCCTAAAAAGGAAACAAATGTGCCCGACCTTCGGCTGGAAAGGAGTCAAGGCGCGAGCTACCAAAGCGACGGCAAGCCTTGCTAACAGTTATATGGCGGTTGTTGCCGAAAACCGAAATTCCGACCCGAAAAATTGCGCAAGAGCAGTAGCTAATTTTTGTGAAAAGGGCTGGGCACTGGCACAGTATGTATGTACTGGTATGTACTGGTAGTAGTAAGCTACTGCCCGTAACTATCTACTGATTGAGTGTGCTAGGATGCTACCAGTGTTTTTGATAGTTCGGACGCTTCTTCAGGAACGCCATATTTTATTACGGAAACCTATTAAAATATTTTTCGGAAGAGAGGAGAAAATAGAAAAGAGGGGAGGGGAATCTTGTGAGCGTTCTTGCGCTTTGTTTGCTGGCGAGAGCTTGCTATGAATAGGAGCGACGGAGTATCATTACGTTCGTATCATATTGTTTCATGATGCGCCTGCGCGAAGACCAGTAGACTGGTGCTATTTACGTCAGCTGTGAGTTCGACCGACTGAGTTGTTGGTTTTCAAGTTGGAATCTGCAGCTAATATAAGCTGTACCAGGTAAGCAGCTATCTGAGGGCATGATTCGGCGTTAGGGGCAGGGGTAGGGGGTAGAGGTGGTATATACGGTTAGGGCTGGGGTTACAAATAGGTGCTCCCAACGGGGAGGTTGCAAACGCCGAGTGACACGTCTACGGAAATATCTCGGAAATGTCTCGGCGAGATATTTTACTGATGCCACGTTTTTCGTTTTGTGGGCCCTCCTTGTTTGCGAGAAACCCGCCTCGGAAATTTATGCAAGGGGGGGTGTCATCTCAATATCTTGATTACAGTATATGGTATATATATGTACGTGCCCTGCCCTGCGCTGCACTTGCCATCTCTGGAGATTGGACGTGGGGAAATATGCCGGAGGAAACTCTGGGAAATATACTCATGGTGCATGGTGTATCCCTGAATGCCCGGTGTCTGTGAGTGATGAAACATGGAACCGATTCAGCAGCGCCAACGCAAGGATTGGCACCATCTACGCCTACATGGTATACGTAGCTCCGACCTGCCGCCTGGGAAATTTCTCGGAATACGGGAATGAGGATGTCATACAGCAGTAAGGGCTTACCGTGTCACACGGGCGATATATAACACCCCCCCACCCCCCCAGTGATGCATATCCGAGCCGATTTGTTTCAAAACAACGGCGGCACGTACGACGAAAATGCTTTGCTTTGGGAAGATCTCGCCGACATATTCCCATTCACTGCAACTCTCGGCGTTTGTACCCCTGCCCGCTGTCGAGAAAGTCAGCACAGAAAGTCGTTCTATTCATAAAAGGGGGTGTGTTAGCTTATCACCCGGGGTAATACGGCGGTACGTATTGTGGAAATATCAACCATTTTTGTTTGTGTGTGTTTTTCCTATCCTCCAGCTTTTAACCGAGGGTAACGTGCCGCTTATTCGAGAATACGGTAGAGGGTCAACTGTGCAACAAGACGAGTATAACGAAACCGTGATCCTCACCCTAAGCCCATCAGAGACCCAATCAATCAACCAACCAACTTTTTATTTTATTTTGTTTTATCCCATTTATTATCTTCGCCCTCCTTTTCTCTCTCCTTCCTAGTCGTAACTCAGATCCGGGGTCACAAAGTAGGTTCTTCTCCCCCCTCCCCCACTACGGTTCGTGCCTTGCACTTTTATCGCGAGCAAGACTTCAGCCCTGTCTTCCCTCGTCGACTCGCATCGAATTGCGCCTCTACCCACGCTAATGGGTGCTCTCAGCGGCTGATTCCGTTTTTTCATTTATTTTTGCAAGTAAACTAAAAAGTCCGACCCCACGTGAGATTTGAACCCCTGGAACCCAACCTCAGTACGTAGCATTCGAGGGTGTACCACTAGACCATCGGGGCGACCGATCTACCACTGGCCAGCATTGATCCCTTTTGTCTCGTACAAAGTGTACACCAACCGTTTTCTCGAGTATGTGGTAAGCTCTGTACCTGGTATCGTGTGGAGGACACGTTTTGAGAAAGATCCGTAGAATGGTTTTTCTCGTGTATGTGGTAACCTCTGTACCTGGTATCGTGTGGAGGACACGTTTTGAGAAAGATCCGTAGAATGGTTTTTCTCGTGTATGTGGTAACCTCTGTACCTGGTATCGTGTGGAGGACACACGTTTTGAGAAAGCTCCGTAGAATGGTCGTCACGCAAGTACCGGGGGCGGAAGATCTACCGAAAGGAAATAGACGCCTGCCACGGCGGTAGAGGCGGTCACCTGAGGACCTCTAGGCCTCCTCACCCAAAAAACTGCTTTTGGAGGAAAACAAAAGTGCTACGTATGATATGTATATGTATCATAGCCGATGAACAATTCCATTACCAAAGTACACATTGAAAAATTGTGCAGCACAATAATGAACGTCCGACGATTGTTGGGTTAAACCCATTCAGCACTGGAAACATGTCTCACACTCTTTCCAAGTAGTTTGTCCTCAAATTCGTGGGACCAGTTCTTAAAATCCAAGTAGTTTGTCCTCAAATTCGTGGGACCAGTTCTTAAGGGGCTACTATTTAAGGAGCCCCATCAGTCATAAACAATTTCAGCCAAAAAAAGGGTATACCTCTACCTCTATACGTATTAGCACGCGTCAATATCTGTTGTTGGAGAATATTGCCGACGAACTGCGGGTCTCGGTCTACTACCCGAGACTGAGGAGGCGAGGAGACCCTTTGTTGGCTCGCTCGTGCTCTCGCTCTCTTTATCTCCACGTTACCCACGTGGAAGGCTTTCTCCTTGCCCTACGTATAAGGAAGAAAACTGCAGCCGTCGGTAGCGGGTCAAATCTAGCACTTGGCTATTACTGGGGACCAAGTAAAAAGGACCAAGTATTGAGATCCTATTTACTATTGTCCGCCGTCATAGGGACCTCGCGAGAGTAGGGGCTCCATACGTACCCTTATGTATATATCGTACGTAGCACGGGTCAGGAGTGCCACGTTTTGATCGTGCTTCGTTTGTGTTACCCGAACTCTACTGTAGGAGAATATTCCAGGAAAATTCCTATCGAAACACTTTGTAAAAGCTCATTCGAAACTGCAAAACAAAACTCTGTTTTTTTTAAACCACGACCTTAAAAAACAAAAAGCATTTTTTGCATAAAGAACGGTCTACTGGTATCTGCTAATAACGGTGCAATGCCGAGCGTGATGGATACGAAAAGCAGCTTCACGGCTACGTACGTATGGACTACCGGGTATTAATAGGTGAATAAGACAAATATTTATTGATAATCATAATGTAAATATGCTTTTCCGGCCGATGCAGGTGTACAACCTGACCCCGTTCCTGCACTACCACCCTGGAGGCGTTCCTGAGATAATGAAGGGCGCCGGGAGGGACTGCACGGCCCTGTTCGACAAGTACCACCCCTGGGTCAACTTCGACTCACTCGTCGGGGTGAGTGGCGGGGGGGGCGCGGTTGCTTGGAATCATGCAGCGAAAGTAATTATTTCTTGCCTCGAAGCATGTATATATGTACGGTATATATATTTTTTTTTGTATTTTTTTTTGTATTTTTTTGTATATATGATATCTTCGTACGCGCGCTTCTAGACAAAACGCCAAGGAGTTCCAACAGAGGAAGAAGGCCGTTCGGACACGCTCGTCGGGGTGGGGTTTTTCCATCCTCCTTGTCAAGGCTGCCCCCGGGTGGCGTGAGCGTCGGCGCTCGATAATCGGCGGGTTCCATCACCAAAACGTAGTATACTTTCTGTGCCTTTTTTATATGTCGCTGAAAGCTCGAGTTAGCAAAACTCGATGGAAATCGACGACCAGTAGGAATGCGAAACCCTATATTCTAGGCGATACAATTGCGGCACTACCGGGGGCGGGGGGGGGGGGGGGGGGCGTACTCATTTGTTGCTTGCCTTAGTCGTTTGACCATTGACCACGCATCCCTTTCGAGACGGAGCACCAATCCTACTCCTATTAGAGACACCTCCAACATTTGGGGGGGGGGGGGGATACCTGGTGACGCCTGCCAAGGTAGTGGTATATAGCACCTGGATTTTCTGAGGATCCTTCCTCGCTTGAGAAGCCAACAACCGCCTCCGAGAAATGTTGAAACCTGCTGCAAGCCCGACATATCCCACAATCGCGCGGGCTGCGTAGGCATCTATCGGATAGACATCAAAATTATCACATCGGATCGAATCCAACGATACTAAGGCATGCCTTTTTTAATACGTAGCTCCTCAGATTTAGAGCTCGGTCAGTACGAAACGTTTTGGCGCAAAAAGTGCGACCCCAATACCTGCCGTACCACGGCTCCTGCGACTACGACGTGCTGCTTGTCCAAGGTCGGTGAGGGTTCATACCTCCGATGGGGGCGGAAAGTGCTGAAACTGTCCATTAACAAAAAAAAACATCACATAAACCTAATCCGCTCAGGGTGTCAGGTTAAGCAACTATTTGTACAGTATCTCCAGGGATGTATTGTAGCCCGATACCGGTTGTAATCGGTGCCGAACTCCGCCGTGGTAAGTTACTCGGGCAAATGGCGGTTACTTTTTGGTTTCTCCCCTGTCTATCCCCAAAATAAAATTGCCTCCATATTGGGTGGAAACCATAGATTGTTCCAGCAGCAGAGCAGCAGAATACGCGCAAGCGAATCTCTCTCTTTCACACCGCATGACTGAAGGGTAGAATACATGTCACGCTTTGTGCGATAGAGGTACGAGTACCGTAGCACTAGTTGGCTCAGAATATTTCTGAATGATCCGAGCCCCCTGAAAAACCAAAATCGTCGGTCTTTTTCAGTCTTGTGTTGCAATATTTTTCATTGCATAGTTAGGCCATGGCACTGTTCATCGAGTACGAGCACTTTTGTTTTCCTCTCAAATGCTTTTTTTACTCACTATTAGTATAGACTTCCTCAAGCCACCACCCCCGGAAGGCAAAAACATGGTGCATCTCTACCGCCGCAGCATGCGTCAAGTGTCAATAAACAAACCCACAGTAGGGTGGGTACCCATCCGGGTAGACGTACTACGAGTAGAAGATTAGTAGATATATTATACAAAGGCACAAACATCAAGAGTTTTAGTGTGGTTTCACCGTATTTATCGTCTGCATGGTACCCTCCTACATATATATGTATCCTGTGCAAATATTTGGTATTCGCGTATATGCGAGGCTGGCGTAGAACATCTTTGGCTCGTAGACGTATATAGAGCACATAACGAATGTCCCGAAGGAGTGTGTCGTTGATTTCCGGTCATTACCGGTGAGTACCGGCCTCTCCATCAGATTAGATGCACCCCTGATTGTCTCTGTGCCAGTGTCGCTTGCGCTGTAGTAGTCTGTCGCTACTGCTGACTGTACAGACTTACGTTTTTGAGGCTAAGGATGTGGTGATGTAGATGTCTAGTGAAGAGGCTCGCAGGTGGATGATGACACCTTGTAAACTGTGAAGTTCACTTGCGTTGCTGAATAGAACAGAAGAGAGAGGTGGGTGGAAAGGTGGTTCTTGTCTGGCCGTGCTCTAGAGAGCGGGGGTCGTGGAGAGTGGACTCAAGTGGGGCGTAACCCTTGCTTGGTGATCCTGCTTGGTTACCCTGGTAAGTTGATCATGACTTATGCTTGCATGACCCTGAGATACGACCATGTTCGTGTGCCCTAGCTTCCAGTACCCTATGGTATAATATTCTACAAATACCTTGTTCCACCCTACACTTATCCTACCGATAAGCTTGCCGCACACAATCGTAGATCTGCTGACTTCGGAATAATATGTAGACGACGTTCGATTGTATATTCTAACATTGAGCGCTACGAGCAGTGGCGGGAAATGGCATCGTGCCAACAGCCGAAGCTTGTGCGCGTGCTGGTACGCTTAAGCTGTATACCCTTCCCAACGGCGTGAACCAAATGGGGTGCAATATAATTTAAGGAGGGTCACGCGGAAAGCACTTTCAGCAAAATGGTAAGGAAGACAAAACCGGGTCCACGGCCGCGGAAGTGCTGGACGTTTGGTTACCCAGGCAGATGCATGGTAATGCCCATTGCTGTCTCTGGAGGTGGCCACACCAGAAATTAAATCAATTCATTGGAGGCTGTCGTCCATATGCAAGTCCGCCTCACAGGCGGTTCTTAGTAGGATGCAGCTCACACTTCATGCGACTCGCCCAATACCTCACGGCGCTTCGCGCTTGGTGCACGCAATGTCTGCCTGGTTGGTGAAAACCCAACGTGCACCGTCCCGGCATTGTAGGGATGCGAGGGTCTATGGTCATACGACTACGGCCGTGCACGACATGAGTACACCCCCCTCCCCTTTACACCCCCATGCCGTTGTTGGCTCGTCCTTTTTTTACTCCGCACATCGTCAGTTATCCCGATCGGGTCTCGTAAAACCTGTATATCAGGACATTTATTGCCGAGAAGAAACTAATGAAAGCTCAACGATCGCCCGAACAAGCCGGCGTGATGGAGGAGGCTAACATCTCCCTTGCCTCCCTTCCTCCCTCCCTCCTTGTTTCCGGCGCTATTCCGTTGCCCTCGCGCATTTTTTCTTTCCCCCGCGTCCCCGTTCACCCCCCCGCCACGCCGCGCAGAACCTGTACATCGGGCCATTGATTACCGAGAAGAAGCTGGCGAAAGCTCAGCAAGCATCGCCCGTAGAAGCCGAGAAGGCTAAGAAGGTAGACGAGTCTAAGAACGTAGAAGAGGCGGAGAAGACTGACGCATCGGAAGAAGATAAGGGGGAGGAGGAGGAGGAGGGGGACGATAAAACGCGCGATAAAGAGGGTATCGCGGTAGCGATGGAGGGCATAGCTTTGGCGGGAAGAACAGAGCTAGACCGAGCAGATTCGGCCGGGGCCGTTTAATAGGCTTGTTTTGGTTTTGCTTTGGTTTGATTTGGCTTGGTTCGGTTCGGTTGGTTTGGTTCTTTGCGGGAGGGAGGGTTGGTTTTATCGTTTCTGTTTCGTTTTGTTTTTTTCCCTTTCCGCTTTTTTTTGTTTCACCCGTTTCGCGTCTTTTGTTTCGGCGATGTGTCGTCGTTCCGTTTTCCACTTCTTCGCCGCACCCCGCGCCTTGTGTCTAGTACCCTCCCTTTTTGTTTGAGCCGGTTTATTGTTGCATGTTCTCTCGACGCTTTTTAGCGCGAGTTGTGGTTGGGACGCACGTACAGTAGCCGCAGTAGCCGCGTGTTGTAAGGGCGCAACGTTCGCGACTGAGAGAGCGCCCTCTATAGGCGGTGCAGTCCACGGCACAGTGCTTTGTTTCGTTGCTGTGGTGGATTTCTTGCGATTGCTTGTGTTTCGCGTACAGTAGTAGCCACCTACTGGTACTACTACAATACGGTAGTCGCCTACTGGTACGTACAGTATCAGTGTACGGATGCAGCAGGCACTTACTAGTATGTAAACGGTAGTCATCTACTGGTGCAGTACAGTAGTAACGTACTGGTGTGTAAACAGTAGTCACGTACTGGTACAGTAAGCACGTACTGGTGCACAAGTTACGGTATTTATACAGTAGCCGCGTACTGGTGCACAAGTTACGGTATTTATACAGTAGCCACGTACTGGTACTGTAGTCACGTACTGGTATGCAAACTGTAGGAGTCCCCGATTGGTACCGGCAGTCACCTACTGGTAACAACAGTCGCCTACTGGTAACAGTAGTCACCTACTGTTGTGTAAACAGTCACCTACTGGTACAGTAATCACGTACTGGTGCAGAAGTTACGGTATGTAAACAGTAGTCACCTACTGGTACTGTAGTCACGTACTGGTATGCAAACTGTAGGAGTCCCCTACTGGTAACAGCAGTCACCTACTGGCAGCGGTATTTATTAATAGTGCACCCACACGATCTCTCCTCGGCAACGTGTCGTGGTCCGTAGATTCAAGGGGTATGAAGGGGGCTATATATCACTCTTGCGGGATTCAAATATGATCTCCGTTTGATGACGCGTCCTTCGATAGGGGTAGCACATTTTCGGCGATTTTTTTTTTCTGACCTTAAGACATGCTCCCAAACGGACGAACTACCCGGTATCCCGTTTTGTGTTTCACAATAGTTTTCGTTAGCACCTAGGTCATGGGCTTGCTGATCGGGCTAAGCCTGCGTGTTTTCTCAAGCGTCAGTTCTGGATGGGGTTTCTCCCATACTATAATCAAGTAAAGAGCCTCAGAATAATTAGGTGCTACCCTTGTAAGGCAAATTGCACGCATCTGATGTTGACGTCAGAGTCTAAACGGGGAACATGTTTCCGGTCAGGGAGGTCATTTTTTCGTGCCGTCGATTTGTTTTGGCGCCTCTCCCTTTCCCTTCTCGCCCGCGCCTCAGCCCTCCTGTTTGACCAAGAATGCCTTTTTTTCGTATGATGGTGTCGCTTGTGAACCCATTCAAGCACACTGGGTGGGCTACGTACCGCGCGACCAGCCTGCGACCAGCACGAGCACAAGTACAGTAAAGGTATATAGCTGCCGCTTAGTTGGTCTTCCGACACGATTCTTCGGTGCTTTCTACAAAAAGCGGTAGTTCCGGTAACTCCGACTGGAATTTGGTATTTCCACCTAATATCGTTTTTTTCGTCAAGAATTCGGCATTTCCGACAAGAATTCGGTATTTTTCTGGCAATACTTCGATATTTACGACAACGATTCGGCTTTTCCGACAGTTCGGTATTTTTTCCAACTAAAAACCGATATTTTTGCCGACAAGAACTACGAGTACGACAGTAGTACCGATCTGTCAACAACGTGGACGGCATATATGGGGCGTGTTTTCATTGCTACGCAAAAAGTGGCCGCGGCGCTAATAGATACCGGTAGGAATTTCGGAATTTCCGACGAAGGTGGCCTCACCCCCTCGCATCCCCTATCCCCTATCCGAAGGCGTTTTCGACCCATTGTGGTTGGTTCTAACCCTTCTATTTAGAACTACACTATACAGAAAGCTAAACCTGACTGTACAGTAAGTCTTAAGAGTTTTGTCGCCATAACAGGAGTGCGGTTCAACTACAAGGGGTCATACTACAGTAACCGCTTCCAGGACTAAGCTGTGCACACAAGTGTTGGGCGACACACTACTTAAAATCAGTGTAGGATGTGTTTTGCAGCAAAATCTACTTGTAATACAAATGTCAAGGCGGTGGACTTGCGTTTTTGGTACGCTAATTATTCCGCCGAAGAAAGAGAAAATAACTAAATACATGTATCGTTGACCCACCCGTGTCCGCGATTGTCGGTGCTCTTCGTCTCGAAAGTAGGGATGCGTTGTCAACGGCCACATGAGTGCGTAAGGCAAGCGACAAATGAGTACGCCCCCCGTCTCCGGTCGAGCGACTGGTGGCCTTATCCCCAACAAATCATACGTCTTAGTGGCGTTGTCCCTAAAAATGGGGACGAGGTGATCCTAACAGAATTGTCCCACACACTAATTCCAAGTCAGGTTGCTCCCAAAAAGCTTGAAGGGTGTTGATGGGTGCGCTCCTTAAGGGGTGCAGGCTAAGGCAAAAAAGCGTCGCCTATACGTATGAGAAAAATAAACTAAACTTACTGCTCTCGAAGTCTTGGTGGGACGGCTGTTTTGTTTGCTGGAGGTCTCGCTGTGCCTCTCTGTCCTGGATCGCGACTGCTTTCACAGCGCCGGAGTGTATGATGTGTATGTACGTACTACATGGGTTTCACACTACATGTGCTGTATGCGCGAGAAATACCTTAGGTTGCTTATCCCATGTATGTCACCGAACCGGCCTAATCTATACTCGGAGAGGGATCCAGTTGCCTTACATCTGACATACGGTTCGCTCCAGAAAATGTTATCCAAGCTGACATTGGTCGGGTCAGATCCTCATTCCACGATCTACAGTAAACCTATTAGGGCAGATATTTCCCTGATCTACATGATGATCTGTGTGATCTACATCAGTAGATACTGTTGTTACCATCATCTCAATTAGAATATCATCGGTCGGTACCTTAGACGTATGATCTGCATGGTCTACTGTAAAACGTGTAGGACGTACATGTTTCCTGGGTTGGATCTGTACCCTCATCTCAGGACGGCAAATATGCACACACACGTATTCAGATATCACATAGGGAACAGCACGGCAACGCATGTCGTTGTTGTGTTCTATAATAATAGGATTTACTGCTGTAGATGATCAACGGAGTATAGAAGGTCGATGATCTACAGACAGTAGGTCGATGATCTACAGACAGCAGTAGGTCGAGATCTACAGGCAGTAGGTAGCTGATCTACGTACAGTAGTGGGTAATCTGCAGTAGGTATAAGTGATCTACCGTAGGCAGATGATCTATTGTGAGGGTACAGCATTAGATTATCTACAGCACATGTAGGTGATCTACAGCAGCAGTAGGCACAGTAGCAGATAATCCACAGTAGTGCAGTAGATATAGGGGATCTACAGTACAGGTAGTAGGTACAGTAGTAGGTCTACAGTAGATACTGTAAGGTGATCTTCAGTAAGTAGATGATCTACAATAGGTACTGTAGATTAGATTATCTACAGTGGTGGTAGTAGATCGTGATCTGTCTGATGTATGTTTGGTTGCTTGCGGTACGAGGGTGTTGGCTGTGCACGAATTGCTAAATGCGCGCTGCCCCACGGTTTCAGCACAACAACAAAAAAAGCTGACCCTCGGGGTCTAAATCATGTTATTAGGCTCCAGCCCACCGCTTGGAATCACCAAGTTCCCCTCAGGGCGCGAGGGTAATAACCGCGTGCCAGAAGTGCCACAGATGAATGCTTACTAAAAGCAAAAACTGAAATGGTTTGCAGGTTAACTTTTCGTGCGGAAATACGTATTTATGTACGGTGCCGTGCCGCGGTCGATGCCAATACCCGTGTGTTGTCCGCATTTTCCCAGCTTCCCCCCCCCCCCGGAAAAATGAGGACGATTTTTCCCAACACCCCCCCCCTCAAGATGATTTTATTTAGCTTGCTGTTGCAGGTCTCTTGGGTCTCTTCCGGATGAGCCACTGGTTCTTGTGTTTCCAGCCTCCTGCGCCACTTGCCCTCTGGGCCGAAGCTGCCGGGCCAATCAGCGTCTGCGTCAGCGCGGGTGGGCATCGCCAGTTGGTCAAAAGTGTGGTTTGATCACGACATTGTATGTGATGCTATTTTTTTCCTTGTGCAGAAGGGCGCATTATTCAGTACGACGTCTGTAGTAGTATATGACGTCTACAGCGCTTAGCTTATCTCTATCTTTTGATGGTACTTCCCGCATACCGCGCATTGGCCTAAGGTCCGTTTTTATCGACACCAACCAAAATGGGGGAGGAAACAAATCGCCAACGGTCGACATATTTCCATCCAGATTATTTGTGTCACTAATGTTTGGACCGTTGGACGGTGACCCGGGCGGGGCGCAGCAGGATCCTACCCGTACAATACTGATGTGCACGTTCCTTCTACTACTATGTTGATGGTGGACGCGATGATTGACGAAACAACAATTTGTCATTATGATTGTTATTACTGCGCTTGCTTGTCATCCGAGAATGTGCAAGCAGCCCATGAATGAGCTTCAACATTGATCACTCATAAACATTCCCAGAAAGAAGAAAACCAGCAACTTGTCAGTTGTTTGCTCGCTATCTCTACTGTGTATCTGTCGCAGGGTCCCACCTCCCCCAAAACAAAACTAGGGGCACCAAAATCACTCACCTCGAGAACGATCTCTCGCCGACGGCCCCGCCACCACTGGTCGGCCTCGATCACCTGGTTCATCATTTGTCAGACAATATTTAGACGGAATAATAGAGAAACTGAGTTGGAGTAAGTGGTGGCCAGTGGGTTAATGGACGCACTGCTGTTGTACAGCATGGCAGCAATATTAAGTAGCGTAACCCGGTCGGCGAGGGAATACAGGAGGGCTGAAGTCTTACTTATCGCCATAAAAAAAATGCAAAGCTCGACCGTAGCGGGGAGGGGGGAGAAAATATCCCGGTTGTGTGGCCCCGGATCTGAGTTCACGACTTCTGTAGTAATACATAGGAGGGAGGGAGAAAAGAAGGGCGAATAAAATGAAAGGGATGGAACCCATGTAAGGGCCCGAATTAACGAGTATAAAATAAATTCAATTTGGAAAAAATAAAATTCAAATTCGCTTTTCATTGGTCAACACACGCACCAGCACCAAAGATGATACCCCAAGATCCTAATCTTTGGTGCTGGTGCGTGTGTTGACCAATGAAAAGCGGATTTGATTATTTTTTTTTTCCAAATTGTTTTTTTTTCTTCTTCGTTAAAACGGGCCCTAATTACCGGTAGGAGTATATATATTACAATATTACGGGGGGCCACAGTACAAACAGGATCAAATATCGTCAGCACATATATAGGTGTTTTGGATTTACCGCAGGCCCTATTTACTTGATGGTCCACCGTAATATGTGATTCGTATACTATTTTCCGGTTTGGGACTTGAGAAAAAGCAAGCATCGGGAAAAAAGTGTCGATCTCAGCATGGGTGGATAAGGCCACACGGACCATCGTAACACGGGTTGGTTGCTATTGGTGGGGGTTAGGGATTGTGTCGGAAGTGTGACGGAAGAATATCTACGTCGGCACGCATTTGACACACGTTGTTAGCATTTACAGCAGTATCTTGCTTTAACGATTACGTTTACCTTTTGTTTCAGGGGTACATTTTATTTCGGGGATACTAGAGTTGCCTTGTGTGATGTGGTGTCCTTACGGCCCGTGATGCTTAGGCCTCACTACGAGGTGTGGGAGAATCTATAGCCTCATTTTGATTGTTTTGAATAGCCGCATCTTCGACCCCCCTCTCTCGGTCTTTTAGGATGAACTTTGTTATCACCCATTGACCATCGTGTGGTCTGCATATACGACTATTCAGGGTGGGCTAATGTGATGTGGTGTCCTTACGGCTATAGATGGTTGATAGAATATCATACAGGTGAAGAGCCTAGTGGCGCTAAGATTGTTCTCGTATACAGAAGTTTCCTTGGGTACATCAGATAGGCCGTAGCACAGAGGCTTTATAAGTCCATAGGAGGGTTCTAAGCACTAGAAGCTTGCTAAGGTCGAGATATCTCGTAGGATTAGCGCTTAGAATAACATGGGAACGATATTACCCCTTGGATAGGATATGGCATTATCCGTTGGACAGAACAGATGTTTCTTCAGAATGGCTAAACACCACAGGAAAGTTCCAGTGGCTGCTGTAGCTATCCGATTAACGGGTTGTTGGCAAGGATGTACTGTAATCTCCCGTTAAGCCGATCGAGTAAAAGAGTCTGCTCTCAGGCAGACTCGCCCCCCCCCCCCCCCTTCTCAGGTCACTTCTCACTCTTCCCTTGGTCATCCAGGCTTTTGCCTCTCACCTAGTCTACAGTCTACAGAGGTTAATAATAACAAGAGGTCTTTCCATATCGAAGAAGAAGCTTGTTTCAAGCTCAAGCAACGAACCTCCGTCTTCCATTCCCTTCTATCATCGTCTCTACTCGGTCATCACTTCACACTTGCTTTAAGAGACACACTTTCACCTTGCTTGCGTCAGGGCTATACGTTTACCTTGCTTTAGATCTGAGACTATTACCTCGCTGTAGGGTCAAGGTTGCCTTTTGCTTACGGGTGAAGTTTACAGTAGTACGAAGTACCTTGTTTAGGATTAAGTTCGCCTTGCTCCAGGGTAAAGGTTTACCATGCTTCAGGGTTACGTTACCTTGCTTCGGGGCTAAGTTTCTCTCGCTTAAGGGTTTCGGTTGTGTCTGCCTACTTGCTCTAAGGTTAGGTTTAAACTAACCTTGCTCAGGGTAATATCCTCCGGGTACATGGAAGCCTTTTGTCGCACCCCTTGCAAGAACGCGTCGGTAACGTGAAACGTCTGCAGAACGAACTTGCTCATGGACACCTGATGTGAAAAACAATGATGGGTGATGATGATCACATCGTCATGGCGAGAGTCGAGCGGTACGTTCATCCGTGCACATAGAAATACGTCGTATTCGTAATTTGCACACACATGTATTGTCCCCATAGATAGGTGGATGGGGGTGGATGGAATGCACTTGAGCTACGTCGTACTACTGCTGTAGTGCGGATCAAATTAATTTCGCAGAAGGGGGAGAACAAACTATTACGGGAGAGGGGGCATAGTAAATAGGACCAAATATTGTTAGTCAAGATAGGCAAATATATAGGTTTTTGTGTACACCGTAGGTCCTCTTTACTATGGTCCCCCGTAGTATGATATTTACAACCTAAATCACCAAATATCTTACGGATCATAGGTCAAAAACAATGAAACTTAAACTTGTGTGCGTATGTGTGCCTTATTCACACCAACCGTCTTCGGGACTTCAGTGGGGAAACTTGACACTAAAACGTGTGACGGTTACATACAGCAGTAACGGCCACTGCGTGATTGGGAGACGGTATGATAACAATGATTGGTGTCCGAGCTTCAACGCAAGGAGTCGTATACGTCTCATGGGCGCAACACATGATCCTATACCCGGGCTGGCGGGCACTCACGTAGACGGTTGAGATAATATCTCAAAGTTGTCTTAGGTGCAGGTCCGGTCGCTATATCACGGGGCTCCCGAAGGGGTTAGAATCCGTTATTTCGTTTGTTTTACCCAACAGTATTTAGCACACCCAGACAAGCAGTACCCGTGCTCATCCTATCCTCCACCCTAGAAAGATATACCAGCTCTCTGTACGTAGCCAGCGTGAAAAACCGAAAACGACGAGTTGTTGTTAAACGTGTCTCTGGTCGACTCTGGACAAACGAATACCAATCCCGAGACTCGCGAGATTATGCGCCTGGACTTTCTGCAACCGAACAGCCCCGAGCCCCGCGGCTCTGACAAAAACGAACAACTCCGATTCTCTCGATATCCCCCCCGCCTCTGTTCGGCACCCCCGAATGTCGCAGTATGTGTCGCAGCTCTTGACAACCGAGCAGTGTTTTCCGAGTCTCGCACTACGCGTTGTGACTACGATCGAAAACCGAGCAGTTGTCCGAGTCTCGCAATACGCGCAGTGGCTCTCGATAACCGAACAGCCCCGAGAGTCCTAGATTGAGGCGTGCCAGCGGCTTTCAACAACCGCGAGCAATCCCGAGTCTCACGGTGTGTTCCGCGGGTCTCGTCAACTGCTGCTCCTGCAGTGCCTAGTCTCACGATATCTACGTCGTGGGGCTTTCGACAATCGGATTCCCCTGAGTCTCGCGATATATGCGCCGCGGCCCTCAACCGCTGGACACAGCTGCGAGTCTCGTGATACACGCCGCGTTTCTCGACAACAAAACGCATATATAATCCTAAATTTTAAAACGACAAAAAAAATGAAACGGCTAAAATCTTGATTAGACCAAGATTAGACAGAAATACAAATCTTCTAAATTCCAAAATCATAGATCTAAAATCGTAAAACGACCAAAAAAATATTGTCGGGGCAATCGACATAATATGGCATACGGTGAAGATGCAAGGGGTCTCAAGTCTGAGGTATACAATATGATCAAGGCAGGTAGCCTGCAAATAAATGATTACAGTATAACTGTTGGTGTGTTGCTGCTAGTGCTGCTGCTGCTGCTGCTGCCCGTGCATCAGCAAGACTCTCAGGTTGATAGCGACCGTTACAGAGCATAGAGCGTGTGGATATGGAAATAGAGCTACGTAAGGCAAAGAAGAGAACATCGTCGATCGGTTTCCTTACAAGCTTTTCGGTGATACTGTAAGTATTTGCACAAGTGTGTGTGTCACCAGTCGGTGAGCTGTGAGTTTTGGTGGTGGATGCGACCAAACTACTCGCGATACTTCCAGTAGTAGCTGCTGCTGGCATTTATCGGGTCGTGTCACTTGTCGCGGTCGCGCGTGTTGTGTGCTCACAGTTACGTATTCCTCGCGAAGGATATACCGGTAGATACACATGTACGCTTACGGGCAGGCACGCAGTGTACCGTATAGCAGAAGTAGCAGCGGTGCTGGATGTCGAACGATAGTCGAGTTCGACACGATATGTTTGCGATGAACAAAACAAATACCTGGTGCCTGATACGACAATATCATAGTATTGATAGTAGTCGATACGATTTCGATAATCGGTACAGCATGATGTACATCGACACTTTCGTTCAGTATCTCAGCATACACATACATCGAAAACAAAAACAGGTTCTACTCTCTTCCCTTTTGGTTTTTTTTGTGGCCTTTCCCCCTGAAAGTCATGGAAATTTTACGGAGGAAGAAAAACACACCCGCCTGAAAGCAAATAATGGTATATACCTTCCCGGTTGTAGTGTACGGGGCAGTGCTGACTACAGTACCAGATGAGATGCACCTTTCTCACTACGTAGGTGATCCAGATTTGTCAGGGGCAGATATATCCCTGATATGTATGACCTGTCTGTGTGATCTGTTGCCCATGTTGCCGGGTGGGAACCGAACTAATCTGCATGATCTAGGACAAGTTTTTCCTGGATTGGACCTGTACTGTACAGATACTGCACAGCACCTTAGAACGGCAATTTGGGATCTAGATGATATACTGCATATATACATGAGTACGGGCCTGCCCTTGCTGCGTTTTCGAAGATATTGGGTGTCGTCAGCCATTACTTGTGCACGGGACAGCATATGGGCTGCCGAACACGGCAAGTAGTCTTGGAATACGAACGACCACAGTACAATAAGATACAGATATCTATGACCTCGACGAATGGTGGAACCGACGCAGGACATATCCATGCGACCGTTGGGTCGAGAGCATGGCACCCACATATATACATATCATAATCTGAAAGACGTATGAACCCTTGAGTAAAATCCGAGGTCCGGGCTTACCCGCCAGGCGGACCCCAGGACCCCAGATCGTGTTTTACTTAAGAGGTGCCGGGTACACGTGCACACCCAATGACCGCTGATATGGCCGTTACAACTGTAGTGCTCCGACTGGTAGCTCGGTGGTTACCGTGGATGTCCAACAGGGGGGACGCCCGGGGACGGAAAGGTCAACCACGCTCGATACGATATATCGCAGAAAAGGGTTGTGTAGCTCACCGTTTCCACAAGGGTGTCCGTGGAGATCGTTCCGAGGGCCTCGCCCCCGTCCGGAACGAGGAGACACACCTCTCCGAAAAACTGAGGGTTCTGCAGCGTCCCCACCCGGTGCGTCTGATCAAAACACAGGGAAGGGGCATAAACACGTGGTTGAGTCTAAATTAAGATGAAAATAATCAATGCATTGCCCATTCCTACAGTGGGTACCCCTATTTAAGAGAAGTAGATGTGGTACAGGTCGAAAACAGCTCTATTTACTATTAACAGCCTCTTCTCTCGTATCCACAGCGGTGGGAAATATATAGGTTTAGTGCAGGCGGGTCCAGCCGATTTTGCCTCTCTTAAACTGTACTATTATCTTATATAGGGTACCATCTCTCTTGAATAGTGGTACCCACTGTATAAAACTCAAGTGAACAATATTGCCAATCAATCAATCGATACCTTTCACCGGCATATATATATACACAGTGGACGACGACATGAACACGCGTCTAATAGCCGGACGGAGCTGCCCTCTCTTTCGTCTGCAGCGTCACAGATTGCATGACGACATTATACCAGCCAGCAGGAACGTACACGAAAGGACTAAAGGACTAACGAGTCGCCTCAGAGAGTAGCGTGGACTACCCGCTTTTGATGCTTTGAACCTGGAAGGTATCGACCACGGGAGGACTCGATTTTGCAAAAACATGATGAACAAAATGAATAAAATCGTTCAGTTGTGGACGAACAGCAGTAAGTAGTGGACAAACCTTGATAATAGTGAATCTTCCTGGGGTAGCTATTTCGGCAAATCGTTTTCCATGGTGATTGTGGGTTTCCACACGTATATAGGTAGGCATGCATGCTTGTGAAATACCTGAGAGGTATCGACCACGTCCCCGTCTTTCCGCCGGATGAGGGCCAGCGTCCGTAACCAGCGGCTTAGCTCCCGGTCCAGTTCAGTTTTGCGCATCTGAGGCGAGAATAACAACAACAAAAAAACAATAAAACGGGAATAGGCTCGGTTCTGATCGTGGCGTCGAGTACACAACAGACAGGAGGCCGCGGGATTCCCCCCCTCCACAATGTGGCGGGCGTAAAAAAAAACCTCGTGTAGACATTGAACAGCGTAGCACACAATTATTGGGCGCGTACGGAATTGAGAGGTTCTCGACCCCGTGTGGTGTTTGCTACATTGTTCAGTGCTTTCGCAGCAGTGCGTTTTTTTCGCCCCTATTATGCAAGGGGGGGGGGTCCCAACTGTCTGCGTGGTTAAGTTGGAGCAAGGTATAGGCACTACTAAGAAGTGGAATACATCGAGGTTACGCCGGCAGCAAGTACAGAAGAGGAGTATAAGACTAGGTGCGTTGGTTTCCTTTAGTTTTGTTCCACCTTTTCGGCCTTGTGCTTGTTCTTGTTCTTGTTCTTGTTCTTCCAACTGGGACGACTGTTTATGAGTGAGCAACGTCGAAGCTCACGCTTGCGTATTGTCGGATGGCCGAAACAATACCAATCTTGAACACCCACATGACCTCTACTATAAGGACCACTATGTCCTTAAATATGAGGACCATTGTGTCCCTAACTATAAGTAAATTATGTCCCTAAAAATAAGGACCATTTTCTCCCTAAGTACAGGGATCAAAATGTCCCTGAATATAACGACCAGTATGCATCTCAATATAAGGACCATTGCGTCCCTGAATATAAGGATCGTTTTGTCCCTTACTATAAGAACCAGTTCGTCCCGAAATATGAGGACCGGTATTTATCTAAATGTCA
Organism: Saccharina japonica; assembly: GCA_008828725.1. NCBI lineage: Eukaryota > Phaeophyceae > Laminariales > Laminariaceae > Saccharina > Saccharina japonica. The sequence continues at coordinate 475,081 of MEHQ01000605.1, forward strand.
GGACCGGTATGTTTCTAAATACAAGGACCATTATCTCCCTAAATACAAGGACCAGTATGCTTCTAAATGTAAGGATCATTAGCATCTCCCTAATTATAAGGACCAGTAATCCCTAAATATAGGGACCAGTATGTCCCTAAATATAAGGACCAGTATGTCCCTACATATAAGTCAAAAATTGTCCCTAGATTTTAGGACCATTACATCCCTAACCCATACTGACCAGAATACTTCGAAAGATAAGGACCATCAGTATGTCCCTAAATGCAAGGATCGTTATGTCCCTGAATGTAAGGGCTGTTTGGAATACATCTTAATATGGAGAATAATAGTTGTAATATACAAAATGCCCTTATATGTAGGGACAAAGTGGAACCTATTAATAGTTGGTGAACCCTACCCCCCCTTCCATAACCCGCGGGGTAGCATGCACCTCTGTGCTGGTCACGTGCGATGCCAGAGCGCTGCTCTCGCCCACGCCGGTAGCCGCGGGCAAGGGCTTGCGCCCCGTTGCCGTGCCGCCTTCCGCTAAGCCTCCGCCGCCGCCGCCGCCGCCGCTGGTGATGGTAGTCTCGCCGTTCTTGGTTTTGGACGAAGTATACGCCGGGCCTTGCTTCGAACCTTTCCCCTGCTTGAACATTGAATTTATTGATGGCATGGGGGAAAAAACGGTCAACCTCCCTGTGTGGTGATTGATTGTTTTGACTATCTCAGCGGTACCTCCACTGATGGAATATTTTATATGAACCGGATATATTGTCCTGCTCGGACTCTGAAAGTCGGTGAGATGAGAAAAATGCTCAAACTTTCTTGTGTGCTGCTTGGGTACATCAACCCAACTACCTGCAGGAACACTTTAGACTACATACTATACCCGGTGTACTATAGATACAGGTAGCGTGCACTCACAATCTTAGTGCGGACCTCCCTGTGGTAGGTGTACTTGCTGTTGATTCGGTACAGGGCCGCGCCGATCTCGTTGATGTTCCGCTGCACCGCCGCCAGCCGATCCGGGTACTTGGTGACGGTGCACGTGCCCGACAGCATGATGTGGAGATGCGACGGCTCCTTTTTGATGAGTGACAAGTGGAGCAAAACCAACAGGGAGGAAAAGCTAAATACGGGACGAGGCACACACGTACGCACAAGCTCAAGCAATGCGACGGTCGTTCGCTGACATAAGTTGCCAGAGCTTCAAGCAAGCAGGATATAAGACAGTATACGGGACGAGGCAAACGTACATGCTCAAACGATGAGGGAATGGTGCAAATTACCAGAGCTTCAAGCAAGCAAGAGAGGCAATCGATGTAGAACGAGACACACGCACAAGCTCAAAAGCTGCAACCTTCGTTCGCCGGTACAAATTACCAGAGCTTTAATCAAACAGGAGAGAGAGAGAGAACAGTGTGGAACGAGGCAAACACAAGGTCAAGCTTAAGCAAGCAGGAGAGAAGGCAACCAATGCGGGGCGAGGCAAACGAATAAGCTCAAGCGATGAGACAGTCGTCCGTCGATACACATTACAAGCTTTTAAGCAAACAGGAGATTGAGGCAATGCGGGACGAGGAAAACGCAAGAGCTCAAGCGAACGACAGCAATCGTTCGCCGATACATACAAACAAACAAGCGTGTGGTCCTTCTTCCAGTGCGTCGGAGCACAGAGACAACGACGGGAGATTAGCCCTAATTGGCATTAATCGAGCATGGGGCTCTTCGCTCAGTATGTCGGAGCACAGCAAGAACGGCGGAAGACAACGTAGCCCCTGTAAATCAGGCGTGTGATTATTTTCCCTCTGTGCGTCGGATGAACAAATCAGGCCTGAGGTTCTTCGCTCAGTGCGACCGCAGGAGGCACGGAAGAAAAGGAAGATAAACAAACCCCTTTGAATCGAGTTCTGTACGTGCGTTTTTCGCTCAGTGCGTATATACGTAGGACGCACATAAACAAAGGAAGACCCACCCCCTGTTTAAAAACACGAGCGCGTGGTTGTTCGCGCAGTGCATGGGAGGGAGCACACCAAAAAACCAATAGGGCTGTTCACGCGCCGGGTCTAATCTTGTGGGTCAGGTCGGGTCGGGCCGGGTATCGGTGACCGGACCTGATCCGTGATAATTTGAAAATTAATCCCGACCCTACCCGATCCTACCCGACCCGACCCGACCCGACCCGGCCCGACCCAACCCGTGATATTTCGAAAGCTTCCTGATCCGACCTGCGGGTATGTAAGGTCATGGCCCGTGAAGATCCCTGAAAAAATGAGACGCGTGTTAGTAAAGTAACCGCCTCCTTCCATGTTTGGAGGACAACCCTACAGTAATCGACATTGTAGGGATGAGAGGGTTTACGGTCATACGACTACGGCCGTGCACGACATGCGGCGAATGGGTACACCCCCCACACTTTACACCTTGCGGCACCTCGGACGGGCCCTCGATTCCCACTTTTAAAGGTCTAGGCATGTCAGGGAAGATATCTTCCATGTTTGATCTACGTACGATATCATGTTTCTGCGTGGGAGCCGAATCATCTGCACGATCTAGGACATGTTTCCTGGGTTGGATATGTGTACCCGCGCGTATGTATATTTCTGCACAACCTCTCCTAACGGCAGGGTTATGATCTATAGACGATCTAGATAGTGATTTTGTCTGAGGTTGTGCAAACCTTCATCTACACGATGAGCAGAACTTTAACTTTTAATAGTATACGTACGGAGAACATACCTTTCTCTGCATGAGCAGAACTTGCTTGGAGGAGTGTCTGTGGACCTTCGACATCCTCGCCAGTCGCATCAGGTCTTCCGTGGCCCAGCCGGCAAACAGTCCGCACCGTTTGATGGCGGTCAGCCGCCGCTTCGAAAATAACAACCGTGTCACATGTGGCGGAAAAAAACATGGAAGAACACCGCAGAGCAACACAGCACGGCACACGGAATGGAGGAAGGGGGGGGCGAGTACAGTAGGTGAGAGCACAACACAGCGCGCACAATGTGTGTGTGTGTGGGGGGGGTGTAGTTATATCGTGCGTGGCCGTAGGCGTATGACCATAGACCCTCCCATCCCTACAATGCCGGGGCGGAGCATGTCGGGTTTTCACCGACCATGCAGACATTGCTAGCCCCAAACGCGAAGCGCCGTCAGGTGTTGGGCGAGTCGCATGAAGGGTGAGCGGCATCCTGCTAAGAACCGCCTGTGAGGCGGGCTTGCATACGGACGACAGCCTCCAATGGATTGATTTGATTTCTGGAGTGGCCGCTTTCAGAGACAGCAATGGGTATTTCTATGTATCTGCCTCGTGGGGGCCTTACCACATACACAAAGCGTGATACGATCATTCCCCTTGTGCGGAGTTTAGGTTCTCAACCCAGCACAAATGATCTATCAAGATCGCCAACCTTGGTGACCGCCAAAAACTAAACGGCACCCCGGTTGTCTAGCTCACGCAGTGGGAGGCGTGTTTTACAGCGTCGTCGCCAACCGACGCCAACCCAACCAACTCTGCGACCACATCTTGTTTTGATTTCCAGTTTTTTGTGAGGTACGGAACACCTCACCCGAATGGCGTTACCTCTGTGCTGAAAATGGGAGTACCCCCCCCCCCCCTACTATGGTACTAGTCCGCCCTTCATTTATATCTCCCTCTTTAGTCGTAACTCAGATCCGGGGCCACGCAGCAAACTCTTCTCCCTACAGCTCGTTCCTTGTATGTTTATCGCGAGAAGACTTCATTCATTCAGCCAATCAGCGCACCTTGAGCGCCGCGAAGCAGTGGGCCAACAATCCCGGCATCCGGTAGAAGTCGTCCCTCAAGATCAGCGCCAGGCGCGTCGGCTAAATACACGCAGCGTTGAGCACGTAGTATGGATACAAAAGCCGTTGTCTCACACGCTTAAAAGGGGGGCACGTATCGCGACTTAAAACAAATGTATGACAAGTGTGTCCTTAATAAACAAAATTGAGTGAGTGCGTATGGCGACTAAAATAAATGAATAAGTGTGGTACTAAGTTCAAAGTGAGTGCGTATAATCGCGATACCACAAGATAAAAATAAGTGTGGTGGTTTTATCAAAGCGTGGGTGCGCATGGTGATACATGTTTTGGATTAGTGCGGCCTTAGAATTAAAGTGTGTGTTATGCCGCAAAACATGTTTTTTTATAAGTAATTGTGGCCTAATCAAAAAGTTTGAGTGCGTACGTACATCGCGATTTAAAAAAAAAAAGTGTGGCCTTATCAACGTGTGAGCGAGTGCGTATTATATCTCGATCATTTTTTTCAATGAGTACTGGTAGTCGCTTACTTGTAGCAGCGACACACGTACCTTTCCTTACATACGAATTTCGCGCCTGGCCCAGAACTCCTACTCGAATATACCGTTCTGTACTGAAATATGCGGACAGCTTGTTTAGTACTATTTCATCTAGACTAGTAGCACTCTGAACGGAAATGTAAGGACCGTTGGGGTACAAACAGGGGTATCAAACGGTCCTTACATTATCGCCCAGAGTGATGCTTGCGTTTCCGCTCAAGAGTGATAAAAAAAAACTCGGTATATAGCATGCGCGATCGAAACGCTTTCCCGCAGCTTGCATCAGAGGTGAAGTTTTCGTCGGAATCCTCTGAGTTAGGTGCTAGCAAAAGCAAGAAGAAAAACAAATCAAACAACAAAATCCTCCGAGTGAGGTGCTAGCAAGAAAAACAAATCAAGTAGTAGTAGTTTTCTTGAGTGGTGTCGCGTGATATGCAATGCACCCGCTCGCCACTATCTGCAGATTCCGCCGGAACGCACGTTTCGCGCACCTCAAGAGTCTGGTACGTCTCCATCGACCTTCCAGCGGCCTTTCCGCTGCCGCCACTGCCGCCAACCCCACCTCCCGCTGGAACAAAAGCCGATTTCCCTTCTGCAAAACCCGGTTGAGATTTTGCAACGCCGTCGCCCCCGTCGCCTTGGGGAGTTCGATGCAGGAAGCGGCGTTCGTCCAGCAGAGAGGCTTCGCCGAATGTGTCTCCCGGGCCGAGTTCGTCGGCTGTGACGACGCTAAGGTCCGCTCGCCTTAGCTTGACGGCCACCCTAACCAACGGATGATATACGCAGGAAGTAGGTACAGAACGGAGTATGGTTTCCTTCTTTGTGTTTGTTTCCCTTGGGGTTTCTTCTTCTTTCGGGAGGGGGGGGGGGTGTTTTTGAGTGATCAACGTTGAAACTCGTGCTGCACATTGTCGGATAGCAAACGCGAAAAACAAAATAAGAATACCGATAATTATTCTCGCGCTCGTCAGAAAGAGCCAAACTCCAACACGTGATGATGTTTAGCACTGAGTGTTTAACGATCAGCCTGCCCCTGGCTGTCTGCTTTTACCGACAACTGGGCGTGCACGCACGCACGCACCGGCCGGACAAGATGATCACCATGGCGTCCATTTCCTCCCCCTGGAGAAACGCGGACGCCATTTTTTCTAACACGCGATACTCCACCGCCTTCCCCACTTCCTCCATCGCCTCAAGAGGCATCCCGAAGAAGGCGGGGCTCGTTGATAATGCCTCCACAATGCAGGAAACCTAAAGAGGAGCGAGGAATCCGCGAGAAGCAGTTCCTTAGTAAACTATTTAGCATTTCGGACAGATAGATCAAGATAGATCAGATAGGCAATCTAGACCCTAACCTGTCGTTCTGAGGTGCTTGTGCAGGATCTATATAGTACAGGTCCAAGCCAGGAAACATGTTCTAGATCAAGCGGGCCGTACGGCTCCCACCCGGCAACATGAGCTAATATATCATACAGATCACAAAGATCATACAGATCATACAGATCATACAGATCATACAGATCATACAGATCAAGATTATAGCTGCCTCTGAAATAATTAGATCGTGTAGTGGGGACCGATGATATGTCCGGGGTCTAAACTATTTACAAAAAGGTCAGCCGTGAGTTGGACTGATAAAATACTATCGTCGAAACTCATCAGTTCTACAAAACCCCAGCAGTATCCAGTGCCCAGCTATAGGGGGGATGTTGTGGCATGCGTTAAATTTCAAAGGGTTTGCGTAAATAAAGGAAGGCGTGCACGCCTGTACTCGGAGTTTCAAACTTGCCTGTTGAGGCGTTCTTCTCCCGGGCTCGGTGGTGAGGGCCTCGTCCAGCCGCGAAGGGCGGCAAAAGAGATCGTCGAACAATTCCCCCTTCGCGCTTAGCCCCACCGATGCCTTAAACTCTCCCAGGGTCGCGCCCACTCCGGACTCCTCGCCTCGGCCGTTCCCGTACCGGCTACGGCCGATACCGCGTTTAGTGGAGGGCACTGCGCCCGTCGCGGAGTGACACCTTCTCACAGTAGAAGGAACGGTCGTCCCACCGCTTTCTCCCTCTGCAGCCGTCGTCGTCATCGTCGCCGTCGGTGAGTTCCCTTCGTTGCTTGTTGGCGACAGGAGTTCCCGGAGCAAGGCGTCGCGTCTGACATCGTGCTCCGCGAGCCGCTTATCTCGGAACTGGGCCGACCACTCTTCTGCCGGCTGGGCGTCGCCATCATCGCCGTCGTGGTCGATGTCAGCTGGGAGAGTGGCCGCACGATCTCGGGGTCCCCTGACACCTTCTTTGACGGGCGGCGTGGGCACGTGACCGACGCTCGTGACGATCCCCTCTCTTTTGTGAGCCTCGACGGCGTCTCCCGCGCCCTGAATAAAACTTCTGTTGAGATGAGTTTGTTTTCCGGTACTACTGTCGCGGTTTGCACCGGTTGCATCGCCCAGTGGTAGAGTCCCGGCTGCATGTATATCAACCTCTTCCATCAACGCCACTTCCCGCGTTTTTGGCTGAGTGCCGAGGCCGCCTGCAAACAAACATCGCTGTTGTTGACCTTCTTGAAAACTGCCTTCGTTGTTGTCGCGGACATGGCTATCTTCTCTCCCGCCTGCTTTGATTTCTTCGGGCACATCTGCCACGTCCTCTAATTTGGATTCGCGGTGACGACGACTTGGTTTGGAACCTTCGCTAGCCAAATCGGCTGTATCCTTGGGTTTGCTATCCCCACCACCACCGCCACCACCAACACCACCACCAACACCACCGGCACCATCACGACCATGGCCAAGGCCACCATCACCACCACCATCACGACCACCACCACCACCACCACCACCACCACCGACAACAATCGTGTCACTTGTTATCCGCGTTTGACCTGCCCTCGCGCCCAGCGCGCTGTTCTCCGGTAACCGGGCGCGACCGTCGCCATCACCGCCACCACCTCTCGTCGCAGAGGCAGCATTTGCTCTCGCTCTCTCGGAGAAATCAGCGGACTGCAGTAGAGGAGGTGGTGGTGACCGGTGCTTCGTCCCGCTCCTTGTCGCGCTGCTCCAGGGTCGCCGCTCGGCTCCACTTGCTGGTTTTTCCTTCGGTTCGAACGCTCTGCGGGGGGCACTTCTCGGCCTCTCGCCGTGGCGGCCTCCTCCATCTGTCCGCCGCTGCTGTTCCTTCTCATGTGCGCCTGTTCTGTTGGGTGTCGCCGACACGGTCGATGCCAGGACCCCAAGAGATGGAGGTGGAGATCTTCCCTCACCACCATCACCACCACCACAACTACCACCAGCACCAGCACCACCCTCACCACTACGGCCAGCCCCTCTACCACCACCACCACCATCACCACCACCACAACTACCACCAGCACCAGCACCACCCTCACCACTACGGCCAGCCCCTCTACCACCACCACCACCATTACCACAACCACCACCACCATCATCTCCAGCAGTACCACAACCATCACCACTAGTACCGGCACCAGAACCAGCACCAGTTGTTTTGGTGGCGCCTAGGACCTCGCCCGGAACCTCCTCTGGTTGGCCGTGCAACTCGTGTTCGGTGGCGGTGAAGTCGCCGCCGCCGCCGCCGCCGCCGACGCCGCGGCCACTGCTACTGCAAACGTTGTCGATTCGTCGAGTTGTACCGGCCGTTTCACGCGCTTTCGGTGTGTTTCTGTCCATGGCCGCTTTCTCTAAGGTCTGCATCGTTCGTGCCGCGGCAGTGGAATGGGGTTCAAGCGCGATGCGGACGCGGCGGGTGCCGTAAACATTGGGATGAGCTTCTGCGCAATAGTGTCTACTGGTATGTTGAGACAGGGTATCGATGTTATAGAAAACACTCGTAAAGTCCTTTTAAAGCTGATCCCGCGTTGTTTTTGTCGGGGGGGCGGCGAAGAAACTCGATGCAACTGCGATGGGATAACCATTGTTGCAGTTGTATAGAAAGCTACCTGTGGGCAGCTGCTGACTGACCCCGGACCCTTTTCTGTGGCACGGCCAAATTCTACGAGGACCTTTCCAATTGTAACCCTAAGTAATATTCTGACAGAAAACAGGTTGGAAGCGCCGCTCAGCACCGACACAACGTCTGCCGATGCCAGATGAAGGAGTTGATGCTATATATAACACACGAGCTGCATTGAAAAAAACAAAACGAAAATGGGATCGAACGTGACGATAATGATGTTCTCACAAATATTCCAGGGGTGTACAGTAATCAGCACCTACGATGGTCACCAAACAACAGGCATCCCCGTATGTTTGCACACCATAGTTGGTTTATGATTACTTTGCTACGTTCCCCCGTACATAGTAGTTATTGCCCCTGACACCTAGCACGTGAGTGTCACAAAACAGGCCAAAATGTGTGTCCCGCTGGAACTTATTTGTTTTTACCCCGTGGAGTATATTCGCCCGTTTTTTTTCCCCTCTCTCTCTCCTACTGCTGTAGCCGTAACTCAGGTCCGGGGTGCCATAGCAGCAGCCCCTTCTCCTCCCTCCCCACCACGGTTCGTGCCTTGCATTTTTACCGTGAGAAAGACTCCAGCCCTTTCTTTTTGCGTCGACTCGCGTCGAATGATACTGGTACAAAGCAACACTTCCACCGCACGCTGTACCTGCAAGGCTCTGATCCGGCTGTAGTCTTGTTGAGCCCCTCGAAAGTCTCCCACTCTCCGCAAAATCAACGCCCGGTTAGACCGGTACCTGAAAAAACAAGTATCGGCGAGCGTTTTGTGGCGTCACTGAACAGATACGCTCGCAACTACTGTAGTTTAGTGTGAAACGAACGGTGTTAAAACGCCGGTGCACGATACTGCGGGGAAGATTCTGCCGAGAATGTGCGGGCGGTACTCGTACAGCAGGTCGGCCATCGATCCAGAGAGATGCAATCGAAAATCACTGATGATGCTGTTTGTTGTTGTGCCTCTACGATAGGCCTTTCTCATCAACACACGTGGTGCTCGGGACGGTTCTTCGTAACCGTCGACACCCGATATATATCCGGTCCGCTTTCTGCCGAGATTGCAGGCGTGGCCTGGATGCAAGTGTCTCAATCGTCCTGGCGTCCTGGCCGTGAACAAAATGTGCTTCGTGCGCGGAATTTTGTTGTTGGTCTATAACAAAAGACCCAGCATCATCGCCAGCAGCCGCTAAAACCGAAAGTGCTTTGTGTTCGGTTGTTGAAGGCGTCAAATATCGGATCGAGACTCGCGACTAAGATGGAGACCATCGCCACCCTCCCTTAGGCATCTCGTTGGCAGTGCACTGACTGTACATGATCCTGAATATGACTATGAGTTCAAGTGTTTTAGCCAAACAACGGGATTGCAGTTCCAAACAGGCTACGCCCGGCTTGCGTAAAACAGAAAAAAAACAGCTGCTGACGTTTACTGCCTGCAGCCAATAGGCAGGGGAGGTGGTCAAACTACAGTAGAACAGCAAACGTAAAAAAGAAAAGAAAAATTGAATAGACTAGAATGAAAGTTGGTTTCTGTAGCCCAAAGTAGTAGTGACAATGATTATGGTGATGACGATGACGATGACGATGACGACGAGGGTTATGATGATGTTATTTTTGTTTTTATGGTTTTTGATGATGATGTTCTCACATGAAATTATTTCCCTTTTTAAAGAAAATCTAGCCCGTGGTCACAAAACAGACCAACAAAAAAGCGTCTCGATGGAAGAGCAAAAAAAACAAATACAGAAAAAGAAGTGCACCGCATTACCAGTACGCAAGGAAAAACTGTACCGACGAGCTGTGGTATACCATAATGCGCTCCCCTACCGTAGCGGGCCGCTATAGCCCAAATCCATCGAACCGGCGCCCTAACGCACCGATTCCCTACGGTACTACAGGGTGCGTTAATCTGTATCCCGTATATTGCCTTCGTTTACGAATCTGTCTTGGACCGCATGGGGCGACTGCGCGGACAAAGGCAACCCGTAAAAAATACCTGGTACTGGTCTTGATACAAAGATATTATCGCATGTTTATGTACGGTAAGTTCAAAAGGCACCTCGTAAAAATGCTGGGTATTGGTGCAACATATCCTCGCATACGTACTTTCTTTCACAAGGAATCTCGTGATCATTTTGGAAAATAAATCGACATAGCTTATCCCCGCATGCTTACTTATTTTCACCCCTGCGAACAACAGCACCCCCCACTGTATTCTCCTTCTCACGTGATGTTACGGGTATCTCTGGCCAAGGCACGACCGAGATCGTCCAGCGCGCTCCTGTCATCCCCCAAGCAAACATGAACCAAAGCGCGGTTGAAATGCAAAGCGGCGAGACCGGCGCTGCTCCCGCTCCCCACCCCCAAGCCCAGCCCCCACCCCGAACGCCGCCACCCTTTCTCGACCAACTCCTGTCCAAGTGGCGGAACGTTTTTTGCCGGCGCTGACCCCACCACCACCACCGCCGCCACCGCCGTTTCTCATGTCTTCGCTTCTCCGCACCTCAGCCAAACGGAAGTTGATGCCAGCGGAGAAATCCTTTACGGGCATCATTGTCATCGCCAGAGGTTGTTTGAGAAAAGCAAATTGAAGTTGTTGTTGGTGGAGAGGATAGGCCAATGATGGTGCACACCTCAAAATATAGAGGTCATCGATGTTGTTGTGCACGGCATTTTGTACAGTAGTACAGATCCAACCCAGGAAAGTTGTCCTGGGGCCCATGTCCTGAGGCCATGCAGATTACATACGGCTCCCACGCGAAAACATCACGAGCTGGACCATAGAGATCAGGAATCTATATTTTGGATGTTGCCCCGAACTGTCCACCTGTAGATCATGAAGTTGGAAATCGATGAATTGTTCGATTTGTTAAATAACGCTTTTATGGCCCACCAAAAGACACGCAAGTTTTGGTCCGAAGTCTCACGTTCAAAGCGTCGAAGAGCTCCCCCATCTGCGCGCTGACGACCGCCTTGCAGAACAACGCGTCCACGTTCTCGGGCTCCGACGCCACAGCTCGCCGATAGTGCCCCAACGCCTGGACCGTCGGTCGGTCGGTTTCATCCGCGCGAAAAGGATGGTGATCGTGTGATTGATCGGTCGGTGGCTCAACTGGTTGGGGGTGATTTGGTTGATTGGTTGGTTGGTTTGTCGGTTGATAGGGAGTTGATCGAATGGTTGGAAATTAATAGTAGGCTGATTTGTTGGTTGACCGGTTAATTGATTAGTTGATTGGTTGGGCGGTTCGTTGTTTGATTGGTTGTTGGGTTGATTGATTGCATAATCGAATGATTGATTGGTTGGTCGGTCGGGCGGTTGGTTGGTTGGTCGGTAGGTAGGTTGGTCGGTAGGTCGGTAGGTCGGTCGGTCGGTCGATAGGTGGGTAGGTCGGTAGGTCGGTAGGTCGGTAGGTTGATCGGTTGGTCGGGCTGGTTGGTTTATCGGTTGGCTGGTGGGTTGATGCAATGGTCGGTCAGTTGGTTGGTTGGTTGGTTGTCGTTTTGGTCGGTCGATCGATCGGTCGGTCGGTCGGTCGGTCGGTTGGTTAGTTGGTTGTTGTTTTGGTCGGTTGGTGAGTTATAGATTTATTGCATGGTTGGTTTGTTAGTTAGTTAGTTTTTTCTGGTTGATTGGTTGGTTGGTTGATTTATTGATTGATTCATTGATTCATTGATTGGTTCGTTCGTTGAGCGGTCCATCGGTCGATCGGTCGGTCGGTCAGTCGGTCAGCTGGATGGTAGGTAGATAGGTTGGTTGGTTGGTTGATTGGTTGGTTGGTTGGCTGGTTGGTTGGTTGGTTGGTTGGTTGGTTGGTTGGTTGGTTGGTTGGTTGATTGGTTGGTTGGTTGGTTGGTCGGTTGTTGGCCGGTTAACGACGTCCTCTGTGAGAAGTCGGTCTTGCTCTAACGCTCGCGCTCGGTCCCCGAAGGAAATATCACGTTGAGGTGTGCATTGCAAACAAACTCACACATCATGCATGGACGACGTCTGTAAGCAAACGCGCAGCGGGCTTTCCTCTGGGAACGCGCAGAGCTTAGTCGTTGTTTTATGTGAAACCGCGCGAAAGCTGACCAAGGCCCCATTTTTTTCCCTCGTCGTCACAAGTGCCCCACGATTCCGGAGGTGTTATGAGGCAAAGGCACACTTGAACAGCCACTGTGGGTTTTTTTATGGCCGCGTCACAACTCTTTGCTGTGGAAGCCAGTCCTCTGCGGGAGAAACACCTCTAACTCAACGTCAGTGTAACTACCAGTGTAACCGTCAATGTGAAACCGTCAGTGTAACCGTTCGAGGAACCGTCAGTGCAACTGTCCATGTAACCGACAGGTCCTTTCCCAGCGAAACTGCACGAATAACCAGAGTCTCAGACAGGTTCAGGTTTCGCGGAGAATACCAGCCGCTACAATACTCTTTGCCCCGGAATCATCATCGCGTTGTGCGTTATGGTCGTTTTTCTCGCAACGTCGTACGACCGTTTATCGCAACGCTTCCCTGATTACACGCACGGTTATTTCGAGAACCGTGCGCAGCGATCGTGTTTGTGCACGAATTTTATATGTTCGCTGTTGATATTCGACTTGCGGCATTGTACAAGACGCGTGCTACGATAGAGGTATACCTTATTTTGGCTAAAATATTTTGTGAATGACGGGGGTCCTTAACCCAAAAATCGTCGGGATGCCAATTCTGTTTTTCACAATATGATTTTGCGCATACCTGGGCCACGATTGCGAATCGGGTTGCACTTCCTCCTCGTATCTCAAAATCAGTTTTTTTGGGTTAGGCATAGAGCTTCTCATGTAACAACACCCTCAGAAACAAATTGGTGAACCTCTACCTTAGCATGTGTCACAAGGTTCGTGGCTTATTGTGACGCCAACGTTGATCATAGGCTCTTAAACACCATTACATAGAATTCAGAGGGGTGTTTCTTGCTGAGCACAAGTGCTCAGCTATAAACTCTTGACTTGAAAAAAAAACTCAGCCTGAAATTATGTATTCCCAAATTCTTAACACATGTTGTCGCGTACAAATGTATAATGTAGAGAGAGCGAGAACACCAAACAGCACCTACAGCAAAGGCTCCGCTCACCCGGCGTCGGCTGCCGGCTTTCTGCTCCGCCCAGCCCTTCATCAAGTGGCACCCCAGCGCCGTTCTCCCGTGTTTGGTTGGCTCAATTTCTACAAACCCGCGCCTCAGCATGTCTTGTGGGTTCTGCCTTATCACCTCAAGGCCCGATCTCAGGCGATCCTTCGCCATGGAAGAAAGCACAGCTTTGAACAACCCCTCTCCCTCCCCCGCCTGACCTCCTCCTCCTCCTCCTTCCCCTCCCCCTCCTGCTACGTTCCCGCCTCGGCCCCTCTGCCGTTTCCCCGTTTCGGACACTGCCTCCATATTTCGAGTGCCCCCCCGATAGCTCCTACCCCCGTCTACCCGTCTACCGCTGCCGCCGCCGCTGTCACCACGATAACCCTCTCGTCTAAACCCACGCTTAGCTGTGGCTCTGTCGACGCCCCTGCCAGCGTGACCGGTACCCTCGCCGACACCCCCTTTGCCCTCACCGTGGGTGCTCATCTCCCTCTCGGCCGTGGTCTTACCCTTGGCTATTTGGTTAAGCCGCCGGTTTCTCAGCATCCTGCCGATGACGAGCTTCGCCGCGGCCTCCCCCTTGACCCCCACTCCCAGCGCGCACGTCAGGCTTGCCGTGGAGGCGATGTCGGTGGGGTCTCGGTTCGTGCGCTCGCTTCGGGAAACTTCGTTGAACATCCCCTGGCGGGTGGCCGCGCGCCGCCCCTGGCTCCCCGACGCCCTGATCATGTTTTTCTGGGACAGAGGGCTGCCATCGTCCGGGCTCCGAGCTTTCAGGCGAACGGCTGTCGGTCGGACTCCTCCTCGTCCTTTTCCTCTCCCCCCCGGCCGGTTATGGGCGTCCATGAGTCCTGCGTTTGAGCGAGACTGCACTGCGCCCAACCTCGACATGGCGGGGGTTGTAAACTGGCTCTGGCTCATCATATTGCCCGTGGGGGTAGTTGTAGTCGTTGCACGCGGGTCTGCCACTGCGGCGGAGCGTCCTTTTGACTGCCACACCTGCCCACCACCGCGAGCGGCGGCGGCGGCGGCGGGGGGGGGTGGAAGGGCAAGGGTAAGAGTCTTTCGGTTTAAATGCCTCGACATATCGAAGGTACGAAGGGCGTGGGCGTGGGGGGTCCTGGGAGGCGTACTCACTTTCTGCTTGCCTGCTTAGTAATTTGACCGTTGCTCGCGCATCCCTTTCGAGTGGAGCATCCTTAGTCATTTGGCCATTGACCACGCATCCCTTTCGAGACGGAGCACCGTTCCTGCTCCGAACAGAAGAACTTCCGACATTTGGGCACTCATTTCGTTTTCCCGTAAATAACAACATGGAAATCTATTATCCCCTCCCTTCCTGACCGTCTGTGACCACCACCTTGTCTCCCAGGAGAATTTCCTGCTATGTTGACCCCGGATCTGAGTTACGAAAAGGGAAGAGGCTGGAGAAGTATGACCACGATAATAAAAGGGAGGGGGAAAAACAAAAGCAAAAAAAATACCTGTTCGGCGTTTTGCCCCCGGGTGAACGCGAAAGTGTTCTCCACCAGCCGCATTGTCGTCGCCAAGCGGGTCTTGCTCAGGCCTGACGATGTCGACGGGTCCCCGAGAGGCGGTACCTTCCTCCTCACGAACGGCCCCAGCTCGTGCGACACCTTTTCAAGACCAACGAGAAGGGGGGGGATGTACTTCATTTTCATGCATGGCCGTAGTCGTATGACCATAGACCCTCGCATCCTTACAATGTCGGGACGGAGCATGTCGGGTTTTTACCGACCAGGCAGACATTGCTAGCACCAAAGCGCGAAGCGAAACGTGGGGTGTTGCGCGAGCCGCATGAAGGGTGAGCTGCATCCTATTAATACTAATAACCGCTTGTGAGGCGGACTTGCATATGGATGACAGCTTTGATGAGTTGATTTAATTTCGGCTGTGGCCACTTCCTGAGACTGCAATGGGAGCACTATGTAACTGCCTCGCGGCGGCCTTACCGGGGGGGGGGGGTCGGACAGATTACGGCCAACTCCCATCTAGATTCTAACCTTCCATTAGGAGATGTCGCGAAGATCTGCATACAGTACACACATCGGCTGCTTCTTTCCGAGAATGATCGTCTACACTTCTTTTCCCTCCCAACCCCGCTTCCCTCCCCCCCCCCCCCCCCCCCCCCCCCCCCCGCGATCGCACCCCGAGCCTCTCAGCATCCCCACCCACCCACCCTCCCTCCCCTCTTCCTCTTCGAAGACACACGCGCACACCTGCCGCTCGCAGTCTGCCAGCGTGTCAGCCCCCTCACAATCGTCTGTCCCGCGCCCCCCTCTCCCGCCGCCTCCGTCCCTTTTCCCGGAACTCCCACCGACATACCCCTTGTCCCCGGGGTTCAGGTAGAGGCGGGGGCGTAGGCTTGGAGAGCTGAGCTTAACGGGACCCCCTTGCAGTACGGCCACCACATTTGCCTGTTTTTTTCGACGATGAGTCGGGGTTTCGTAACGTACAATAGAAGAAACTGTTATGATCGCCTAAAACAAGGTGAATCCTGTACTATTAACAATTTAGGTGGCTGGGTTTCGACGAAATGAGAAGCTTCGAGAGGGAGTGTTCTGACCGGAAAACAAATCCAAACGCTAAGATTAAACAACCCCGGTTAACGTGTAAAGTCATGTAATTTTCAAGCGTTTTTTTCAAAGATGATCCAAGGTCTACACTACGAGTACAGTAGTGGTTCTTCTATGATGCCGGTTGAATAGTGCCGGCTGCCCTCTATACGTATAGTGCCTGCGAAATCACTTGGCACAGATGGGATTACTGTAACCAGTACGGCAGTGTGCGGAGTATATAGTGCCGGTTGGCGCTGTAGTGCCGGTATTGTTGGCTGGTATATACCGGCGCTATACAGGGACCGGCACTGTACACACCGGCACTATACTCGTAGAGTGTCTAACATTACCTACACATATACAACAAGGTCATCGATCCTCACTTAATTGATCTAGGCCTTTCAGGGCAGATACATGTATGATCTGTATGATCTGTATGATATGTGTGATCTGTATGATCTGTATGATCTAGCTCATGTTAACCGGATGGAAGTCGCATAAACCTGGATAATCTAGCACATGGCTCTTGGCCTAAATCTGTTCGTACTACGGTATACATATACAGAGCCAGCACGACATCTCCCAACGACAGGTGAGGATCCGGATAATCTACCTCGTGATATGTCTGCTCTGTGCGACATTATCAAAAAAAGGAAGGGGGGTAGGGGGGCAGGGGAAGGGGCTACCTTTCCCACTCCTCTCGCGACCGCTGCGTGCAAAGCCCCGGACTGGTTGGTTTCGCCGCGTCCCGCTTCTTGATCCGGTTCCGCCGGCAGGGTTTCCAGCAGGGATGTTTCTGCAGGGGTGTGTACAGTAGACATGATACAACATGTGTGTGTTCTGAGCGAAAAATCGTCATTTTTTTTATCTATCGATATCCAGGTCAAACCCGCCGTTCGTTCCGATAATTCTCCCTTGAGAGATAGATGCCAGCTCTGCGACCATAGAACCACGCAAGACGAGCCACGAGTTCCGTGTACTCCCGATTCCCGATATATGCGTAGGGGGAAAGCAACTCACCCGCTGCGGCTCCGCTGTTGGAAGGGGCAGCGCCATCCTGCGCCCAACCGCTGCTTCCTATCGTGGTCATGCTTCCGCTCCGGGACACGCTGTTTGTGTGGCGTGTTGCAGTTGGGGACAGTGCAATGGTTGTCACTACAACCGTACCCGGCCCACTCAAATAAGAAATTGTAGTTCCGGCTGCTTATAGGTTTCTTATTTAAGAAAGGGTGTGTGTGCCACACTAGTTTACGTATAACAGCTTCCGAGATTCTTCTTTTCGTTGAAATCTAAGGACTCGAGTCTGTTGGGGGAATTGTTCACGTGTGCTTCCGAACAACTTATCGGCTGTAGTTTGTTTCAACGAAATTGATACTGGCACAACCCCACCCCCCCCTCCCTGGTAGAAAAAAACTAAACTAAACTAAACTAAACTAAACTAAACCGTCTCCACGCTTTGGAAGTGTTCAGTTACGCCTGGCGTAAGTGTCCGCACACGAAATATTTCAGCTCGAAAATCGCAAAACTACCTGAATCCCAAAAAGGCGGTTTTGAATTTGGTGTGCTGCTCTGCGTGGGCTGGACCAACTCAGCTCGTACCTGGCCTGTAGAGTGTACGTGCGAACCGCATCGGCCATGATCTCGTTGAAGCCTCCATCCCCGTCCCCGGCGCTTACGCTCCCCTCCCCAACGCCATCAAAGTGGAAACCCTCGAGGACGAAGCGGGGGTAGTTGAACGTCTCCACCTCTCCGACGACATCCTGCGCAGTGTTTTCGCGGTTGTATACCGATTGGGTTGTTGCTGTTATGGTTTAGAAAAAAAAAGGGTACGTACGTATGAAATTAACGGATTCGTTCCTTGAGTTAACCCCTTAAGAACCGGCCCCACACCTTTGGGGACAAACTACTTGGAAATACGTAGTGTGGGATAAGTTTTGCAGTTATGAAAGGGTCAAGTATTTGGATTAATAAGGTTCCGCTCTCGAGGCGCACGATATCATACCTGTAGTACATGTTTATATACGCTGTCGGATGGGCGAGAGAGGATTTCCCCTTCTTTTTTGTTGGCGTTCTGGATTTTGTGTTGCACCGGCGAGACGCGGTTGTGCCTTGAGATACGGAGGCAGGCTACGGAAGGAGCAGCGCCCATTTTTTTTTATGTGGCTACTTTATCTCTTGATTGTAGCATAGAAGCTGAAAACTTTCACCCAGAAAACCGTTTTTTTTCGCAAAATCTGAATGTTCAACCCGACTATTATGGAATCGGAATCCAGAACAGCATATTCCGACACCTTTACGAGGTCAACCCCCCCCGTATTATAAGGGTCGTTCTTATCGAGCAACGTTTTTCCAAAAATTCCAAATATTTTTTTCGCGCAATTTTTAGGACTTCCATCTTTTCCAAAAATAATTCCCAAATTTTGGAATGCGAAGCCTTCCAAATGTTTTGCCCTCCGTAAAAAATCCAAATTTCCAAATAAATCCTGTTTTTTCTTGATTTTCCTGGGTTTTTTTGGATTTTTTGTTTTTGGAAAATTTGGAAAAAAAGTTGCTCGATAAGAACGACCCTAACACACGCGATCGAAGCATCGTACAGAACAGGGTTTTTCGACACCTTTACGAAGTCAAGCCCCCCGTATTATAACACGCGCGATCGAAGCATCAGACGCAGCTTTCCAAAAGATAGGAGGTGAATCGTACAGATTTTGTTTTATTGTCACAGATAGAGGTAGTGCCCATTTAAAAAAAAAAAACTACGAGTACTACTATTCTATGATATAAAAACACTTTGCATGCATGCTGAGACGTTTTTTCTAAAAATATTACCGGGGGACCTACGTATCGTAAACACAATCCACGGTACACACAAGAACTTATATATTTCCCTATTTTTACTACTAATATTTGGTCATATGTACTAGTGTTTACTATGGTCCCCCGTCATAGTACTTCGGGTGGGCTATTGTTGTAATCAGAGCCCACGATGGACCCACAAAACCACACATCCCCCTATGTTTATAAACGATATTTTGCTTATAATTTTACTGTACTTCTAGTTACTGTATTCCCCCCGCAATAATAAAAAACACACACACAGACACCTCGTGCATAACCGATCAATCTTCCGGAGGGAGTCACGTCACCTTGTAAACAAACTCTATGTTGGCTTGTCTGCGCAGCACTTCTCCCACACACGCCGTCACGACGGACTTTCGCAGCGGCCGCTGAAGCACGGCATCGACGCCGCTGTCCAACGCGCTCGCAAGCATCTCTGGCCTGCCTCGTGTCGACGGTCACGACATCGGGGGGGGGTGGGGGGGGGGTGTACATTTTGTTGTTCGTGGGTTGCTGCTGCTTAGAGTTTGATATTTGTTGTTCATGTGCTTGCCTTGCCTTAGTCCTTAAACGGGATTGACACGACCCTTTCGAGACGAACGGGGGGAGGGGGGATATGTCAGTAATTAGAAGCATGCCAAGCAAGGCAAAACGTGCACTGCCAAGGGTGCAGGACCGCGTGTTCCACACTAAAACCTACTGCATTTGGTGTCAGTCAAGACATGCCAAGGCGAAGTTGCTGTCTGTCGAGGGGTGAAAGTGCTGTCTCCTGACGCCTTCGGTGGGTTGTACAAATAGCGATGTATGCATGGCTAGTAGTGTATACAATAGACCCTCGCATCCTACATGCCGGGGACACGTTGTGGTTTCACCACAGCAGGGGGGGGGAGGGAGGTTATATGTCGTGCACGGCCGTAGTCGTATGACCATAGACCCTCGCATCCCTTACAATGCGGGACGGAGCACGTTGGTTTTCACCACCAGGCAGACATTGCTTGCACAAGCTGGAAGCGCCGTGAAGGTAAGGGAGGGGGGGGGGGGGGGGGGGGGGGGGGGGGGGTCATGTCGTGCAGGCCGTAGTATATGACATAGACTCCTGCATCTACAATCGGAGCGGAAGCGCTGGGTTTTCACAACCAGCGGGGGGGGGACGGAGCACGTCATTTGCTTGCTTAGTATTGACGGCATTACCACGATCCTTGGAGGAGGGGGGGGGGGGAGGGCGGAGAGGATAGTATTTCCCTCTGACACCTCCCTTGCTGGGTGACAAGGTTGTCTTGCAGGGGTACGTACGTCCGTAGCTACTATTTTTTTTCTGAGGGTGATCAATGGAGGAGCTTTACACTACACTGGGAACCGTACCCCGATTTAAGAACGCCCCGTGACGATAAGCCAAAGCAAGCACTCTTATATACGTACACATTGCTCTTATCTGTCGTGGGAAATATATACCTTTCAGAATAGGCGGGACATGCCGATTTGACCGCCCTTAACCCATTCAGAATTGAAAAAAAAATGCTCCACATTAATTCCAAGTAGTTTGTCCCCAAATTCGTCGGACCAGTTCTTAAGGGGTTAAAGCCCGAATGCTCTTACCTTGGGCGTTCTTAAGTCGGGGTACCCACTGTAACAGTAACTCACTAGATCGTGATATGCTCTGCTTTTTTTTGTTACCTTGGGTCGCCGGCATCTATGACGACGATTACGGACACAATGGGCAGCTTTCCGAGCCCCGGACGAAGGGATCTCGACCTCAGGAAGTCCATCAGCTTCGGCACCTTCACATCGCGCAGTCAGGAACGGGGAGAAAGCGAGAAAACGCTTTAAAAAATCGACGTTAACGACAGGTGGTTGGTCAAAAGTCTGGACGTGCCTTGTTTGTGATTGGTCACAAGCTTGGGACTTGATTTTGTGATTGATTAAACGCTTAAGCTTAGGGGCTTAGGGGCCTCTGTGGAATCAAGACGCGCCAACACTTGAGAAGTTGAACGTTAACCCTCGAATTTGGGGACAAACCACTTGGAATTAGTGTGGGACATTTTTTTTTAGTTCTGAATGGGTTTAGGCATTTTGAAGTTTAGGCTTTGCTGTTTGCACGAAAGCCTAACACATATAATACATTTGTTTAAGTACCGAGAAATATTGTATGCCAACCCGGAAGTATACGAATAGCAAGTTAAAACACGTCTTAATCCCTTCACGAAGAGTACTATTACGGAGGACCTCAGTAAATAGGACCAAATATGGTTATTGAACATAGGGGAATATAGAGGTATTTTTTGTATACCGTAGGTTCCCCTAATAACTATGCCTCCCGTGATAAGTGCACACCCTTCCTCATATAAGAGCATAAGAACATGAACCTGGCCCCGAAATAAGGGTTTCTTAAGTGGTGTTGTATACTGTACGAAGGCAGTGTCGCCATCACCTTTGGCTCGAGGTCCGTGATGATGACGTTGACCCCGCTCTTGCTGGCATGCGGCACGTGAAGCTTTTCGATGACGGTCTGAATGTCATCTGCACCTGAGCGGCCAGACGGTTTTGTGGGCACGGGGATGGGCTGTTGGTTTCGCCCTCTCTTTGCTACGTCAAGGGCAGGCATGTGCCACATTCACACCTGGTAGCGATGCCTGGTACGCGATACCAGCACGAGTGCATCCCTCCAGAAGGTTTGAGCTCAATGAGCATGGACTATAACGGGTGACCATAGTAAATAGCACCCAATATTGTTAGTAAACATAGATACATATATATATATATATATATATATTTTTTACCATTAGGCTTTTGTGTGTACTGTGGGTCCTATTTGGTATGGTGCACCGAAATAGAATATGGCGATGAAAAGGATGTGGGCAACACAACGACCACAGAGACAACGTCAGCGGCCATGAAAACGACCACGACAACTCTAGCAACAGCAGCAACAACGACGACGACGACAACAGCAGCAAGAACAACAACAACAACGGTAAACAACAACTACAGTAAATAAACAACAACGGTAAACCACAACAACAACAACAACAACAACAACAACAACAACAAGAACAACTACCGATGACGACCCCATAAACTTACACTTTTTTTCCCATCCTATTTATTATCTTCGCACTTCCGTCTTTCTCCCTCCCTACGTAGTCGTAACTCAGATCCGGGGTCACAAAGTAGGCTCCTCTCCCTCCTTCCCCACTACGGTTCTTGCCTTGATTTTTATTGCGCAGAGGGTTCAGCCTTCCCAATGCTCGTCGATTTTCATCGAATTTTGCCAACTCACGCTCTCGCGCTTTCCGCTAGTCAAGGTAGTTTTTGCGAGAAAACGTCCCTACGAGAATGCACTCGGGGGGGCTCGAACTCACGTTCTTGATGTTAACAGGCTTCTAGCCCACCGGGGTGACTAAGAGCTCGAATTTCCTTCCCACATTACGGTACACGACATCACTTAGTAAACTCGTAATGTTGGCTAGGATAAAGTTATTATTATCATTTTTATGTGAGCCAGAGTGTATCCTACACAATGTTCAGAGTATTTGTTTTTGTAATTTATTGTTTCGAGCAAAGGTCGAGCCAAAACTCCTCAAATTCAGGGCGTTTCACGTTCGGATTTAACCTCGCGGGTCAGGTCGGGTCGAGTCGGGTCGGGTCGGGTCGGGGTTGGGCCACTGTAACCTAAGGGAGGTCGCTGGAGAAATAGAAGCAAAACTCAGTAACAGATGGGATACGTACGAAATATAAAAACAAAGTTAAACACCCAGGTAATAAAAAATCTCGCAAGGTTGCCTTTTGCGGGCTGGTCTGTCTGTCGTATCGCAGCCAATCGCGCACCGCATACCTCAATGCGAGAGATGCCGCCAATACTTCCTTCTCCCCCTTTTATTATGAAAATATTACAAGTACACCAGCTGCGAGTTCGATCGATTGAGTTGTTGATTGCCAACTTTGCGAGCTGCGTGGTACGTCGGGCGAGCTTGTTCTATACGGTAGTCTGTCTAGTTTATTATACGGCAAGGTGATTTGCGCATCTTGCCTTGTTGAAGCACTCATCCCCCCCATCGCTCACCTTGCACGACAGCCAGCCGGCCGACAAGGCGGACGAGAAGCTGCGTAGCCAGCTGGCGGCTGGTGGTCCGCTTGTCGTGAAAGACGACCAGCGACTCCGCCAGGAGCCGTTTGTGAACGGCCTGGACGCCTCGCAGGAAAAAACAAAAAAAACAAAACTGATTTTGAGAGGCGGGAAAAACCTTCGGTTAGGAAGTGATACTCACTTCGTGGCGGTGAGATTTTGTTCCAACAAAACACCTGGTACAGCATAGATCACGGTTTAAGAGAGAGGGGTGTGTGTTAGGCCTGCTTGACCTCATATAAAAACTCGAACTCCTCTTAAACCAGAACGGGTATGGTATTTATTTAAAAAAAAAAAAACAGCTGTGAGATCGAGGATTTTGTCGAAACTTATTTTTGAAAGCTGAGTGTGATACTTCGATCGCGCGTACTTATGGGTTTCATATGTCGTCTTGCAGGAGGTACATCCCGTATGAGAACACAATCTGGGTATGATATGTAGCTTATGGTATGCCCGTGTCAAGACAATCGATCTCTCTTGACCCGTTTTTTGTCTTCAAGAACGGGTATTATAGCTGTTAGCCTGCCCTTACGTCCATTATGTCGATGCCGAGACAACTGGCCGTTCTTGAACCCGAACATCTCTGAGACCGGATCGGGTGTGACCGGTATGCCGGTAGCTTTTAGTATGGCCATGCCAAGCCGATTTCATCTCTCTTAAACCAGTACTGCTCTTAAACAGATAGCTTTTAAAAACCGTGACCCTCAATGCACACATATTTCTCTCTCTCCGCACAGCAAGGACCCCTTCGATACCAGATTACAGCAGCTGTCGTAACCGATGCAAAAACAAGCAGTCATTCGTGCGGCTGTATGAGTTGTTCGCGTCTACTCGTCCCTTCTCTTCATCGCGTCGACTCGAGACCTCTGAGTGCCTGTTACGCACGAGTAGAGACTACAGTAAAGGGTGCGAACAGCGACCGTGCAGTTCGCCCCTTTGAGCTTCGAGACGTATAGCGACATAAACCGTGATAACTTGTGGTGCTACGTATCAATCGCCTACGAGTAGTCTACGCCCAGCAGCACAACCGGTAGATCGTGTCGCGGCCGTGCCGTACGACTCCTTGAATATTAGCTCGGGACCAGACGCATGCTATGGCAGAGAGGGGCATCATTTTTTTATCTGAGGTTTTTCCCTTGAGGAGAGCTCTATTAATAGTCTAAATACAAAGCCCGTTGCTGCAAGTGAGTACGCGCTCAGCCAAAGAATATGAACCATAACGCCAAATTCTCTTTATAACAACAAACTACAGATTTATTCTTATATCGGTTCCCGATCACGAATAATCTTTTCCTTTTTTTTTGTTCCTGAGGTTTTTCCCTTCCTTGAGGAGAGCTCTATTCATAGCCTATATACCTCACCAAAAACCTGATTATGGAGGGGAAACAAAAGTGCTATCAATAGTATGCCCGAGGAGCAATCAATCCCATTGCCTACAGTAGGTGTGCATGGCAAAGTTTGGCATCGCAAGAAAGAAAATCCCCCGATGCTTTTGGGTTAAGTACTCCCGTCATTCCGATAATTTTTGTTCAGCCGAAAAGTTCCGCCTCTATCGTATAGCCGGCGTCGACACCAACTATATCTCATCTCCCAACCGTGCAGGGGCTGATGGTTGCTGCGATCGTCGCATTTTTCGTCGTCGGTGTTTCCCTCCATACCACGGTCAAGTTAATCAAGTTCCCGAGAGGGTGGCGAGAGAGAGAGAGAGGTACGTGCGAGTACGGTTCTCGAAATAGGAGCACGGATGGCTGTTTTGGTGTCCAGCAACGAGGAGGTCAGCACCGGCCTGCGCGGGTGACGATTGAATGACGAATCGTTTCTGTCCGCCCAAAAATACCCAAAAATGCCCAAAGAGCAATCCCACGGTAGGGGTACCACTTTTTGGCTCGATATTTTCTGACCGGCTGAGCTCCTCACGCGAGTAACCACCGGATGCTATTAATATTATACTGGTATGTTTGTTTTTGGACTACCGCATTTTAAGTTTTGGCCGGCTTGCGCGAACGAATGTCTCCGAAGTCATGTTTCGGGTGAGATATTGAGCTCCTCATGTGAGGAGCTCAGAAAATTCTGCTACGCCCCTACCGTGGGATTCGTCCAAACCAGAACTATCCTTGCTCTCGTACGTAGCGCGGTACAGTGCAGGAAACCCTATACTTTAACTCAGGACGGAAATATAAGAAACGGTTATGCGTCAATAAAAATACTAAATGTTCCTAATATTTATGCCCAGAGTCGAATAAAACATGTACGACATACTGTTGTAAGGCTTAGATTGGGTGGGTGATTGGTTAACCTCTTACCAGTAGCCCAACGGAGTAATAATGCCTTGACAAATGGCTTCGTCGACAGGACACGAACCTGCACGTGAAATCACAATGGGTTTCCAATCTCTAATGCCTCAACAATACAGCAGTATTAAGAAACAGGAATATTGGCCCAAGTTGGACCTTTTGTCAGGAAATGAAATAACTCATTCCTCACTAACTTCAAGATAACGTCTTCCGACTTTCTTGTTTCCCTGTGAATCTCAGCCTGGTTTTCTTAGTGCTCATTTTCTAAGGAAATAACACTGCACGGCAATGTAAGGACCGATTGGTCTTCATATTTATACGCAAACGGTCCTTACAACTCCTCCTGGGGTGGTATAAGCTTTACGCAGTATAAAGGTGTATCGTTCCGACCGGGAACATTACACCCGTTTGGACTCTGGCGTGAATATCATTTGTGCCTTATATTTCCGTCCAGATTGGTTTGATACCTGCCAATGTGCAAGTGACTTACTGTACGCGACAGATGTTGAGAATCTGATAATTACGAGTTTTTGAGGCTGTGGTTTTTGGGAAAATAATAAGAATGCGACCTCTTTGTACTGAAAATGGTGTGGAACACACTCATTCAGTCTTACATACGAATTCCAGTCTGGCCAAAAATAAGAGATTATTCTCAACATCTAATGTCGCGTACTGTAGCCCCTTTTAAGGGATACCGACCGAGACAAATGATGACTTTGGTGGTATGTACCACATTATTTGTCTTTTTTTTTTAATGAAACCCCTAGCACGGTCCAGGGGAACAATACGGCACGGACAGCACACGGGCCGCCCACGGGCAGCTCACGGAAAGCCCATGGACAGCCCATTCCATGGGCATCCCATGAGCAGCTCACGGAAAGCCCCCGGACAGCCCATTCCATGGGCATCCCATGAGAAGCTCACGGACAGCCCACGGACAGACCCGTCGGTATCAACCATCTACGAACGGCGTGGGTAGCCCGTAAGTACAGGGCATAATCATGTTTCGCCCGTGCCGTACGATTGTAAACTCGGACATCAACCATTGTTGTGTCATGTCATCACCCAATGACACCGTGGCCGTTACTACTATTGCTGTAACTGTCACTTTTTACAGTCAACCTTTCCCTCTCGAGCCCCCAAGACGGTTGAGGAGCCGCGTACGGACAACGGCAGTACGAGTGCCCGCCCGTACGTACACTATTTTATAAAAAAGGGGGAAAATAAAAACCCGTCAGCTGTGAGTTCTCCCGATTGGTCGATACTCATGTTTGCAAGCTGCGTGATACATCGGTCGCGCGTTTTCTACTTTCCTGGCGATGCACTACTTACTGGCCGCTGACTCCCCTGGGTGCTGCCAGAGGGTCGACGAGGCAATAATAGTACTCACACGTATGGGCACGATTCCCAACGGATTTCGGCCAATTTTTAGCTCGTACAAAAACTTGTGGAACTCGTGCTCGTTGCATACCCTTGGTGCACAGATCAGTACGTATAATATAGAAGAAGCAGCTCTACAACGATACTCATATAATACGATACACCCGTGTACAGTTCGTTCTCTGTCAATAGTAGAAAACCAAGCGCTGCGAATTATCGTACGTACGATTGTGTGATGCCTTTCTTCACCCTGTTTCTCGAAGATGAACTGTAGTTACACGTATAGCGGTAAACACAAGCTTCTTCTGTAGCTTGCCGCGGCACGAGCAGAAAACACGAAACTTTCGTGCGAACAGCAGCGGCACTACTGTACGTACACGCCGTACCTACAAAAATGCACACACACCCTGGTCGGTATGGTACGTATTAAAAATAGAAGGCGGCCCACAGAGGCAAGGAAACCGCGGGTCGACCCCTTGAATGATCGTCCCAATATAGAAACCAGTATACAGTAGTGGTCCCTCTATAATGCCAGTGTGTGCCAGGCCTCGATACCGGCATTATAGCGGGCACCGGCATTATTCCGCACACTGATACACTGGTTAAATCCCATCTGTGCCAAGCGACTTCACCGGCAATATATCGGGCACCGGCATTACTAGACCGGCATTATAGAGGGACCCCTACTGTAGTAGTAAGGCCTAAAGAGTACCACTCTGGGCTTAAATGTAAGGACCATTCGTACATCAATATGAATACCAAGCGGTCCTTATATTTACGCCTAAAGAGCACGTCGTAAAGAGCGCTTGGCGCGCCCAAAAATGCGGGCCTCCCTCGAGTACGAGTACGCAGCATCGTTGTGCACCCCTGCTTTTTAGATGGGGTATACGGGAAAGGACACACGGCATGGCGAAGGCTTCAGTACCAATACCTCGCCCGACACAGACGGGGGTGCCCAGCCAACCTGCAAAACTTATCGATTGCACCGTACAGTAGTCGCCATATACGAGTACGCGTACGGCGAAGCTGGTCTCGAACATAAAAGTTATCTGAACAATCACTGCTGTTAGTCTGGATCTGAAAACTCATGAATCATGACTCCGTCACTACGAGTATAACCAGCCCAAGTCGCACAGCAAGCACAGCAGCGTCCTACCTCCACCTCCCTGCAGATTCCATTAACGTCTCCTCGGTCTGATTTTAGCGTCACCCCCTCCGCCACGGCATTTTCCCCCAGCGCCGGTCCCAGCACCGGTCCGGGCAAGGCCGCTCCTCCCCCCTCTCCTCCTCCACCGCCCATCTCGTAGACCGATTTTCGTATTCTGTCGTTGCTCGTTGAAGCGGTCATCGCCCCGGCATGACTGCTGTCGGTGGGAATGCCGTTGTCCCCCATGTCGCCCAGTCCTGCCCTGATGATTCTGCTGCTGTAGCTGCGTTGAAGCGATCTTCCTTGGCTAGATTGGGCGGCTAGACCGTTGTACTGCGCACAGATAGGGTGTGTGTATACTCAGTGCCGCGTGCGTTGTCAGCATAGCAGGCTTCGTACACAAACCGCTGAAGTAGGCGGTACGTGGAGGACTCGTACTACTACTGTCGAACATACGCGAGAGAGGCACTGACTGCCAACGTTACTCGGTACCGCCGTGGGTGTCCTGTTGGCACGTGGTGGAAAACCAGCCGTCGAAAAGTAGAGGACGAGAGGATGCCATCATTGTGAGGGTATCATTAACTCCGTGTTGCCGTGCACTGAGCACTGAGGCGGTCCCAAGTCGCCCTGTGGCTGGCCTTGCCTTGCCTTCGCCTGTCGCGACGACGATATAAAATACACGCCGCGTCCGATTAGATATATGCGGCGAGATTCAAGACGTTTCGCGCGAACCGGAATATCTGCTTGTCGTTCCGGTTCCTCGTTCCTCGTCCCGTTCCACGTTCAACGTTCTATGTTCCACGTACACATCCTGTGGTCCACGGATCCACGGATAAGTTGTACGTCGGACGCACGGACGTACCATGGCCTTGAGTGAAAGCACGAACGGGCCAGTCTAATCCCGTCGCACACGGGTCTGATCTACAGGACGGGTCTGAATGACCTGTACATGTTTTATACTACAGGGTGTAATCATGACATCATGTGTGTGTGCCCGGATTTGCAAGCACCGTGTACTCTGATCTGAGCTTGTACATTCGTATGCGTGCGAACCTTTCTGTTTGGTCTGTACGTACACGTTTCCAGCGGGTGATGATCTGTCGTAGGATGTTCATGATCTGTACCAGGCTACGTGGTACCGGTATGTACACAAATATACCTGGTGTAAGTACTGATCTGCATGATCTGCATGATCTGCATGATTTGCATGATCTGCATGAGGCGGATTACGATCTGTCCGACGGGCGATTCGCAAGTAACCTCGTCACTCATCGTTATACGTCAGGTCTCGACATGACAGGCACAGGGTGCGTGCGACCGTACTGATTGTACTTGTAAACCTAATGCAACGCAGCGCCAATGATTTAGGTCACCATGCTGTCCCCTAGGTATCCATATTTAAGGTTGGATGGAGGCATGGGAATTTTCTGGGATTTTCGGACTTGAAAGTAGAAAAGCGGCCAAAACAGGTATGTACGTACACCTACGAGTACTGTACCTGGTTACTTGGAACCCAAAAACAGGCACATGCTGGACAATGCAAGTAAAAAGCATACACACACCACGTCGTATACGCGTATAGCTGCAGCGAAAAAAAAAACATCAAGTTTGGGCAACACATTTTTTTGCTCGTCGCCAAAGCCAGCGATTTCGGCCCCGACTACCGCGTACCTTAAACCCCTGTGGGACGAAACAGAGGGGGGAAATGACTGCATATAACTTGACGGTTACAGCAGCAACGGTCACTGCGTGATGGGGGGATAATGCACATTGATTGGTGTCCCGGGTTGCAATGCAAGGAGTCGCACGGCAAAAGGCGCGCAAGATGATGACCCTATACGCTTAGTGCTGGGTGCTCATGTCATGTTGCTCGTAGACGCGGTACGTATAGCATCACAAGTTGCCATTGTTTTAGTTACTATTTCGGAGTCCCAGAATTTGACGACCGAAGTGGTGGTGCTCGGTGTTAGAGTTAAGATTACGGTTCGATTGGAAACTGCCAGTCCGAACAGAAACAAGCGACAACCAAAAGCAATACGTAATTTTTCGACCAAAAAACAATGACCGCCCTCTCCGCGACGTATCTCTCGCCTTACCGTTTTCTTTTCTGTTCGCATTGCTGCTGTCTGCGGATTATCTGTGGTATCCTTCTCCGTCTACGATAGGATAGCCTTGCCATATACACTGTTCTTTTTTGTTGGTCTTCAACCTACCGCCTATTAATAGTCCGTCCACACAATCGACAGTTTAGCTGGGGTTGATGCTGGCTGTGCTGGGCTGTGCTGCTGTTTTGTTGTTGGGATTGAGGCGTTGGTTTTTAAACCGTCAACCGACGTAAGAACCACCGGCATACAGTTTTATGGCGATTTTGACAAGGCGACAGACAGACAGACAGACAGACAGACAGACACTTCAGAGTTTCCGTTATAGGTGACAACAGTAAACTGTGAAATACGACCACGAACGACAATACTTGATTTTTGTTTTTGTTGTTTAGAAGACACCATCGAACTTTGGGAACTTTGGAACTCTGCACTCGGGACTTCCTCAAACTCGCTGTAGTTACAGGGGCAACAGGATTAGGCAGTTACATCCCACCCAGGGTTACAGCAGTAGTAGTAGCAGCTTCCCCCGGAAGGGGGGCGGAGATATTTGAGACAATTACTGAGTTGCCGGAGCGAAGGATAGCGGAAACAAAATATGCGCTTCCCAATGGTACCTGACTCGTAGGCCTTAGCCATATTACGTACAACATCTCCAAACCCATCCTTTTGAACGGTGGGGTGTTCGGGACATCGGTACGAGAGCACTTGCCTTTACATAATAAAATATGTGACCCCGGTCCTTCATCCTTCGGACTTCCTACTATTAGTAGTTCCAACAAAAGTCCACACATCGCACAGATCATCAACCCCCACATCATGATGATGATCTGAATATGTCCGCGCAAACAGATTCGCGGTCAGTATGATTAAGCTATTTGTTGCCGGGCGCGGGGCTTATAACCTGCATGGGCGTATGTTTCCTAGGTTGGATATGTACTACACAGATCCTGCGCAAAAGTTCATAACGGCAGGTTAGGATCTATTAATAGATGATCTAGCTCCCGATCTGTCTGGTTTGTGGACAAGTTCTTCATCACCAAAGGAGCGGGTATAAAAGCACAATCTTGTTTCTTGAACCTCCCTTTCTACCCTCCACTGCTGTCGAATCGCTCACTCCATCTACCAACTATACGAGGGCATCACAGAAGAAAATCCGCTTTTAAAGCACTGCTGAAACGCGAAGATGCTATGTTAACCCATTCAGAACTGAAAAACGTATCCCACACTAATTTTAAGTAGTTTTTACCAAATACGGGGGATCGGTTCTAATGGGGTTAAACTCTTGATTTTTTATACTGCTGCTGCTGCTGCACTTACAGGTAGGTTATCATTTCCTCCTTATTCTGGCACTCTTGATGCTGCTGCCTGCTTACTTGCAAGCAGGGTTCTTACGTACTCTACCATCTGTCTCTGATGCTCTCGGCACTACTGCTACGTAACTGCTGCTACTACGTAAGTTCTTAAAGTCCTATTTCCTACCCCTCCCTCTCTTGTTTCGTACAGAAAAAAAACAATTCACCCCACCCAATGTGCTAAGGGCTACGTATCGCTCCAAAATATTTCAAACACGGCAATCATATCTGTGTCGTATCGCTCCAAAATATGTAAAACACGACAATCATATATCTGTGTCTCGTCGCAGGCTATAGCCCTAAAAGCGACAAAGGTTTTCGCTAGCGGACTGGTGTATTTAGCATAATGGCTATTAGTTTACCGCCTGATCTGACCAAGTTTTACTGGCATGCATGCGCTAAGCGCTATCATACGAGCACCCCCTGAAAAAACTCACACAACGAGGTGGCATGTCAGAAAACAAATGTATGTGCAAACGCCTCAACAATCGACCTGACGCGGCTTCCGGTTGCCTGCCTTCCACGGGGGTGTTTAGTAGGGTACATACTCTTGGGTACCCGGGTACCTACCCGAGTAAAAAATATGGAGATACCCGGGTACCTATCCGAGTATAAAATATGGAGATACCCGGGTATCTACCCGAGCATATGCTCTGGGGTACCTGGGTACCTACCCGAGTATAAAATATGGAGATACCCGGGTACCTACCCGAGTATATACGATGGTCTACCCGGGTACCTACCCGAGTATATACTCTGGGGTAACCGGATACCTCCCCGAGTATATACTCTGGGGTATCCGGGTACCTAGCCGAGTACGACCGAAACACTCAGGTTTGTTACCCACGGACCCCAGAGTATGTGTACCCTACTGAACACCCCTTGATTCCGCACCACCCGTAACTACCGTAAGACGCACGAACTACCGGTACCTCACGACGAGGTATGTCTGCACCATCATTACACCGCTTAACTAACTCACCGTGAGGCATCTTGTCCCTACTGAATATAGTGATGCGAAAATCCCAACTACATACGTATATACCAGGTACAGCCAGTAGTACCTCCCCATCATGAGGTATAGGTCTGTCTCTACTCTCTAACCTTTGCACTGAAAACGAAAAAAACAAAATATGGCTCTAAGATTGGCGCAACCAATCACTTTAGTATTTTACGGGCACACGGGTACCACTATCCTGCCGGCAACAGCTATATATCACTATCATCCCCAACTCTTTCCAATGCGGGTGCGTTGCAAAACTCCCTATATACCACGACGAAAACACAAACAAACATCTACAGGACGTACGTATTACAGTATACGTATTATTCCGAAAAAAACAGGGGGGGGGGGGGGGGGTTGTCCCAATACTTCGAAGTATATCGGCCGGGCTACGGGTGCGTCTCCGATCGGGGTCGGGTGGCGCGCGTTTACAAAATCCACACCTCAGGCAAATCGAACAGATCCCTATTTCATGATCTAGATATTTTCGGATCGATAAATCCTTGATCTGTGCGATCTGATGGGTCTAGATCACGATCTGTACGACATTGATGGATCTAGATCAGGATCCGCACGATCTGATAGGTCTACACAATGGTATGTACGATCTGATGGATCTAGATCATGATCTGTATGATATCATGGATTTAGGTCATGATCTGCCCGAGGTTGTGAACAAAAAATCGAGGAACGACCGCATCGTTGTTCGTATACAGCGGGTTTTGTATGGGTGTGCGTTTTTTGCTTGTGTCTGCACAATTGATCTACCCCTTCTACTCCAAGCGACACCCAGTAGCACCCACTGCAGCGTCCGTCGCCGCGATGCGTCGTCCTGCGAGAGAGAGAGAGCTGTACCATTGTTGGTCGTACCGATCCTTCTTCCTACATAGAGAGCTGTTCACTAAATGTCCATACCAATCCTGCTTCTTACGTAGAGGGCTGTTCACAATAAGTGTAGGTGTCCATACCTACCCTGCTTCTTACATTTAGATAGAGCTGTTCACTACAAAAAGTGTCCGTACCAATTACTTCTCTCTTATCTTACTACATATACAGAGAGCTGTTCACTTAAAGTGTCCGCAGCGGTCCCTCTTCCTAGAGAGCTGTAAACTTGTTAAGGAGACAAAATACGCCTCCTCTATTGCATCCTGCCGTCGACGCCATTTGTTAAGGTTTTAGAGTAGCCTACTGGGCTACTGAAAAAAAGGTTATAACCAATCGCTTACCCAAAATAACCCATTTAACCCTTTTAAGTGCTGTACGGTAAGGTAAAGTGTATAGGTGCCCATTCCTGGCCAAACCCTTGTCTGGCAGCGCTTCCCACCGCGCCACGCCACGGGCGCCCGCACGTTTAGCTCCCGCCTCTCCAGAAAAATCTTTGAGTAGTACCGCAAACAGTTACGAACAGGTTCAGGCCTCGCTGGACTTCTGCTCCGCAACCTGAGGATAATCGGTGGACGCGTCGAGAGAGAGAGAGAGAGAGAGAGAGAGAGAGAGAGAGAGAGAGAGAGGGAGAGAGAGAAAGGGGTAAATACTTTCATACTACAGTACTGGCTGCTGCTGCTGTTGTTGTCTTTACGTGAAACCGTTCTTTCTAAACCAACGCTAGATACCCAGCACACTCAGATTCCGTGACCGATTCCTCATTATGATTACAGTAATAGTAGTAGTGGCAGCAGCAATAGTAGCAGTAGTAGTAGTATAGTAGAAGTAGTAGTAGTAGTAGCAGTATAGTAGTAGTAGTGGTAGTAGTAGTAGTAGTAGTAGTAGCAGTATAGTAGTAGTAGTAGTAGTAGCAGCAGTAGCAGTAGCAGTAGCAGTAGCAGTAGCAGTAGTAGTAGCAGTAGCAATAGTAGTAGTAGTAGTAGTAGTAGTAGTAGTAGTAGTAGTAGTAGTAGTAGTAGTAGTAGTAGCAGTATCAGCAGTAGTAGTAGTAGTAGTAGGAGTAGGAGTAATAGTAGTAGTAGTAGTATGGCATTTGCCACCCGACAATGTGCGCAGCATGATGAGTTTCAACGCCTGTCATTCATAAAAAATGTCCGAAAGGAGAAGAAGCAAGCCAAAAGGGAAACCAAAACGCATGTGTACGAAGTACATATATACCTGGTACCGGTATACCAGGTATATATTAATAATTTCTGCTGGCCCTGAAAGAGTCATGCCACCCACGTAAAAGGAGCACGCCTACCTTAATGCTTACCAGGTTCCTAACTAACGCGATGGGGGAGACCGAGGCCCAACACTCGCTGAAAACAAAACTACTACTATTGTTTACATAGCACTGCCCACCGGCCTGCGCAGTGACGCGACTCTACTCGGCTATGGAGGGAGAGGGACAGAAGTGCGAAGATAACAAATGGGATGGGAAAAAATAAAATAAAATAAATAGCTTGGTGGGTGGGTGGGTGGTGGTGGGTGCGGGTAGAACTGTCTGTTTCTGAGCATGGTATGCGTGGGCTTGAGTCCCAGCAGGCCCACCGCCTTTTCTGGGCTGAAAAGGGCTCGAAGGTTCTTGATTTCCCAGTGGAGTCTGTGCCGAGGGGAGTGCCCCAGAGGTCAACGTAGCATTTTGAGAATCAGCGAACCCGAAAGGGTATTGTTTCGCGAGGATTATGTTTTTGTTTTTTTTCGCGATATTGGTTGTTAAGTTTGTTGAGAATTTTCGGGTCGGATGTTCGAAGCACATGAAAAAGTCTACTGTGCGTACGAGTAGTAATTTTTTTTTTTTAATGTTTTAGGATTTGTTTTCTGATTTGGCGGAGATTGAGATTCACACATACGCATTTTTTTTTTAACGCAACTGGATTGCTAGCAGGTTAGGTCGTGCCTGTCGTACGATGACATTGCATTGCCTGCTCTGCTTACTGCATTGCAGCGTACTATCTCTGTGTCGTAGACTGGTGTCTCTCTAGGATGAAGAATCGGCACAGACACTGGGTGTGTTGGATGTCGACGGGTAGAAAGGACGGTTTAATGTGAAAACCACACATATATGATACGTACTAGTAACAGAAACAATGGGTTGTACTGTGCGGTAAACTTGTTTCGACCCTAGTTCCCGACGCCGGTGATCGTCTGATTACCGGGCAGTGCCATAGTTACGACGGCGTTGTGTTGCTTACCTGAAATATGTTGGAGTTACACAATAGTATTTTTTTTGTTTTACATGCTGCTGGGTTTTTTTCGCCATGCTATGACGTAAGGCATTGTATTAATTCTTGAAGATCCTGGCATTTGATATTTGGTATTCGGAATTAGGTTGGTGGAATCCAGAAATCGGTTTTACGTTTTCGGCATGGTCTTACTTCACCTCCCGTTCACTGCGGAGGTAATATGTTGATTATGTATCCGAGTGAATGAACAATTTGGGATCGCGCCGTATCGAGTACAGATCAGGGAGGCTGTTGGTTGTGCTTGCAACAATATACAATCGCGATGGAAGCTTGTGACGATTGGGGAGTTCAAGCGGTAGACAGGCTTTGCTATTGTATTTCGTCGCATCTACGTAGTATTGCCAAATTCGTCTGGCTTCTTGACACACGCTGCCACTTCTTGTCAAGGGTGTACATTCGATCTCAGGGTATATGCTCAGGGGCTTTCAAGCGTCTGCTTCTCTCTCCCGCTCCAAAGGACAATTGCTCACGCTTCAGGGCCAAAGTAATACGATACATATTGGATATATATATATATATATATATATCACTACCACTGGCTTGCTTATTCACGTTCCGTAAAATAGTCGAAGGCTCTTGGTTCCCTAGTAGAGTCCGTGGCGACGGGTTTACGTTATGCGTGAATTAGTTCTCCGCAGGAGCCGCCGGAGGCATTGAGTGCGCCCCCCCGACCCCACCGGGACCTGATCCTGCCGCCCTTTAACGACGAGTGTTTGAGATTAGGTGCTCGACACCACTCAAGAATACCTTGTTTTGGGGCAGGCTGCTCACAATCTTGTGTGGGTCAGGCTCACAACCTTGTGCATGGGTCAGGCTTGAACTCAAAACCTCATGCGTGCTGCGCCCAAAATCTTTCGTGAGCCAGGCTCAGAGTTTTTTGTGTGGGGCAGGGCGTGCGTGTCCGACGTTCACTCTCTGATTTCAGTCTTAAAAACACGAGGGTTTCATCATATGTTTATGTGTGTCTCGTAAAAAAGAAAGTCGAGCCAAGCCAAGGCAACTTCTTATCTCCCCAATTTCTTGAAAAAAATGCCCTACCACTACTGTCTCCCGAAATTGTAACAAACTTCTGTACATTTAAAAGAAATCCAAACGTACCTTGTATTTCGGGCCAGGGTGATATTTCTTACGAAGTCCTTTATAGTGGGACTGCAGTCCCGTATCGGGGACGAAACACTTGAAGTTAGAGTCAGATTTACTTACTGGTACATATACACTTTTTTTTTTTGTTCATCCCATTTATTATCTTCGCCCTTCTGTTCTCTCTCCTCTCTTTAGTCGTAACTCAGATCCGGGGTCACTAAGTACGCTCTCTTCTCCCTCCCCACTACGGTATATACGTGCTTTGCATTTTTGTCGCGAGAATATTTTAACACCTTCTTCCCTCGTCGAATTGTAGCTGTACAAGGGGGTACGTTGCTCTCGTTACCTCGAAAATGGGCGCCACAGGTGCAGCAGCCGAGGGAGAGAAGGTCACCACCGGAGCTTTCTCTTCGTCTTCTTCTTTTTTTTCCCTGGGCGCGGCGGGCTGCTGGGGTTCGCAGTCGGCGGCCGGTTCCCCGGGCACCCCCCGGTTGCTCAGCAGCGCCCTCTTCGCTTTGAGCATCGCGCCCACCTTCCCGAAGACGGCGGCGTTGTCGGCCTTTTTCTTCGCGGCCTTGTCCCTCGCTTTCTTCCACGCGATGTCCGCCTGAGGGTTGTAGTGACCGTAGTGTGAGCTTAACAATGGTTTTTGTTTACGTAGGAGGCATTTTTTTATGAATACATACTATTAATATATACCTATACCTATTATGGGGGACCTATGTATGGAGTAAATAGGGACCAAATATTGTTATTAGTAAAAACAGGGAAACATACGATAGGTTTTGTGTTCACCATAGGTCCTATTTAATATGGCCCTCCGTCAGAGTACAGTACTTCCAACACATAAATTGGTTTCCACCTAGATATATATATATATATATATACGAGGCACGCGATATAGTAGTGCATACCGTAGGCAACAGCGATTGCCAGGTACCGGCAAGAAATTGGGAGTTAAAAAAATGGAGTGCAAGAAGTTAAAAAGTCAAAACGCCGTGGGCAGTACAATCAGTACGTATGTACACCTCACGTTTTTTTTAAGGAAAAACTACTTGGTATTAGAGTTGGAGGCGTTTTTTCTTTTTTTTTCTTGTGAAAGGGTTGACAAATGGCGAGTCGATTCAGTAGTAGTAGTAGTAGTAGTAGTAGTAGTATTACAGGGGAACATAGTAATCAGAACCTATGATATACACAAATACCTATATATTACAGTAATTTTACTAAGCTTTTTTGGTCCTGATTACTATGCCCCCCCGCAATAGTAGTAGTTGTAGTATGGTCCTTGCCATCCTCAACAATGTGTAGCTTCAACGTTGATCACTCAGAAACATTCCCAGAAAAAAGGACAAAACCAAGGGAAACACAAAAAACAAAACGGAACCTATTAGTATGTATATACGTGTGCACGAAATCGAACTCCCGTCTGCATGTACATACTCCTGCCGCTTGACCTCTACCCACTCGCACTGCTTTACATTTACTGCGTTTTCCGTCCGGCTACGTGTTGCAGCTCGAGCTACAACGGTGGCTACTCAAAAACATTCTATTGAGAAAATAATAAAGCCAAGGGAAAGTTGGTATTGTTATTGCTGTTATTGGATGTTACGGTTTTGCCCTCCGAATCCGTGCAGCAGCACTAGCTTCAACGTCCCACCACTCACAAACAACCCCAGAAACAAGGAATAAACCCGCTGGGAGATACGGATACCAGGCGGTGTGCAATGCGGGCGCTGCAGTCGTCGGTATCGGAGGGGCGCCGGTAGGGAGGCAGGCACGCAGGCACGCACGCATTCATGCATCGATCGGAGCTTGCCTGTTTTGAGAAGCGCCAGCGAGACAACGAGAACTGCGTCGCGTGGGTTGTGTTGTGCCCCGTCGCGTTGCCGCCGCCGAGGGAGAAAACCCAGAGAAAATGCCGGCAAAGCAGGAGGAGCGGGAGCACGAGGAGGAGTAGGAGTAGGAGTAGGAGTCGGAGGTGAATTAAAAACAAAATAAGTCGGGTTTCGGGTGAGCGTTTCGAAAATCTCCTGACCCCGGTCCGATTCCGGTGTTTATCGAGAGCGCTTCGAAAAACAAAATCAGCCCCACCACCTTATTTTGGCGCATTGGTTGAAGCATCTAGTGCACGAGACAAAAGGGGACTACGAGAGCGTCAAACATTGATCGATTGATTGGGCCTATCCGATTGGCGTAGGGTCAGGGTTCGTTCTGTTCGTCCCGTACACAGGGCGTGTCAAACCGTTTTCTCCATTAGTGATAAAGCTATCTGCTCCCAAGCAGCCGCACCAGCAGCAGCAGCAGCTCATTTTGGAGCCGTGCTTACAATTTTTGGCCCCGAGGTTCGACAAAAACAAAATGGTTGAAATGCCCTCTATTATTGAAACCCTAACCCGAACCCTAACCCGCGGACCGCTCAAGGGAAAGTTATCGGAAAAAAGTGTACGGAGGGGACAGTGTGTACCACGAATCTATAGCAAGACGCGTGTCACAGCCAAGCATCCCTCCCAAGTAATTCACCGCTGTCTGTCATGCACAAGCAAGAAAGTCCGCTTCACAAGCGATTTCATAGCAGGGGGCACCTCACCCTTCGTGCGACTCGCCGAACACCTCACGTTTCGCTTCGCGCTTGGAGCAAAAAACGCCTGCCTGGTCGGTGAAAACCCGACGTGGTCCGTTCCGGCATTGTAGGGACGCGAGGGTCTATGGTCATACGACAACGGCCATGCACGACATGAGTGCACCCGATGCGAGGGCCTATGGTCATACAACTACGGCCATGCACGACGAGTACACCCCCCCCCCTGGTCATACCACTGGAGATGTCTCTATTAGGAGTAGGAACGGTGCTCCGTCTCGAAAGGGATGCGTGGTCAATGGTCAAATGACTAAGGCAAGCAACAAATGAGTACGCCCCCCCCCCACGGCCATGCACGATATGAGTACACCCCCCCCCCCGACCCAAAACCCCCAACAACCATGTTGTACCTTGTCGTTCCACTGCTCGACGCGCTGGCTGTTGGCGAAACCGTCTAGGGCTGGGATTACGATGGTGCCGACGGCCAGCACTGCCGCCGCTCTGCTTTCCGGCCAGCCGAAGCCGTCCTCGAAGATGCTGCTCGTGCCCACCCCCCACACGTACATGGCGGGGGCGCTCAGAGCATAGCTGACGAAGGATCGCCTGGAGGGAGGGAGAGAGGGAGGGAGGGAGGGAAGGATTTTGGAAAGGTTATGGGAATGACATAGGGGTTCAGGGATGGGTTTGGAATAATCGGGAGATATTGGAGGGAGGGAGGGAGGGAGATCAAGCGAGTACGAGACGAAACGGTGAATGACCAAAAGCCTCCCCATGTTCGAGAATTTACTATTTGCGCTGCTGCAGTAGAAGAACACACGCCCCGGAGGAAAGGGTTTAGGAAGGGTTATGGGAATAGCATCGGGGTTCAGGGATGGTTTAAAAAAAATCGGGAGAGAGTGGAGGGAGGAGGGGGGGGAGGGGGGAGGATTCAGAGAGGGGTGTGGGGAGGGAGGGGTCCATGGGTTCAGGGAGGGACGGAGGGAAACAGGAAAACAAAAGACAGGAACACAGAGGCCGAACATGGGGTGTTTGTCGCAAGTGAGGAATCTGCAGTCACAAGGCGAGGGTGGGTGTGTGTGTGGGTAGAGGGGCGCAGGGTCATCCTTTTTTTTCGGAGGTTTTACATTTGTTTCGTGAAAAAATCCAAGACTCCAAAAAGCACTGCCTCTCAATTTCTGAAGTGCTGGCGCAGACTGCATGTACATTTGAGGGTTTCGTGGGAGGGGGGCTCGCTCACCTCACGAGGGGGCCGTCTGGAGACTGCACCTTGCGGTGCACCAGACCACTAGCCCAAGCCAGGACGGGCGCGAGGAAGGACATGATCAAGAGGAGGGACAGTCTCTCGTACGGGGGATCGTTCCACGGCACTTCCGGCAGAAGCAGCTGGAAGATCTGAACAAAGGCCAAGCAATGAGAACAGAAAAAAGGGAGCATTGCATGATTAACTTTCCGGCAGAAGTATAGCTGAAAGATCTGAGCAAAGGCAAGCGATGAGAACAAAAAACAAAAAGGGAGCATGCATGATTATTTTCCCGGCAAAAGCATAGCTGAACGATCTGAACAAAGGCAAGCAACGGCAACACACAAAAGGGGGCATGTAATATTATTATTATTATCATTGCGTTTCCCATCCCATAGACAATGTGCAGCATGGGTTTCAACGTTGACCACTCATGAAAAACAAAATATCAGAAAAAAACAGAAGAAAACCGAGGGAAACTGAAACAAAAAAAGGAGCATGTATGTGGGAAGGAAGGGGCAAGGACATCGGATGGAGTAGATGCCAATAACATCCCCGAGAATAACGACCGTTTAGGTTCAACAGGAAAAAAATAGGCCTTGCCTTTCGGGGGTTACTACTCTGATCGCAAATCTAAAGATCGGTTGGTCTTCGTGGTAATGTCGAAACGGTCCTTATATTTCCGCCCAGAGTGTTGAGCCGGCAGTAGGTGCCGGCAGTAGGTGTCGAAGGGAGATAGACTTCGTGTAGCTTCCCTTTTGTTTTCCTTCTTTTTTCTGGGAATGTTTTATGAGCGATCCATGTTGAAGCTACTGCTATAGCCTAGTCCAATAGACTACTGCTGTGGTCCAATAGGCTACTCGTACTGTAGTCCA
Source organism: Saccharina japonica (assembly GCA_008828725.1). NCBI lineage: Eukaryota > Phaeophyceae > Laminariales > Laminariaceae > Saccharina > Saccharina japonica. The sequence continues at coordinate 516,201 of MEHQ01000605.1, forward strand.
ATAGGCTACTGTAGTGCAATAGGCTACTGTAGTCCAATAGGTCTCCTTGGTTTTCTTCTTCTTTCGGATAATGTTTCTGAGGGATTAACGATGAGGCTCATACCACCTACACGTTGTCAGGTGGCAGACACAATGATACTAGCGAACAAAAGGAAGAACATCACGATCAGCAGCAACAACGTTTAAGTAACATTTTCATGAGAGTTTCACGAAATGTCCCAAAAGCTCACGAAGGTTCACACAAAAAAACACCAAAACCAAAAACAAATACTAAAACAGTTTCGCGAAATACCACGAAAGGTTCGAGAGAGTTCACGAAAGGTCACGAAAGTTGACGAACGTTGACGAAAAGTTCAACACCTCAGACAGATCATGATGTAGACAATCTATAGATAAATCATTATCTAGATCATTTACAGATAGGTCATGATCTAGATCATCTAGTTCCTCACCTACCGTTGGGAGAGGCTGTGAAGGGTCTGCATAGTACTTATCCAACCCAATAAACGTGGGCTACTCGTAGGTCATCCAGAGAGTACATGGCCCCCATCCTGCCATATCATGAGCTAGATCATGCAATATCGGGAATAGGCCTGGCTTGAAAGACCTAGAGCACGAACTGGGAATGATCTATATCTGGCATGTAGACGATCTGTCCTGGGATTCGAAAAAGTTCACAAACGAAAAATTACAATTTTTCACGAGGTCTCTCCCGCCAAGCGTTCTCGCCACTGACTGACTGACCACGATGAGCTTTCCAGGAATAAAGGACTGAATCTTCGCCTCGAACGTTGATGCCCTAGCCCTGTGTTCGACGTCTCTCTGCCGACGGAGGCGGTATACGAGTAGGGGGAGGGGGGGGGGGGGGTACTCATTAGCCGCATGTCATGCGTGGCTGCAATCTTATGACCATAGACCCTCGCATCCCTACAATGCCGGGACGGAGCATGTCGGGTTTTCACCGACCAGGCAGGCATTGCTACAGTAGTAGCACCAAGCGCGAAGCGAAACGTGAGGTGTTCGGCGAGTCGCACGAAAGGCGGGGGGTGTACTTCATTGTTCATGCATGGCCGTAGTCGCATGACCATTAGACCCTCGCATCCTTTACAATGCCGGGATGGAGCATGTCTGGATTTCACCGACCAGGCAGACATTGCTACGTAGCACCAAGCAGTAATCAGACCCTACGATGGACACACAAAAAAAAGAGCCCATGTTTCCCCCAATATTTACGCCTCATAGTTGGTTCTGAATATGATGCCCCTCGTAATATAACACAGTGCAGGACACCTAATAAGAAACAGGCTAATAAGAAATCCAGGCTGATATTTAGAGGAAAATAAGAAATTCGGGAGTCGTTATCTTGAAATTAGTGTAGAAAGCACCCTCTCTCAGATAAGAAATCCAGCCTGGGCCGGGTTTTCTGTTTCTTATTCAGTGTCCTGTGCTGTAGCACCTTCAGGTTGTTCAGGCGCTTTTGCACGCAAGACTCCATCTCCTTGCCCCCGGCCAGCTTGGCCATGATCAGGGGCTGCTTCTTCTCGTAGTGGTCAGCGCCCTCCAGCAGGTCGTCCACCTGCGGTGTCGTTTGTGATAGGACTGGGTGAGACACAGAGTATCCCCTTGCAGGTTTGTCTATTAAGCATCCTTGGTGTTACTCACTTTCCGTAGAGTCAAGCGTAGAAGAGAAGCAGCTTATATTAATCCCCGAGCCAGATGACATCTGCTCGGGATGGGCTTCAAGTATGGCCCACAGATATTATAAATACCCCGAATACCGAATACGAATGCCATCCAAGTTATACGAAAACGGATCAATTACCTATGCAGAGGTAATTACCGGCCTTCCTAGCCCATACCATTACACGTTGCCGTCGCCGTGCGGCGCGCGTTCCGTGTGTGTGTATGTGTGCGTGTTGCGGTGTTTCGGAAAAACACGTGTAGCGTTTGAGATATCGTAGACCACTCTCACCGCGAGAGGGGGAAAGAAAAAAAAAAGAAGATAAACTCATATTCGCTGGCAGTAAGAGAGGACTCCAACTCCCCCTTACAAATACATGTGAAACAGGAAAACGCCGGCCAAAAAATGAGGATGGGAGGACAGTATCTCCCCCGGAGGGCGGGTGTACTTATTAGCCGCATGCGATGCATGGCCGTAGTCGTATGACCGTAGACCCTCGCATCCTTACAAAGCCGGGACGGGGCAAGTTGGGTTTTCACCAACCAGGCAGATATTGCTTGCACCAAAGCGCGAAGCGCCGTGAGGTGTTGGGCGACGGGTTCAAACAAGCCCACCTCCATCTTTTCCGCGAGAAAAAAAAATGCATTTCCCATGCCTCTCCCCCCCCCCCTCCCCGCGTGCTTCTCGTCTTTTCCTACGTACAGTTGTTAGAAAGTTGCATTCGCTTGCAAAGAGAAAAGGACACCAACTCCCTCGTACAGATCAGGAATAGGAAAAGGGTGCCAAAGAAATCGGATGGGAGCGCATTGTTTTCCTCGGGAGGGGGGAAGGGGGGGATTCAAAGCCCACCTCCATCCTTCCACGATATTTTTTGTTTCACGCCTCTCCTCACCCCCCCCCCCCCGTGCTTCTTGTCTTTATAAAAAAACACCCACACATCGGCTGTGACATCGAGCATTTTTTTTTCGAAACTCACGTTCGCAATCTGCTTTTTTGTGAGAGCAGCCCCACCTTATAGGGGTGGTGGCTTATTCATTTCTGAGCTCCTCGCGTGAGGACGCTCGAGTCTTTAATCTCTCACGCGAAACGTGACTTTCGAATAAAAAAAAAACATTTTTTTTCGGTTGGCGAAAACCCGAGCAACGTTTCTATGAGCTACGTACGAGTAGTATAGTCCTGAAGTCCTGAAAAAAAAAAAAACATGCTTGCAAAAGTGCCATACTAACCCGTAGTTGGTGTTCGCCTTCTGAGAAGGAAAATAATGCCTCAGAAGGCGAACACTAACTGCACCAACCCCTATTATACCGAAATAATGTCTGTTGATACTGTTAGTGTAGTGACTCTTCGATCGCGTGTACTTTTTGTGGTGGTGGAAATCGAGTTTTAAAAGGCTACAGCTCTTCTTGCAGCATTTATTTGTTGATCGACATTTCTAGTCTACGACGTTCCCTACATACATACGAGTACTACGTACTCGTACGGGGTTTGTACCTGAACTGATGACCTAAATATATTAATATTACTATGATAACCAGGTTCATATTCGTACCCATAATATTTGCATCCGATATGCACGTATTGCATGTTATTATTTGCAAGCCCCATTTTGATTGAATGTGTATCGGGCATCTAGCATATCACAGCTTGCAAGTTTTCTCTATACGTATAACTCGGTTGTTGGGTGGGGTGAAGGGGCTATTATAAGCTCATGCGAGGAACCCTCAGGCAAATTCGGTGCCAGCCCCTCTACCGCGGCAGCGCGGGGCCTCATGAAGGGTCACAACAGGAGGCATTTTTTTTTTTTTTTTTCCGTCTTACGACGCATGCTACACACGGCGGTAGAGACGCGCCACGTTTTTTTTTTTCCAGGAGATGTTGTGGTAACTTGACGAGCTCTATACCACCTCATCCAAATCATTTTGGAGGGAAACATACCACCTCACTCGAGGGTGGTCGATTTTGTTTTTTCGACATCTCACATAATTTTTTGTTCGTTAGGGGGGGGGGGGGGTTACTAAAACCAAGTGAAAAAAATGAAAATAAGGATCATGTTTTTTTTTTCCATTTTCTTACTTCATCATGTGATCACAACGGTTGCAACGGTTTTCTATTCCGACCTCTCGGGGTGTGGTGTGTCGTTTTCTCTTTTTTCTGGACGCCCCTGCCTCACCCAACCAAAAAAAATCAGTTTGGAGGGAAACAAAAAAAGTGCTACGTACAGTACGTGCCTGCTGCTACTACGGTAGGGGGGGTCATGTTACAGGTGCATGTTTTTCACCTGCACAGAGCCACTCGGCCGAGTGGCTGCTTTACTGCGTTGTACTCATATTACCTTCTTTTTGTTTTCGTTGTTCTATATGCGCACCGCCATTGGAGGTTTTGTTACGCAACGCCAACGAACTATGTTTAGGTCCATTTTTTCAGTTAGATTCGGAGCCACTCGACCGAGTGGCCAAAACCCGGTAGTGAACATGCGGGTACCCCCCCCCCCCGTATCGTAGCACCAGTCGCCTCGTACGAAGCCGACGCACAAATCCGATGGCCCCAAGTATAACAAATATGGTAAATGTTTTTGCAACACACAAGTAAGAGTCAAATACCCATGATTTTGGAGTGATTAACCCATTCCGAACAGAAAAAATATTATCTCACACTAATTCCAAGTAGTTTGTCCCCAAATATATGGGACCGATTCTTAAGGGGTTAACCCATTCAGAACGGAAAAAAAATGTCCCACACTAATTCCAAGTAGTTTGTCCCCAAATATATGGGACCGATTCTTAAGGGGTTAACCCATTCAGAACGGAAAAAAAATATCTCACACTAATTCCAAGTAGTTTGTCCCCAAATATATGGGACCGATTCTTAAGGGGTTAACCCATTCAGAACGGAAAAAAAATGTCCCACACTAATTCCAAGTAGTTTGTCCCCAAATATATGGGACAAGTTCTTAAGGGGTTAACCCATTCAGAACTGAAAAAAAATGTCCCACACTAATTCCAAGTAGTTTTTCCCCCAAATACGTGGGACTAGTTCTTAAGGGACTAAGGCGCCCCCCGCCCCACCCCGTCCGTCATTCCGAAAACGTTTTCGCCAAAAAAAAGGTATACCATCTCTATATCATCGTAGCACGCGGCTTTACCTCCTCGTCGAGCACGTCGGCCCTTAGAGCTTCCACCGTGACCTCAAAAACTTGGGAGTTTCCGGATAAGATGCCGTGGGAGAGGAGCGTCCTCCCCCAGGAGTCCGTCGCCGTCAGCATGTCCCGGACCTGTCTCAACAAAGACCGACGGTGGGGGTGGTCAGGGGGGGGGGGGGGGACCGCGGTGCGTAACCGTTTCTCTTTAACCCTCTGGGATTGGTGTACTCATGTCGTGCACGGCCGTAGTCGTATGACCATAGACCCTCTGCATCCCCTACAACGCCGGGGACGGAGGTACTAGCGGGGGGGGGGTAAGTACTCATTGTCGTGCTCGGCCGTAGCGTATGACCATAGACCCTCGCGACCTTACAACGCCGGGACGGAGCAAGTTGGGTTTTCACCATCCAGGCAGACATTGCTTTTTGCACCAAGCGCGAAGTGAAATACTCATGTGATGAATGGCTGTAGTCGTATGACCATAGACCCTCGCATCCCTACAACGCCGGGACGGAGCATGTTGTGTTTTCACCATCCAGGTAGACATTGCTTTTTGCACCAAGCGCGAAGCGCCGTGAGGTATTGGGCGAGTCGCATGGAGGGTGAGCTGCTTCCTGCTAAGAACCGCATGTGAGGCGGACTTGCACATGGACGACAGCCTCCAATGAATTGATTTAATTTCAATGAATTGATTTAATTTC